>BSBK01005448.1:0-600000 GCA_027943335.1 Chamaecyparis obtusa
AGAGGTGGGATGCAACCCAAGAATTATTTTCTCTCTTATCATAGGCAAAAAGTTTCTTCCCAAAATCTTTGAATAGATTCTTTTAAAAAGTATGCTAAAAAATACAATGAAGTCAATTTTACAAAATATAGTTCTTAGGTTCTTCCCTTTTTATACATTTTCATTGTAAAAAGATATTTTACAAAAGGATAAGGTGATTAAATAGTGAAATTATTATAATAAAATTAAGCATCATATGCATGTGCTATTTGTGGTGTGTTTCTTACAAGTGTATATAATACAAAGAGATTTTTTGTTAAATAAAAACTATCATCAAATCATTGTTAGATAGCTTTTAAAAGAACACAATAGAGAAATATCATGATGCATAACTTTCCACTTATAATTGAGAACGATATCCAATCATTACAAGATTTTCTTGAGTCATCCTAAGGGTGGTAACAAATCTAGCTCCTATTTCAAAAAAAATTGCTAGAAATTAAGTCTCCATACTTATTTTAAACATTTGATTGATCTTATATGCACCATCATAGAAGTTTGTGTGCACATCAAAATGCGAGAAAGAATCAATGAAATATCCATGCTCTTTTTCTATTATTTGTTTGGGCACACTTTGACAAAGATGAATTTGCACACGAATAAATCTAGAAATAACATATTCTTGCATGAGTTTGTCTCATGGAATTACCCTATCTTGGATAATTTATATTAGTGCAAATTTGACCTAGATTATTCATAATTGTAATTTTGAACCCTGCACTCTTGACATGTAAATTCATTTAAAATATCAACAACGCCTTCCCACTAATCATTATGAACTTTCCTAGTGCATTTTTGTGTTGATTTAAATACATTTACTTAACCATTTAAAATGATGGAAGATTATTATTACAATGGGGATTTATCAAAAGAACACTTCCATTGAGAGTAATGCAATAACTTTTTATCATAACATATATCATTGTGTCTCTAATTGTTACTCCAAAGTCATGGAATTGGTTTATTTATGGGTCTAATTAAGGAGAACAAGAACTTCACAATTTAGCTCATTCCTCAAAGTGTAACTAAACAAGATGAATCTATATTGAGGTTTAGATATTAGAAGTTCAAAGCAACTGAATTCTAAGCATCAATTTTTTTCTTGTTGATTCTTGTAGTTATACCTATTTATATTTGCACGCTAGTTCAATTTCTTAGACATGGATACGAGCCAACAAAATATTTGGAGAAATTAACTAATTGTCTACGGATCTAAATAAGGATCATAAGAAGCCTCGCAATTTAGTAGATTTCATAATGGTGTTTCTAAATGTTATTAATCTAGATTCAAGTGTAATCGTTAGAGGATAAAAGTGAGTGAATTCTAGGAATTAATATTTTCTACTTAATTCTTGCATCTATAGGTTTAGGTGTATACACTAATTTTATCTAATAGACACAAATCTAGACCAAAGCAAATAACTTTTGTATGCATAGCCCTCTAAATAATTAACATTTTATAATATGTTTGTATCATTAAATGTAATGTTACATTTAATTTATTTTAATTTAACATCAATCTTTTCATAAATCCTAATTTTCATAATTGAAAAAGAAATGGCAAGAAACAATATTTTTCTTCATTAGAATAATTAATTAGATACAAGAAAGCTTTATTAAAAATAAATAATATATTATAAAAATCTATTTAACTAAATGAAAAACACAATCATTAAACAAATATTATATATATTTATAACTATTTAGAAACATTAAAATTATAAGTAATAATAAATAATAATTTAAAAATAAAAATATTTAAATAAAAATATTAAATATCATATAGAATCAGAATGA
Organism: Chamaecyparis obtusa; assembly: GCA_027943335.1. NCBI lineage: Eukaryota > Viridiplantae > Streptophyta > Pinopsida > Cupressales > Cupressaceae > Chamaecyparis > Chamaecyparis obtusa. The sequence goes on from BSBK01005448.1 coordinate 1,837, forward strand.
AGAAAGGCAATAATTTTATTTATTATTGTTTGCATGTCATTCTAGTCTAATCCACGTGGCTTCTAAAATAAAGAGGTACCAAATTGTATTTAGTGTAAAGAATGAATGTGGGAGTAAATTTAAGGTCCCCCTCCTCTAATGCAGCCAAACGTTAATGAAGCGCAAGGTAGTGAAGAAGTGTACGGGAGCAAAGGCTACAAAAATGAGAAAGAATGCATTAAACGGGCCCGCATTGAAATGTAATCAGAAAAAGAAGAATAACCAAGAAGATTGAGTTTGTATGTCATCCTAATTTATATAAGGGAGTAGCTTACTTCATGTAATAAAGACTTTAAATTATATAGCAAATTTTTATTCAATTTTATTATTGTCTTTGTATGCAACTTAATTATTTGTAGTTATTTTAAATTAGTCATTCAATTTTAATGATTTTTTGTTATTGTTTTTATATGGGACCTAACTATTTATAGCTATTGTTCTAACTTTTAGGTAGTAATAACACATATTGTGGAATCAATTAAGCACCAAAGGGTTAAGGTGGTCATTTCAAAGTGTTGCCTAAAATATGACTCCTTTTGCATCATTATCCATTCATTCACACAACCAAAAAGTTTGCACAATTCATTCAATATTTGTACAAATGCCCCAATAATCATGCAACTTTGCACAAATGTTTCGATAATCATGTGCTATTGACACCAATTAACTTGCACAATTGATCTAATTACTATTTATTTTTTCTAAAAAATTGGTGAATATTAGCCCATAAATGATTTTCTAGGAGAAGTGTACTAGTAGTCGTTATAGCTAACTTTGTGCACCTACAAAGCTTAAACTATACATCAGATCTTGACTTTATTGTTTTGGTTGTCTCCGTATGTGATATAACTACTTAAAAATTATTTTATGGCTTTTGCATAGAAACAATTCTCCCGGTAGAATTCGATAAGCGCAAAAGGGTCAAAAGTAGTCATTTCAAAGTGTTGCCCAATGCCTACTCAAAGGTGCCCCAATAACAATGTACTCAAAATTATCACTACTTATGGACAAATGCCCCAATAGTGGTGCACAAATGAGTCGATTATGAACCACACAAGTTAAAAAATAATCAAAGTTATTGATATATGTAAAAATTTATTAATAGACTTTTAATTGTCAATTTTTTGCTCCTTTAGTCTATCAAAGCACACCTTAGCTTATACAAATTCTAAATCATCAAGTCCATCATTATCAACTTATTTCTATTCTTTTCCAATATTTCAACACACATCAGAAAAAAGAAAAGCAATCTTATCAACCATCATTAGTATCCTCATTTAACACATAAATAAAAAAGATAGTACATTAAACATATGCTTATAATTGTCAAAGTTTCCATAATTATGAATGATGAGATAAGTACAAAATATTATTAGTTTTTTAACAAAAGTTTTCAGAATTATAAATAATGAGATAAGTACAAAATATTATTATTTAGCTTTGTCCAAACACTTTTGACAAAATTTCTAAAATTATAAATGATGTGATAAAAATTAAATATTATTTACTTTGTTGAAACACTTTTGAAAATGTTTCCAGAATTATCAATGATAAAATATTATTGACTTTCTCAAAACACCTTTGAAAAAGTTTCAAGAATTATAAATGATAAAATAAGTACAAAATATTATTAACTTTGTCCAAACACTTACATTTGATTTGGTCTTCTCAGACACGAACAAATTGAAATCCCCAATAATGCCTAATCTAAAGGGGGACGTTGATGTAAAGTAAACTGTATGCCTACTTTGTCAAAGAAGAAATTAGAGAGCCATGCAAGAGCTCATTATAATGATCAATCTTTCCTCTCACAAAAAAGTGACTGATAACCAGGACACATCTGAAAACCTAAAAGATATTGGAAAAATATAATAGGATTCTACATTTCTAAATACTCCAATAGCTAACATGCTTCATTTTTCATCCGTGCTCTAGGTATTGTTCTAGATACTGCTATAGTTAACATGCTTTATTTGCAAGATGTAACACTTGTTCTAGGGATGATTATTCTTGGGTGGCCTAGTGCATCTTTTGTCTGGACTCTTGCTGTGACAATTCGGCATTGATGACCGTACCGTGGTGTGGTTGGTTATTGTGAGAAGAGATGTTATGTAGTTGAGGGCTGTGACACCTGGCCAGCACTGATCTATGCACTTGTCCACTGCACAGTAATCTGCAGTGCTGCCACACCACTTGTACTTACTGCAGCACCTCCCCTCATTGCAATACATTTTCCCAGCTTGGCTACATCTTGGGTCACCCTCCACACTGCCAATCCTCACTGCAACCACCACCACCACCATCACCACCATCTTCTTCATCTCCATCTTTGCTCACTTGCTACCAAGATTATCTGCACAAACAAAGACTATCACTACCAATTTAAGAAGAATATATGTAAACATAACTAAGCATTAGAAGGAGAATCCATTCATACCTCTAGGAAACTTAGTAGCAAACAAATTGAGATCTTGTCACCAACCAAAAGGAGGCTGCCTATTTGAAGCACAAAATTTGAGCCCAAAATCCATCCATTGTAATCCTAATCTTGATCCATCACTTTGACCTCTACAAATCCTAAACCATCAAGTCCACCAATTTATATAAATCATAAATCCATTCTCTCTGGATTTTAATTTATAAAACCATTCCTCACCCCCTTTTTAGTACTAATCCTTCCAACCTTAAATCAATATTTGTAGTCCATCCACCCATACCAATTTTTCCTCAACCCATCAACCCCTCTAAAACAATATTACATCAATCCTTATAGGTTCTAATCCAGCAAACCCTGGGGGATCCTAATACATTAACTCTTATAATTCCTCATCCATCAATCCACTAACAGAGCTCCTAAAATCCCTATACATCCTAATCCACCAAACCCTGGAGGATCCCTACCAATTAGAAATTTCTATAACACTAAAAACAATATATCAGAAAAGAGTCTCACGCTGTATTTTTGCTGCTGCCAGGGCCTCCAAGTTTAGGATTCTGAACAGACAAAGAAACTGAAGAAGCCAATTTCACTGGAAAGAGAGCAAACGCCTCTTCTTCCGCTCACAGACTGGAATATTACTGGCATTATGTAATAGACTGGCATGGATATATATACAATTGGTAAATACATATCCAACTAAAAAGGTAAAATACATCAACGGAGTTTGAAAAAATACTAACTGTCTCTTTTGGTAAGATATTTGGCGACGGCTGAGCTCTATCCAAAATGTATCAAAGACCAAAAAAAAAAAAGTCAAAACCTTTTTTTCTCAGAATTGCAAAATTACAGATCATATAAAACAAATGCTGAAAATCACAGTAATTATTTTGCAATTTTTTTTACCAACCGAAGTGTTGTGGAGAGGTGGGACCCAACCAGAGTTGAGAATGATATGACCCATTCAAACAATATGAATATAAAAACAATGAATGGCAGCACCCCGTTTTATGAGGTGAGTGGACACATATGGCAGATCCTGGTTTGAGCCCCGTTTTAGTTGGGGACACGTGGCGTGAAGAGAAGAACCTGTTTGGCCTTGGCGGCGGCTGCGGCTGCGAATACGACCTGGCAACGTCTAAACAGCATCCGTTTTCGATTATCGCACAGCAAACTACCGATTGAAATACAATAATTTAGTAACTAAAGTAATTTTGGATTATCACGCAGCAAGCAATTGAAATATAATAATTTAGAAACTAATTTAACTTCTAGAATGGGCTTATATTAATTGAATTGGAATGCTGATATTTTCTTATGATTAACTTGTACGGTGGGCTTTCCAATGTAAAGAATGCTTGATATTTTCTTATCATTAAAGTGAGAGCAATTCAAATTTTTAATTTTTTTTTATTGAACTGTGATAGTGACACCAATAAGAGGACGGTGTATTAAAGGTTGATGTAATGACGTTTTGAAAATTTGAATATTGTAAAATCTAAATTTAAAAAATATGATTATAATAACAATTAATTGTTAAAATATTGTATGGTTTAAATAATTTAATCATAAAAAATAAAATTAGAATAGATAAATTTGTGATATTATTTATTAAAGATATATTTTTAGTATTATTAAATATTTTTACTTTAATCTATTAAAGTTTCTACTATTAGAAATTTGTGTGTATAAATTAGTATAAATATCTTAATTAAATTTACCTTTTTGACTAAAAGATAGATAAAAATTTATTCAAGAACAAGAAAGATACAAAGAACGACATGTCGCTCTACAAGGAGCTTAAAGAGCCCTATCACTGTCTACTAAATAATCTAACATAGCAGCTATCTCAAGAGGCAATAGCCCCTTGTCCTCAATATTCCAAGCATACATTTGATCAAAAGTGCATTTGGCCAAACAATTAGCAACCCCATTCCACTGTCTAGAAATAAGCCTAAAAATAATAGAATTGAAAGAGCCACAAAACCAAAGAATCTGCCTAATAATCAATTGTAATTGCCAGCCAACACCATCAAACTGTTGGCTATTAAGCAAAGTGACCACCACCTGAGAATCAGACTCACAAATGATTCTTCTACAACCAAGAACACAATTGCATTCAACAACGCACAAGATGGCTATAGCCTCCATAAGATTATTCATTTGGAGGCCTTTATAAATAGAAAAAGTAAGCTAGATGTCCCTAGAACTATGACAACCAACCTCGCTGATACCAGCATGACCAAGATTCCCACGGGATGAACCATTAGTGTTTATTTTTTAAAACTCCTTGAGGCAGAGTGGTCCACCAATCCTCCCTTTTGATTCTCCTCAAAGGGTGTCTACATCGATTCCTGATAACCTGACAAAAAATAGCAGTGCACCTCCTTTAAGAGGAAAAGAAAGGCGAGTATAGATATCAACCTTTGAAGGATTCACACCTTTAGAAAAGTCACACTTCACAAGAATAGTCTCAAGCGAAGATAATGAACAATATTCCACCACAAATATTGAAAAACCATCCTACTATCCTGGAAAATCCTATGATTCCTCTCCAACCACCTAGATAACTTGAAGGAAAGAGGTCTTCATTGGGGGTTTGCCCCAGTGGGTCCAAAACTAACCCAAAGAAGAAACATGCCAACAAGATTGACCCCAAACCATCCACCATAAATGTCATATCTCCTTAAACCAAAGGAACATTAAAAGGAAAGATGGGAGACAAATTCCACATCAGTACAACACATAATGCATATTGAGGGACCTTGGAAGCCCCTCTTACATAAGTTATCCCATGTAAGACACCAACTATGAGTAACCAACCATAGGAAAAAAATTCACTTTAGCCAATAAAATTTATTACAAACCTGCTTCCACCTCAATACCTCAATATATCCAAACATTTGTCTGATAAGCTCCAAATAAATTATAGAAACTAAGTATTTTCTTGTCAAGGCACTACCCTAGGCCAAGACATCCTGTCCAACCAAAGATTTGCACCCCCTAAAAGATAGAATTTGAGCCAACTCATTCTAATGCTCCTCTAAACCACTCGACGACCACTCACATGGGGCCCTCCATCAATTAGGCCTATATCACTAGTACATTTGAGTTCTTTTTTCGACGGTTATTTGTCTCAATTTTGACAACCCATCATCGACCAAGTGACACTAACCATTGTTGCAATTTTGGTGTCGATAGCACCGACGGCTACGATGTTTGTCATAATTGCGATGACACGCACCACCACAATATACAAGGTAAAAGGGTTTGCCAACATGGTGAGATATGGTCAACATGTCGTTGGTCATAATTTGACTACCATTGGGACTTATTGTGGGTGTCGTAATTACAACATCCATGCGACGAAAATGTTGTACAAGTGACGATTGTCTGTCGGAGTGTTCCGATAGATATCCATTGTGTCTAGTGCTCTGTTGTTGGTCATTCTCTGATGACCATCATAATTGCAATGGTATGATATATATATATATATATATATATATATATATATATATATATATATATATATATATATATATATATATATATATATATATATATATATATATATATATATATATATATATATATATATATATATATATATATATATATATATATATATATATATCGTTCATGGAGACCTTAAAAATATTGAGCTTCTCTTTGTTTCGAGAATAGTTTAACATTCTCTACTTAACAGGGCCAACCACATGAAGGTGGAAGCTCATCTAGCCCCTCCTAGGAGCATCTTATGACCCCTTACGACACTTTAAGACCTCTAAGATGTATTCTTAGGGATCGTAAAGGGTCATAAGGGGTCCTGGAACACAACAGCTGAGAAACATAAATGTAGGCATCATGCATGGTCACAATTCTTTAGAGATACAACATAATTGAGTTTATACCCAGATGATGCAATTCAATCACTACTCCTCCAGTTCTAAGTTGACACTATAGGGTCCAAAAACAAATCAAGATAGGGTCCAAAAGCCATCATTATCTATGGGTTTTGGATCCTACAATGTCAACTTAGAACCAGAGTAGTAGTACTATTTGTGTTGCATCATCTGGGTATACCACTCAATTATGTTGTATCTCCAAAGAATTGTGACTATGATGCCTATATTTATGTTTCTTAGCTATTGTGAGATTAAAAGTCTTCTAAGGAACATGTGAAAAACATGCAGATTTGACCAAGCATTACTAGGAGCTAGACCCTGTAACAAATGGAGTTGTGATGATTTTCATAATAGTACATGTGTGACATGAAAGTTCACAATACTGCTTAGGCAAATCTGAATGTTCATCAACACATTAGAGACCCTTACCATTATGTTCCACCATAAGACTGATCAAGTACAATCTCAAAGAAACCAAACATAAACATATATATACGCACAAACATTTGTATCTCAACAAAACCATGGCATAGCAACCATAGACACAAAAATATAAATCTGCTCAAATGGCAACATTTTCAAATCTTCTTCATAATCATCATCAACATGGCCAATTTTGCAAAACTAATTATGCATACACTGAATTCTACATATTCCTTATTTTGTTCTGGGTTGATATTGTCAGACATGGTCTTTCTTGAATGGAATGACTTGTACGTTACTTGTACACTGACTAGAATGTTGGTGGAAGAAGGATGATTTGTTTTCAACCTGCAAATACAGACACTGAACAACCATTTTTTCAACTCTAATTTTCTCAACACAAAGGGACATTTATCATAGCCATAGAAACATGATTATTTTTTAATGGAATACACCAAGGAGTACCATCAGAAATATTGACCATTTACAATCATGAACAGTAAACCTAGATCAAATAGCTCATTTTTTATCAGCATGTGTAGTCTCAGTGTATATGAAAAATGAATGAAATATCAAGATAAAACAAAACAGTGAACACAAATTCAAATTCAAGGCCTAATTTATCAAGAGAAACAAACAATGCGAAACCCCACAATCAAAAACTTAGTCTATTAAAAAAACTGCAAAACTTGATTGGGACAATGGAATTTACAAAGTAAGGAAATGTGAGAGGATCAATCAAATAATCAAAAAAAGAAACACGCTTTGTCAACAATGTTCAAAATCCTGTCACCAAGCATAGACATAGGAAATAAAAAAGGGACAAAAGACAAGAAATAAGAAAAATCATTAGGACTATAGAGAAATCATTAAGACTAGAAAATCAAGTTCTAAAAATGGACGATTCTGATGCTTTGCCATTACAACAATTGAGCGTTCATCATTTGGTACTTCTTGGTGTATTCCATTTAAGTATAATGAATCGATGGCATAATGAATAAGTTTGGTTAGAATGTAAGTCCAAATGGGATAATGAAGCAAAGTGTCTCCCAAATGCCAAAGGATGCCAAACTTTCAGTTTTGGCGATATAAGAATAAGAAATTTTCCACTCCATTGGGCATCAACTAGCATACAATCATATTTATAAAATCATTGGGAATAGACAATGAATGACAAAACAAGAAAAAAGGACACAAAGAACTAATTCTGATCCTAAATAAAAATTATGGTGGAATCAATTACATTAGGTAATCAAAACACACTAATTATGGAGGTGGTGTCAAGAGTCCTATGATAGTAAAATTTCCCCATTCTCGATTTCCCCATTTTTTTTTAATAAGGTTAATTTTTAATTTTGTTTAATTTTATATTGAAAATCATAATGAAGTCATAAACAACAAAAAAGTTCATGAGTTTATCAAAATATGTCCAACGTATCTACTTGAAATTCTAAAAAAGTTTCAGTATCTACAATAGCCCTTTGTTAACCACATTTATGTATATGGTCCCAACAAATTAGTACACAAACTACACAAAGAAGGCATTGCAGAAACATGATTTCTACTTTCACCATTGAAGCAATCTTGGTAGCACTAGCTGCCTCTTGAGCCTTGTACAACTTGCACTCATTTCCTACATTAGGTATAGATGTAGATGGGGTAGATGTAAATGTGGTTTCATCGACCCATCAAAAGTATTGACATCCACTATTTCCCTGCAATACCAAATCTACACCAGTTCTTCCTAAAATGATTAGTTGTCAAATTATTTTTAAACATAAACTATAATTACATATCTAGACCTTTTTCCTATTTGGGCAACCCCAAAATTGACACCTGGGATTGCTTGTTGTGTGTGACATCTTTAACATGCATGGGCCAACACCACATTGACACATAGGCACATTGACCGAAGTCGTCGATGCTATATCAACAAATATTGCATTGTCATTATTTTATTCATTCATACTAATTATAATTGCAATAAAAAGCAACATACTAATGTAGACTTGCACAATTTTTTTGGCTAAGTCGAAGTCTTTGGTTTAAATCAACTCAAAACAAAATGACAAACCAAAGACAACCATGCAATAAAAAGCAATTACTAAGGAACAAATTGAATCAACTTAAATAGTATTATTTACATTAATATTACCGATTTGTATCAGTTAATATTAATAAAATTGTTCACCTTTATTAATATATACCATTTGTATCGGTCAATTAAGTGTTGCACATAGTATATTATAAGTGTTGTACACAGTATATTATGTGTTGCACACAATATATTATGTCTTGCGCACATAATACTATTATGTGCGTAGCATGTAATATATTGTGTGCAATGTGCAATATGTAATACGTAAATGACATTTATATTATGTGCAATGTTTAATCTACAATATAAATTTACTTACTGATAGTTATGAATCAGTTCTATACTTTGTTATGATATTAAAAGAACATGTCTCATTTAGAGACATGTCTCTACATGAGACATATCTCACTGTTGATATGTCTCATAAGGGTTAAAGGGTGAGTAAAGATTGTAAAAGATATGTTTTAAACCTTTAGACAAGTCTTGAAAGGGGTTTTAAGTTCATGTTGTCGAGTTGACAACATTGGTTGTCAACTTGACAACAAATATTAGTCATTTCTTATTGAAACAGTCAGTTTGGGGACTGTTAACAAATAGTTTGGAGTTAGTTGTTAGAGGTTGTAGTCATTTTTTGGGAGTTAGAGTCTTTATCAATGTGGATCCATGAGTTTGGGGATGAGATGTGGAATGGGGTGTGTAAAGAAGGAGCATTGTAATATTTTCAATCAATAAACAATAATTTCTTTGCATACTATTAAACTGTCTCGTGGGTACAGTCAGCCCTGGCATTGCATTCAAACATTTTTGGTGATGTGTTTATGATTAGATTTTGATGTGAGATCATCTACCTTGGTGTTATTTACATGTTCATGCATTTATATAGTTATTTTAATTGTTAAAAAGGCAAGGTAATTGACCAGTATCCCTAACTGTGCATGTGTTTCTAGTTGTGATAGTGTATCCCAATTTAAAATCTTGAAGGCATTCAAAAGGGAAATAAATCTTGTGAAGCATTACACCATTTCAAAACATCTTCCCCTAGATCTAAAATTTTTTCCATGATCATTTTACACCATTACAAGGACCGAAAACACTTGAGTTGAACACAAAGGATGGAGCAGTATATACATGTTGGCCAAAAAAACACAAAAAGTGGCGCAAACATGTAAAATATTTTTGGAATCATAACATAGCATCACCTAGCACAATAATATCTATATCAATGACCCATAATGTTGGATCACATGATTGTGGAGGAATGCAAAGCATTCTTGCAATGTCAAACTATCTTTGTCATGCCAAAATATAGGACATAATATCTTATGTTTTGAGTTGAATTATACCATGAAATTTGAGAAGTGACAACCTTAGATATCAACCAACAAAAAACATCAACTGTAGGAAAGAAGAATATGTTTCCACAAAGTATTAAGAGGAAAAGTGAATCAATCACTAATTATGTTTGATTAGTAAATGTACTGTGATCAATTTTTTTTTTAAGAAAGTGGACAAAAATATGAATGTGTCTAGGAGAGTAGGAGATTTAGGAATGAAAGATAGGGAGTGCTTTGACCATTAAAGGTTCTTTTGAAGAAGTAAGGCAGTGTTGTGTAGTCAGTGTAGAGGATCCATGTAGTGATCCAAAGGGAAGAATTTGATTAGTGTTCGGTGTCCCACAATCAACTATAAGAGTTTGTCCTTATTGAATATGACATTGGGAAGAGGTTATTCAAGATTCTTAGCATCAATGTAGGATTATATATATCATAGTGGACATGAAAGTAGCCAAGTCTATGCACATTGTCTTGGAAGAACATATGATGTATAAACTTGGCTACTTTCATGTCTTGTTCTTAGTGAGTATTGTTATACACTAAGTTTGCACCCTTGTCTCAAGCTCTCGTAGTCTTAATAACCTAGTATAACATGAGAATCATCTCCAGGTTGTGGGACCTATGCTAACTGAGATGAGACCTCCAGGTTCTAGGCTGGTTCCTCTTGGATAATCACCTTAATTTGCTTCTAGACATGAAAAGTAAAACTTTTGAGGGAAAGGGATAGAAGGAATGCTTCAAAGGGAAATGACCGAAAGCAAACTACCTACTAGGTGATACACTAAAATTAGGGTTTGAATCTCAATATAGAGGAATGGAATCAATGAAAGGCTTAGGTCTAGTAGGTCACAACTTACCGAATAGGCTTGCATAAGTGTTTCATAGGAGAGCCTGAACATAAGACACAACTTATGACCTGCAAGCAGACATTCACTTCTGCAACTCGATGTAGGACTGAGACAAGACTATTAAGGGGCTAAAGTATACCCAAAAAAACATCTAAATTAGATCTAATACACACAATTACAGAAAGTAAGAGGAATCAGGAACCCTAAGATATCACTAAAAACATCATATACTTTAATCCAATAAGAGATAATTTAGACAAGGAATCATAGGGACATGAAGGATTGTCACAAAATACCTCTATAATATTTGAATCATCAATGAAAGATTTACAAATGTAGAAGCCAGAGGGCAGAGAAAATGCCATAGATAACTCTTAAGAAAAGTGAATTTCTTTTTAAAATTGTCCAACTCTGAGCACTAAGGCTCCCAAAAAGAACTATATACAACTCAACTGCACGTAGGCAGGAGTCAAAACTAACCTAACTAGGGTTACAAGATTTACAACAATATCAAACCCTAAAGGTACACTGATTGCCATCGTCAAAATCTCTGAGAACACCGGTGATCAAATCATATCTTTCTTTGCGTGTTGATCCTTCTGAACTGAAATCACCTACAGACACAACAACCTTGACCTACCAACCCACTTGCAACTCCACTAAGCCATGAAGGCTCACAATCTGATCATATTTCCCTAGGTAACAGTACCGTTCAAAAGGTGGCACCAACTCTTTCTAGCATCTCCTAGCATGAAAATGCAGCACAATACCCTTCAACATCGACCAACAGTCATCTCCATCAACTTCCCCACCCACAAATGTCTTGAGAATTAAATTCTTGAGCTACCCGACGTCATGCATGGCTGAAAGAATGCAAAACCCTTGCAGAGACATTTGAATTTTTGAAATATAACGGATAGTGGAAAATTTTAAAATGTAACCGTTGATAAGAAACCCTTCCCGGTAGATGAACGGCTGTGACGCACTCAAAAAATAGCCTAAACTTCCCCCTCTGACAGGTCAACTACCACCTAGAAGTCAGCAACCAATGAGATGCGAGAAAATCAGCACGTCTGATAGACTTGGACCCACGACCTACAGAAAGAGCATCAGACGGTTGTCGCTATACCGTGATGCTAAAAGTTGAGCATCTTGGATCCCCGATATAAGGACAACCACCAGATCAAAACTGACCTTAAGCTCTTTAGAAATCCCTGACCCCACGGGCCCACTGACAAATCTCCATGCTGTACTCTCACCAACCAATCAAATGCTGCCCCCTCAGATACACATAGCACATTTTCCTGACAATGGCCCCACTTTCTTCCAAGATTTTGATCCAATGGTGGGCACATGATCTCATAGGGTCAAAAGATTCTATGAGATCATACGACCACCGTAGATCTTAGCTTTTTTGACTCATCTGTAGACCTTCTGACACGGTCCCATTGATAGATCTTAGTCATCACTATGTGGACCAATAGAAGATGAGCACATCAACAAATGAGGACCCACCCACAAGGCTCTGACAACAAGGTGAAATCGATGGTTGACTCATAATCTCATGGCTCTGACACAACCCATGAGATCATGTGCCAATCGTAGGATTTAAAAGGAACACAATCTATCAGGCCGGCTCTGACAAGGTCACACATCACAATCCTCCAGCCAATTAGGAGCTTCCACATAGGATGATGTGGCAATGCACCCACATAAGTTTGAAGCACTACATACATGGAAGATCGACGGCCATCGCAAGATTGCATGCATTAGAAGAACCCCTTGCGAATTCATGACAACCGTCGGATCTTCCAGACTGGGACCCCACTTAAGTGACTGCCAAAAGACTTAGTGAATACGCGACTAAGGAAAGGTTAGCTATTTCGCTAGGTCATGGGATGTTAAGACTTAATTGCCAAACATTTGGTGACTAAGAGAACCAATGTAGTCACTGAATCACCAAATAAAAGGGGTAACCAGAGAACTTAGAAAACCTGCGACTAACCAATGAGAATAAAGCGCACATGGGTTTTTTGAGGACTTAAGTGGCTGAGATAAAGTAACATGAAAATAGAAACTGGCTTAGGGTTACTTAGGGTTTTTTGGCACAACATCTACATTTTCAAATATTTTGACCTGCAGACCAGGGAATGAAACAAATTGCAAAGACCAGATGGAAGGACATAAACCCATGAAATTTTCAGGGATGCTTGGCAGGGTAAAAACAGAGATCTTGGGATAGGTTTTAGCCAAATTTGCATGCACATGAAAATTGGGGTAACATTTTAGTGATTTCTGCTGGATGTCAGCCTACTAGACATGGAAAACCAGTGGCCTTAAAACAACCCATTGGTCACGGGGTCACTACAGGAACAAAAAACTTTGACAGAGACAAAATTGGGACTAGAGAGACAAACTTGTGCATAGGCACTTCTTGAAAAGCAGGAAACTAACCTAGAAAATAGGGCAACAAAGCAAAAGCACACATTTACAAGAATTTACAGAGAGGGATTAACCTCAAAGCAAGGCTTCAAGTGGAATCCATTCACTGAGATAGGAAGGGGAACTTCTTCCATATTTGATAGTTGAAAAGCATTGGATCCCTTCCACTCTATTATAACAAATGGTCCATCCCAAAATGAATCAAATTTGGTATGTCTGCCAGGCTTGGATCTGAACTCATCCCACTTGAGGACTACATCTCCAACCTTGAAATTTCTGATCCTGGCTCTTTTATCAAAATTCTTCTTTGTTTGAATTTGATGGAACTCCATATCTTACATGGATTTGTCTCCCAGTTCTTCCAATTCCATCAACTGAGCATATCTGATCTGCAAGGGGTCTCCTTATTCAAATAGGGCATATTGAGTAGCCAAGTCCAGAGCTGGCAATTCAACTGAGATAAACAACTTAGCTTCTTTTCCATATACTAGCACATAAGGAGAATTCCCAATGATCTTCTTTGGAGTAATTCTATCTAACCACAAGGCATACTTCAGTTTGGTATGCCAATCCCTTTGGTTGTCTTGCAGAGTCTTCTTGATTATCCTAATCAAATTCTTATTGGTTGATTCAGCTAAGCCATTGCCTTGGGGGTAGTAATTGGAACTGGTATTCAAATAGATGCCATTTTTTACTACCCACTCTAAGACTTTGAGGCCTATGAATGCCAATGCATTATCTAAAATTATAGAATCTGGAGTGCCAAATCTGTGAATTATATCATCATAAAAACTTAAGACAACACTCTCATTGGCTTCTTTTAATGCAATTGCTTCTGTCCATCTAGTGAAATAATCTGTTGTAGTAATTATCCATTTATGTTCTACACTAGATGGAGGATTGATCATGCCAATGAAGTCTATATCCCACTTCATGAAGGGTTTCTCTATTCTGACTGGTTGTAAGGGCAAGGCTGCGAGCCTCTCTTTTCTTGCAAACATGGCACACTTGATGCATTTCCTCACATACTCATGACTATCCTTGAAGATAGATGGCCAGTATTATCCAGTCCTCATGATTTTAAAAGCAGTAGTCCTAGGAGAGAAATCACCTCCAAAAGGTCCATCATGAAACTCAAATAGATCATCAGCTATCTTTTTTGAATCTATGCATCTTTAAAAGGGCACCATTGTGATCCTTTCTGAAATGAAATTCATTTATCAGCACAAAAAGAATAGATTGTAACCTATAATACCTTCTTTTTGCTGAATCCAAACCTATAGGACATTGTCTTGTCTTCAAGTAATTGATCATATTAGGCAACCAGCTTGTTGCCTTGGCTTGTTCTTCTATAGAATGCACCACCAGAGATGCATCCATTTTCTCTAATTCCTTTGAACTTTCATCCTCTTCCAAATGTTCACAAAGACCTCTTCCTCTAACCAGCTTAGTAGTTTGGATATCTATGTCATATTCCATCACCTTGGTGATCCAACCAGCTCTTTTCTCATTTAGGTCCTTGGAAAGAAAAAATTATTTGACACTTAGATGAGTAACTTTCAAGTGTACCTTGCTATGGGTCAATAGATATCTGAACTTTTTAAGGCTCTTTACCACAGCAAGTACATGTTTTTCTACAAAAGAGTATCTATGTTCATACTCCTCTAAACCTTTGCTAAAGAAGGCAATAGGCTACTCCAATCCATCTGAATTTTCTTGGGTCAACATTGCAGATATAGCATCATGACCCCCATAAGCATAAAGGATAAAATCCTTATTGAAATTTGGGTTTAGGAGAGCAGGGGCTTCTGTTAAGGATTCTTTGATAGCTTGGAAATTGACTCTCCCTTCTTTGGTCCAACTAAAAGCTGAACTCTTCTTTAACATGGTTGTCAAAGGCTTAAGTAAATTTGCAATGTTAGGCAAGAACCTTCTAACAAAGTTAATCTTTCCTATGAAAGATTGGAGACTTTTCTTGTGATGTGGTAGGGGTAGCTCTAGGATAGCTACAATTCTTTCAGGATCCACTGTAATTCCTTCTTTGGATACTACATATCCCAACAATTTTCCTTCATGAACTGCAAACACACATTTCTTGGGATTAAGAGATATCCCAAATTCTCTACACCTTTCAAAGATCTTCCTCAAATGTTGGATGTGATCTGTTGCATGCTTTGAATAGACAGTTATGTCATCCGAGTAGACCAGTACAAACTTGTACATGAGGCTTTTAAAGGCCATATCCATTGCCTTTTGAAATGTAGCACCTGCATTTGACAAACCAAAGGGCATCTTTTGATAGGCCATGGTTCCCCACTTGGTTGTAAATGCAGTCTTGTATTGATCCTCTTTATTCACTAAGGTCTAATTGTATCCTGAATAGCCATCCAATAATGAAAATCTCTTAGATCCAGAGACACATTGTAAGATTTGTTCCATAGAGGGTAATGGATGGCGGTCTTTTAGAGAAGCTCTGTTAAGATCCCTGAAGTCAACACATAACCTCAGCTCCCCATTCTTCTTCCTAATAGGAACAAGGTTGGAAACCCAACTAGTATGCTTAATGGGGTAGATGATACCACTTTCTATCAATTTGAGCACTTCCTTATGCATAAGTGGCTCTAGTTTGGGATTAACAGGCCTCTACTTCTACCTCATTGGTTTGGCATTAGGTTCTAATTCAATAGTGTGTTGGGCAAGGGCAGGATCAAAACCCTTGAGGTCCTCATATTGCCATGCAAAAACATCATTGAATTCTTTGAATAACTAAGTGTAAGCTTGCTTTTCCAATTCAGTGTTCACTTTTCCAAATTGTAAACTCTTACCTGGTTCCAACTCTAATTCAACACAATGTTTTTGTTGAACTACCAAACCAACTTTATTTTTCTTGACTTCATCATCCTTGTTGAAAATAATCTCTAGGGTGACAAGACTCTATGCATCTTATTAGACTTAAGTTATATCACTTGATCACCATAGTTTTGTGATAGCCTATCTTGATTCTGTTCTGAAAAGACATCTTCTTCAAACAAGAACTACAGAATTTGTTCATCATTGTCAAACACTTGCTAATTGACATCATTATCAGGGATAGAGGGTCTGACAATCACTTTGATATGCTGTTGATCCATTTCTTTTGAAATTCTATTTGGAATATCATACTGAGATCCAACAGCAACTAACCTATCTGCATTTTGATTTAGCCTCCTAGAGATAGCAACAATATTGAAAGCATGGAAATCTTCAATTGCATCCCAAACTCTATGTTTGTATGCTTTCAAAGTGTCATTTTTGGTTGCACTTATCCCTCTCACTTGGCTGACAACTAACTCACTGTCACCATAAACTTTTAAGGCCTTAAGCCCTCTTTTTCTAGCCCACTCTAGCCCATTGACTAGACTTTCATACTCTGCAGTATTGCTAGTGCAGGAGAAACTGAATCTAAAGGCAGTATAATACCTTTCTCCTTTTGGGGACACTAGCATAGCACCACCACTAGAACCATGTCTACTTCTAGCTCCATCAAAAAATAGTTCCCAAACCTGATTGCTCTGATCCTCTGAATCAGTATCTTCCTTGAGAAGGCTTGGTTCTATGGCTCCACTTTCTTGTATCAAATAACTTCCCAAACCAAAATCCCAAACAAGATTTTCTTGGGCCTCTGAAACTCTCTCATCTAGAAAAATATTAGGGATACTTTCTATCTTTGTGTTTGCTTCACTAATAGTTTGGAAGTCACTGTTATCAAATATAGGGCAATTTACATTGATGATATTGGACACATATGGCTCTATATGGTGTGCTACCAATGGTTCTGACTTAATGGTGACCTTGGTCCCATACCTTGTATGAAATAGCATGTGAGACCAGTCAGAAGATAGGTAGCCTCCTATCTTGGCTATAAACTCCCTCTAAAGACATATAGCAAATAATGCAGGGAGATCTATAATATATATATCAAGGAGGATTGAAAAATTAGGACTAGCATGTAGGATTAGATTCATATCCTTGGCCACACCTATAGTATTGACTAAGGATCCATCAAGTTGTGTAACTTTCTGTTGAAAGGGTTCATATTTTAGTCCTAATCGGTCAGCTACATTCCTGGGCATTACAGTGCTAGTAGCTCCACTATCTACCATACAATTATGCACTAAAATTTTTCCAATAATTAGAGATACATAAAAGGGAGGTGGTTTTGAATTCCTACCTTGCATGGTATTAGCCTTGGAGTTGCTACTTGGAGCCTCCTTTTCTTGATCAGTATTAACCAACACTGGCTTTGCAGCTTCTTTTGTAGGTTGAGGAGTTGTTACTTCGGTCATGGCTTTCTTCAAGATCTCAGGCTGTCTTGGAAGAGCCAAAGAGTCCCACATAGACATGGTGACATTCACCTTCTTCATGTTGTCTATAATGTTATAAGGTGTCACAATGTGTACTCTCTATTGTGCCTTTACTATGATGGGCTCCACTTCCTTTGGAATTTGGCCTTCTTTGCTTGTGATGACAGGGACCTCCTTAGGTGTGATGGGGTTAGCTGGTTGCACTGGTTCTATAGATGTAGTGGCTTTGGCATTGGAATCTTCTCTCTCCATGTCTTGAGCTCTTCTCTTTTCTCTTGTATAGGCAACAAAAATAGCTTCATCATTGACTCCATTGAAGTCTAGTTGCTCCCAATTGAAAAGAGTAGTCTCATTCTCTTGTGATTCTTGTTGAGGAACCAATCCACTGGATGAAGCCTCTGATTGAGCTTGTGAGGCATTTTGAACCATTAGGGCTTGGTTCATCCATCCATTTGAACATGTAGCTTGATTGTGAGGCCGATTACAAGGAAAACACCATTCATTCTCCATAGCCATATTATTTTGACTAGGAACCATATCCCTCACTGGATTTGCAGAATTGAGAGGTGCAAGATTATATGGTTGGAATGGTCTTTGATTGAATCTTTATCTCTATCCTTGATAGCCCTCTTGGTATGGTGGCCTATTTTGTTGATAAGGTTGTCCCTGGTTTTGATATTGTTGATTAGGACCTTGGCCTTGTGGCTGAAAGGATGGTCTAATTCCTTGACCTTGTTTCTTTAGATTTGTGACCTCTTTAGTCAAGGTCTGCAACAAGTTTGTCATCTCTTGTTGACTGCTTTGTTGGCTATTCTTTATTTCTTGTAGCTCTTGAGAGAAACTTGTTGTTAGCTCTTGACCATTGGTACTAGCCTGAGGTGCTAATATGGTAGGGATAGGAGTAAATGGGGGTACTTGTGCAGGTGCAATGGGTTGAAGGCTAGGAAAAATGGGCATTGGTGGCCTTCTAGCAATCATGCTTGCTTGGATTAAACAATTCTTAGCCTTGACAGCTATGTCAAAAGCTTGGGGTAAAGAAGTACCACCCATAGATTGGATCATGATAGAAATTTGACCATTTAGACTTTGCAAGTTTTATAGAAAAGCATGGTCAACTAATGGTCTCACTGAGAATGGAATTCTATTCCATGTTTTGAGGAATCTACTATTGTAATATGTCATTTTCTCTTGAGGGTCTCTTTTAATGGTTGTCAACTGCTCTACCAGAGACAAGTTATATGATTTATCCTCAAAATGTTTACTTAATGCATCCCCTAACTCATCCCATGATGTAATAGAACCAACAGTTAGAGTTCTAAACCATTTGAAAGCCTTACCTTTTAGAGAGGCTACTAATGTTGTGTATGTTGCAGATGGTGGTCACATCTCTTATGTGCTCAAAAGCACGTGTCTGCCCTTCACCTGTGAAATCAGGTATACTCTTTAGTGCCACCAAGGGCACATCATGATGTTGAGCAAAGGCTAATGGACTAACCTAATTGAAAGGTGCAAAGGCAAACTGCCTAGCCATTGTAGGAGTTGGAATCTGAAGATTAACAACTATGTGAGTTGTATCTACTACTAGGTTTGAATCCTCCTCTAGATCTCTGGTTAGAGATCTACCTCTTCTTCTAGAATGAAAGGGAAAAGGTCTCCTTTCTGAGGTATCTGGTGGTTTTGATTGAACTCTCCTTGCAAGGATTGTTCTTTGAGTTGACCTGCCTTTGTGACTCCCCTTTGAGGGAAACTCTAAAAATTTAGTGGTCTTTGAGCTCCCAGTCTCAATCTTTCTCATAAACCTTGAACAAGGTTAGCCCTGATCCTTGAAATCAGTGGAGTCGCCATATATAATTAATAGAACAACTTCTAAAAGCCTGTATTATGCAATCTTTATATTAGAGATAACATAATCTTAAAACAATAGTTTCTTTTCTAGTCCCACCGGGTGTGCCAGAATTGTTATACACTAAGTTTGCACCCTTGTCTCAAGCTCTAATAGTCTTGATAACCTAGTATAACATGGGAATCATCTTCAGGTTGTGGGACCTATGCTAACTGAGATGAGACCTCCAGGTTCTAAGCTAGTTCCTCTTGGATAATCACCTTAATTTGCTTCTAGACATGAAAAGTAAAACTTTTGAGGGAAAGGGATAGAAGGAATGCTTGAAAGGGAAATGACCGAAAGCAAACTACCTACTAGGTGATACACCAAAATTAGGGTTTGGATCTCAGTATAGAGGAATGGAATCAATGAAAGGCTTAGGTCTAGTAGGTCACAACTTATTGAATAGGCTTGCATAAGTGTTTCATAGGAGGGCCTGAACATAAGACACAACTTATGACCTGCAAGCAGACATTCACTTCTACAACTTGGTGTAGGATTGAGACAAGACTGTTAAGGTACTAAAGTATACCCACAAAAACATCTAAATCAGATCAAACACAATAACACACACAATTACAGAAAGTAAGAGGGATCAGGAACCCTAAGATATCACTAAAAACATCATATACTTTAAACCAATAAGAGATAAGTTAGACAAGGAAGCATAGGGACATGAAGGATTGTCACAAAATACCTCTACAATATCTGAATCATCAATGAAAGATTTACAAATGTAGAAGCCAGAGGGCAGAGAAAATGCCACAGATAACTCTTAAGAAAAGTGAATTTATTTTTACAATTGTCCAACTCTAAGCACTAAGGCTCCCAAAAAGAACTATATACAACTCAACTGCACGCAGGTAGGAGTCAAAACTAACCTAACTAGGGTTACAAGATTTACAACAATATTAAACCCTAAAGGTACACTGATTGCCATCATCAAAATCTTTGAGAACACCAGTGATCAAATCATATCTTTCTTTACGTGTTGATCCTTCTAAACTGAAATCACCTATAGACACAACAACCTTGACCTACCAACCCACCTACAACTCCACTAAGCCATGAAGGCTCACAATCTGATCATATTTCCTTGGGTAACATTACCATTCAAAAGGTGGCACCAACTCTTTCTAGCATCTCCTCATGTGAAAATGTGGCACAGTACCCTGCAATGCCGACCAACAGTCATCTCCATCAACTTCCCCACCCACAAATGTCCTAAGAATTAAATTCTTGAGCTACCTGATGTCGTGCATGGCCGAAAGAATGCAAAACCCTCGTAGAGACATTTGAATTTTTGAAATATAACAGATAGCGGAAAATTTTAAAACGTAACCGTTGACAAGAAACCCTTCCTGGCAAATGAACGACTATGATGCACTCAAAAAATAGCCTAAACTTCCCCCTCTGATAGGTCAACTGCCACCTGGAAGTCAGTAACCAATGAGACGTGAGAAAATCAGCACGTTTGATAGACTTGGACCCATGACCTACAGAAAGAGCATCGGATGGTTGTCGCTATACCATGATCCTAAAAGTCAAGCATCTTGGATCCTCGGTATAAGGAAAATCACCAGATCAAACCTGACATTAAGCTCTTTAGAAATCCCTGACCCCACGGGCCCACTAACAAATCTCCATGCTGTACTCTCACCAACCAATCAAATGCCACCCCCTTGGATACACGTAGCACATTTTCCTGACAATGGCTCCACTGTCTTCCAAGATTCTGATCCAATAGCGGGCGCATGATCTCATAGGGTCAGAAGATTCTATGAGATCATACAACCACCGTAGATCTTAGCTTTTCTGACTCATCCGTAGACCTTCTGACATGGTCCCACTAACAGATCTTAGTCATCTCTATGTGGACCAATAGAAGATGAGCACATTAGAAAATGAGGACCCACCCACAAGGCTCTAACAACAAGGTGAAATCGACATTCGGTGCATAATCTCATGGCTCTGACACAACCCATGAGATCATGTGCCAACCGTAGGATTTAAAAGGAACACAGTTTTTTGGCCCCACTTGTACAAGGTCACACATCACAATCCTCTAGCCAATCAAGAGCTTCCATATAGGATGACATGGCAATGGACCCACATAAGTTTGAAGTGTTGCATACTTGGAAGATTGACAGCCATCGCAAGATCGCATGCATCAGAGGAACACCTTGAGAATTCATGACAACCGTCAGATCTTCCAAACTGGGACCCCACTTAAGTGACCACCAAAAGACTTAGCAAATACGTGATTGAGGAAAGTTTAGTTGTTTTGCTGGGTCACGGGATGTTAAGACTTAACCACCAAACATTTGGTGACTAAGAGAACCAATGTAGTCACTGAATCTCTGAATAAAAGGGGTAACTGTCGGAGAACTTAGAGAACCTGCAACCAACCAATGAGAATAAAGCGCACATGGATTTTTTGAGGACTTAAGTGGCCAAGATAAAGTAACATGAAAATAGAAACTAGCTTAGGGTTACTTAGGGTTTTTTGGCACAATGGCTACATTTTCAAATATTTTGATCTATAGACCAGGGAATGAAACAAATTGCAGAGACCGGAAGGAAGGACATAAACCCATGAAATTTTTAGGGATGCCTGGCAGGGTAAAAATAGAGATCTTGGGATAGGTTTTAGCCAAATTTCTATGCACATGAAAATTGGGGTAACAAGTACCAATCCTTGTGATGAACTAAAAGTAAGGCTTAGCGAGTATCATAATGTCTACTCACTAAGGATTGGAATATGTGTACATTAGAAATGACTTGATAGTCAATCATGCAATGAATTGAAATCAAGTAATACTTAATCATTGACACAAGTAATATAGAATTAACCAACAAAACACAATCGAAATATATAATTTTCAAACATAAACCATTAGGTGGAATGATATTACCTCAAATTCTATTATATTCCAACTGCCATAGGTGAGCACTCTATTTTCTCATGGTGAGAACTCTTTAGTTGTGACAAAAAATGACATGTTACGGTAGGTTTTATAAATGATATGTTACTTTGTAAATTTAACTTGATTAAACTTCTTATCATACATGACATTCTTACTATAAAACCCCAAAATGGATGAGATACTTTTTGGATTATGGCTTAGAAATTGAGGAAGGCCAACCTGCTAAAATTGAGACCCTTTACTTTCAAGGTGGTTTTGACTTTTGTGGATTATGGCTTAGAAACCGAGGAACCCCAAGTAGATTCAAGGTGGTTTTGACTTTCTACCTAGTTTGTTGCTACTACCTAGTTTTGTTACAGGACACTAAAACTCCTTTCACAATATCTTACTCTTCACTACATTACGATAAAATCCTTATCACAACTCCTAATTCTCCTTCATAATACCATTAATCTCCTATCACAATTTCCTGAATAGATGATGAAAGGATGACCAGGGTGTGAATCCAGTGTGCTCCTACTTGATTCAGAACCTACAAGAAGGAAATAAATGGGGTTAGATCCAAGGGATATAAGAAATGCATGATATCTTATAAAATATCCTCATCTACAGTCATGCATGTGCATAATCAAGCCATACATTTATAGAAGGAAACCATGCTACAAGACATGTGGACTCAAAAAGATGCTACAGGAGGAAGAAGATACCATCATGGAAAACATCAAGTGGACATACATAAGTTACAGTGGTGTAAGAGCATGGTCAGTACTATGGATGCATCATCCAAACAATGCAACAACAACATCAAATGTTGTTTTTTCATTTGATGTTTCTATGGCATCATTTCCAAATGAGACATCCACAACAATAACTTAGAACATGTCATAAGGTCATGGTGTTTAATACAAGGTGATGTAGTCATAATCAAACATACATTTTTATTATTCACTTGGTGTGATGACCTAGGGCATCAATGATTAACTATTAATTGTTTTCAATTCATCGCATGATTGAACTAGGGCATCAATGATTAACTATGATTAACTAAGTCAAATCAAGCAATCATATATACAAAAGGAAGAAACAGTCACAGGATTGCAGCCTTGAGAAATCAAGTACAGTAAATAATCATCAATGGAAGAAAAAAATAATGCCCTAGCTCGATTGGTGTAGGAGCACCAAGGTCAACTCTAGAGCAAGGGAATTACACTAGGGTTTGTAATGATTTTGGATCATTTGATAATATGATCAACAAATGATGTTATGTAAGCCATTGAATGGCATGGGGATAGTAATGTAACCTTGGGGTCACTTGGTTGATCCAAGGATAAATATAAGGGGTAAGGACCTATATGGTCATCTAGGTTTATAATATGGCTGTATGCACCCAAAAATGGTCGCCTAGACTTTGGGCCCAATTTATTTGATTTATCAATCCTGAATCAGTTTTATCAATAATCAATATTTTTCAACATTATCAAGTCTTAATTTTAATCATATATTGGATTTTTATCCTTGGGCTAACCATTTTATCCTAAGTCTTTATTTAATTAAAAGGAATATTTACTCTCCTTTTATTAAATAAATAGCCCCCACTTTTCTTCTTATCCTAAGTTGCACAAATAAAACATTATTCTTATTTTATGAAAAGGGAAAAACCACTTTTTGTCTCATATGGACATAAAGTCAACTCCTATTTTCCTATTGGAGGATACTTGTGCACACAGATTGCTCCTCTTTCAAGCTCCACCATTGATTGAGACTTTTGCCTCTTAATCTCCATGGTCCATTCCTTTGCATTTCTTATAAAAGGAGAGCTCTCTCCTTCATTTGCACATCCATCTCTTTCATATTATTGTTATGTTGCAGGTTTTCTAGGTTATTTGGAGCTCTTTGAAGACATATTACATCCAAGCTTTGAAGATCTTTGTTGCATCTCATTTAGTTGCATATTTCTTTTGTTTAGTTGCATAATCATGGCATACTAGCTTAGTTTCCTTTTATGCAATAGATTAGCTTCGCATAGCTTAATTAGGAAGGTTGTAATCCTTTGTATTTCCATTTCATAGCTTAGTTTGTATTTCCATTTTTCATAGCATAGCTTGCACATTTGCATTCTCATTATTAGCTTGCATTGCATTGCATTTCCATTTGATTCTTTGGAGTATTGGCACTCTTGACCTTGTCTTCATTCGAATCTCTCATTGTATGGTTGACTAGCAAGGTCACAAGCTCAATAGCTCTAGCTGAGAGCAAATCCATAATCTTGCAACTCCATGCATAGAGAGCTATGGATCGATTTGTGAGGGCTCATTCTTGAGTTTCCTTGCATGTAAGGATCCATAGAAGTGCACTACTTTTGTGTGTACATTTTTCTGTCTCAAAATATCATATGATACTTTCCAGAAGTATCGCGCGATAGTTCTTTGTATGTGCGTGCGATACTTCGCCTGTCAGAAGTATCACCTGGATATATCAGAGAATATCACCTGGTCTTAGGTGAAGTATCGCCTGGTCTCGGGTGAAGTATCACTTGGTGTCGGGTGAAATATCGCACAGACAGAGAGTATCGCCCTAGTATACTACGAAGTATTGCATGATTCTAGTGTTTGTACTATGTTTGTACCCAATAGTGAGCTGTTTTTGAGTTATTTTATCTATCTTGTAAGTTTTGAGTTCTTAGCAAATGGTATTGAGAAATTTTTGCAAATGGTATTGAAAATTGAAGTGTGATATATCGTTGGAAAGGTCTTTCCAAGCCTAATCCAACCATGATGGTTTCATTTTCAGATCTTGTCATTTGATTAGTTATTTTTGTAGATTATCTGATGTTTCATGTGCTAACCATTGTTAGATTTTGGATTTTGCTAACTTTGTTGGTCTAACAATTGTGGTTGTAGGTGCCTCTTGCTTGAATATTTTGTCAAAATCACATGTCAAAGAGGGCTACTAACAGTTTTTGCAGGGCTGCCCTAAGCATAAAAACCAAATCAAGTGTTTGTTTAATTGCTTTCTTTATTGAGTGCGGCATATACTAGTTGTTTCATTTCATAGGCACTTAATACCTTGTTGTAGGAATTTTGAGGTGGTAGGAGAGTATGCTCTTCACCCTTGTGGTGAAATAGAAATCTTGACCCATCTTGAGATTTTGAAAGCAAGGGGGGTAATTGAATATTTGCTTGGTATGTTTGGGAGAGATTCTTGAGATAGGGGAGTATGCTCTTCACCCTTGTGGTGAACCAAAAACCTTGAACCTCAAGAGTTAATCCACTCTTTGTTTAGTATAGGAATCTTTTAGCAGGCCTGCTCTTGAGCAATCAAGAGGAACAACCCAAGTGGGGACAAGCCTTTTGCCAGCTCTTCCGACTCACTATAATCTCAAGGCTATCGAGGACACTAAAAACCTTGGTAGACATAACACTTGTCTTCGCTTGATGTGAGTAGCTCATGGGATTGTGACCATGGAGAAAGCATTGAGCAAGAATGCTTAAGGTACTCTTGAGGCCGTGAGGTCCTAGTCCTTTATGAGGAGCAAGAGGGGTGTTATGAACGGAAGCCCTTACTAAGAATCATAGGTTAGAAGCCACCTTTATTTAGCCGCTTATCTTCTTCGTGCAAGGATTGATCCAAGTGGACTAACATGGATCACCCCAAGATACTCACCATATGTGTCCCTTTGGTTGTGTTGTTTGACACTTCCATGACAAAGCCAATATCTCTTGTGGGAAACCACTTGGTGTGAGGCAAGGGGGCATCAAGTTGTGGGCTAAGTTGGTAAGTATTGATCCTTGTCTTGTAAGTAGATATTGCTTGAAGTGTTTTCGATTGTGTGATACTAGTGTGAACGTTCTCAACATACAGACAATCGGTAACTTCCATAGGGTGCAATTTTATTTTTGATATCACAAGTGCTTGTCTTGGCAAGGTTGCTTTTTCCCTTGTTTCAAGTGTTTGAAGACATGTTTGATCCCCTACTGTTTGCAAACCTATCCAATTGCTATTGAATTTGTGATTGAAATCAGACATTTTCACCCTCACATTCAGAAACTTGAAATTAGACCTTAAAAACTCAAAATTTTGCACAACTTGGTCAAGATCAACATCAGTATCACATTAGCCAAAGAGAAATATCGCATTAGAAGGTTGTTCTTGGTGAGAAAGTTTATCTCTAGAAGTGTGAGCTACATTCTTGGGAAATTCTCATACTCTTATTGTCCAAATAATTTTCATTTAATCTCAATTTCAATTATATTTTGGCCTAACCTAGCCTCCTGGTTCAAAAGTGCAAGGGTAGTCACCCTTTGATTTGAAGCACCTCTTTGATAGTGTTGGTAAAGCCCCTTCTTCTATCTTTTCATTTCTCTTTGGACAATAGAGAACTTTGATTATCCTAGTTTGGTGTTGACATTTTGTGAGGTCATCCTATTACCAAGGGTCTTCTATTTTCAGTCTTCCTTGGTTAGTCCAGATCTTAGATCCTAGGTGTTGTCATGTTGCTCAACATCTCAATGAATGTTATGGTATCAATTGCACAAGATGGCTCTTAGTCTTCTTCTTTCTTCTCCATTTCCCATGTTCTTCTAAAGTCTTCTATTCCCATGGAAAATTCTTCTTCTTCTTCTTGATTCTTTTTCTCCTACTATCTAGTTTGCATTCCTCTATTTTTCTATCATTCCTATGCTTGATTTCTCCTCTTTTGGAACCATGAATCTTGACTATCTAGCTTTGGAACCTTTATTAAGAATAGATGATCTTGAACTCATTGACATATTCGAAAAGTGTTGTTCCTCCAAAATTTTCATGAGTGATGAATTTATAGCAAAAATAAAAGAAAAGATGATTAAATCAGATGCCTTTGCTAGAATCATAAACATGATCATATCACGATCTTCATCTTTCAAAAAAATTTCATCATCTAAATCTTCTCATTCTTCTTCACCTTCCAAGTCTTATCATGACTCTTCTAGACATCATTCTCATTCTTCATCTTCTAAGTCTTATCATGATTCTTCTAAACACTATTCACATTCTTCATCTTCTAAGTCTTATCATGATTCTTCTAAACACTATTCACATTCTTCATCTTCCAAATCTTATCATGACTCTTCTAAACATCATTCGAATTCCTCATTATCCAAGTATTCTTCTTCCACTAGGTCTTCATTTTCCTCTTCTTCAAGATCTCATTCTTCTTCTACTTCTCCCAAGAGTCTTACTTCTCTTCAGAAGACATACCATAAAGAGCAACGTGATAGTCCTTGTGATGTCTCTTCCACAAAGAGTGATACACCCACCTATGATGACTATGATGACTATGATGATGGACAATGTAGTGATGCCCATGAAACTTCTATTCCTAAGCATCATCCTCGTCGTACACTTGTGATTTCTAAGGGGGATTCGTATTGGGTAGACTATGATGGTGATCCATATGACTCTAAATTTGAAGAATTATTTGATGATTTTTGTGAACAATACAATATTCCTACTGAGGAAGAGAAAATCTACCACACTGATTTCAAATGTCAAAAGAATCTCTCGTCTAAAAGTTCTCATGCTGAAAATAAAGGTTGCACTCTCAAGCAAGATCATATTAAAGTTGAACCTTCCCTTCCATCTGCCACTTCCTCCAATACCCACACACTTCCTAAAGCTTCTGAGTCATCCAAATCTTTCACAAATCCTTCATCCAACAAAGATCCTAAGGCTTTCCATGCAGTTCCCTATAGTTATTCTCAAAAGCCACCTCTTAAAGATACTCAAGCTAACCTTCACTTGGATGTGAATACTTCCAATAATGCTAAACCTAAAGAGCCTAAGCCTCTATGTGCTATAATGCCTACTTCAACTAGTCCTTCACTATCTCCTCCAAAATCTTCCATGCAATTCCAACATGCTTCCTTGTCCTTAGAAGTGGCTTCATGTCAAGAGGACTCTAAAAATGATAAAGAAAAGAATATAAATAAAGATCAAGATCAGGAACCCTCCATATCATCCAATTCTCTTCATGATGTATCTCCTCCATTGCATGGTTCTTTTGATCCTCTACGCTCTTCTACATTCATTCCACCATCTCCTAAGCAAGATCAAGCTACTACTTACACCGTTGAGCTTATTGATAATCAAAATAACCTTACTACACTTGCATTTTCCAAAGATGATACTTCCATTAAGGTTATTAAAAATGGTGTTGTTACTTCCAATGTTGAGCTTGTTGAAAATCAAGAAAAAAATGATGCACTTATGCTATCCAAAGATCCTTGTCAAGATCAAAGTATTCCATCTTCTTGTTCTACCACTCCATGTTCATTTCCACTTTCTTCTCTTCCTAAGTCTTTGCAAGCTTTGAATGATCTTATCAAAGAAGTTTCTCCTATTCAAGATGTGCATGATCCTATTGAAAACTCTAATGCTCACTCTAGAGATGCTGATATCCCCAGTTGTCATATAGATGCTAATGAACTTATTGATTATCCTTTTGCATCTTCCACTTCCATCCTTGGACCTCCTCCACCAATACTAAGGGCTTCATGTCTTCCTTCCATCTTGGGCCCTTATGTCCATTCACTTTCCCCTCCTAACTCTCCTAATTCATCATCCATCTTGGGTCCTTACGTCCCTCCATCTCCTATCTTTCCTCAAGATCAACATAGATGCATACCCTTGAATCATTTTCATCCACCCACCCATCTAAACCAGTTGTATTTTCTTTCTTCTTCCACAAGTCCCAAGTCTTTTGGAAGTAATTTGAATGTTCAAAACAAGAAAAAGAAGCAATACAAGAATCCATCAAAAAAAAAAGATCACCATGTCTTCTCTAATCGACATGGAGGCATAAAGTCAAAAGAGATATCTAAGAAGAAAACTACAAGACAAGTATGGGTTCCAAAATCCATCATTGAAGATATTCTCTTTAGATCATCAAAAGGAAATAAAAAGCCTAAAGCTATATGGATTCCAAAGTCTCTCTTAAAAGAGTCTAATATTGAGCAAAAAGTGAAGTTGACATTCAAGCTTCCAAAGGCTTTCACTTCATCTTCTTCCAAAAATATTCTTTCATTTCATGCGCTTGAACCGCAACCTTTGCTAAACATTTTCCATATTCCTTCTCATATTCCTCCATTCACATTTGAGAATTATAACAAGTACACCAATCTTCTCTTCGAGGAGTCAGATAGCAATAATGAACCAGAATATGGTTCGCATTTGGACTAGAATATGGTTGACGTTTCCTCTATTTTTCCCACCACCCTTCAAGGTGTGTATTGATGTTGATCTTACCTTTCTTTCCGTCTACCTTTTCACAATCTTTCCATTCATTATCCTTCTACCTTCTATCCTTTTTCCTCATTTTCCTATTTCTCCTATCTTCCAACCTCACTTGCTTTACATAAAACCTTATCCTCCATTTTTCTCTTCCATTTTCCTTTCCCTATCAGCATCTTTGAGCATATCATTTTGAATCCTTGACATATCATGGTTTATCCTTTCAAGGAGCATTATCTAAAAAGCCTGCCTTCTTCCAAAAAATTTTAAAAATAGGAAAAAGAAAAAAAAAAGAAAAAATTGAAAATGTACCATGGTGAAAACCTGGAAACAAGCACCTTGGTAGAAAAAGTAAAGAGAAATAAATTCATCCTATGGTGAAAACCACTCCCTTGTGGTGCCTTGGATAAGTATCATGATGAAAACCTGGCAATCAAGCATCATGTGTAGTTCTTCTACATATTTCATCCATTCTGTCTTCTCTCTTTGATCTTGGCAATGTTGACCTATACATGAACATTTGGCTATCTTGTGAGCTACCTTATGATGATCTTGTTTTCATTCCTTTCATGTTTAGCCTTCATATTTATTTTCCTCCATTCATTCTAGCCTTTCGCTATCCTTTTCCCCCTTGGTCTTGATCTAATAAAAAGGAGTAAAACACGATGCTATGAAGCCTCTTGACATGTCTACTCCTTTGGACTACATCCCTTCCTTCTTTTGCGATGCACTTTTGAGGCTTATCCTATGCTATCCTTTCATTGCTTGTCTAAATATGCTTTACATGACAATTTTTCCCTAGCTTGGGTACTCTTGAGGAGTTTCCCTTGAGGATTTCTTCCCTCCATTTGTCTTCATTCTCCTTTCCTCCATCTCATTCACCAGCTTTCTCATCCCTCTTGTCCTCCACCTTGCTAGACATTGGAACTACACGATGTGATCTTGCTTGGGAGTTTGATGCCTGTTCTGTCTGGGGGCATCCTTTGTACATATTTTATGATCTTTAAAAAAATACCAAAAAAATTGATATATGATACTGAAAAAATCTTTAAAAGTATAAAAAGTCCTGAAAAAATATTTAAAAAAATAAATAGAAAAAAATCTCCAAGTGGTGAAAACCTGGAAACAGGCGCTACTTGAGGCCTTTGCACCCTTGTCTTTTAGCATGTGCTCTCGACACTTAGCCTTTCTCCATCATGCCTTGACCTTATTTGACTTGGTCTGGAATTGGTCTTTGTCTTTGTCCAGAGGGCATACCTGTTAGCATAGGTCTTTTAGGTGCATTTGTCTCTTGGGGCATTTCACAACAGGTGTTTTTTAACACCCACCCAAATAGTGTTTTTCAACACTACCCTTGCATCGAGTGTTTCTTAACACTTATCAGATGTCTTACCCAATAGTCTAGTATGATGCAATATTTCTCATTTGCAAATTTGATACTCAACGTTTGACTCTATGACCAACACACGCACTTAAACAATCAACTTCTTGAGATATGTTGACTTTATTTTTCTTTGTGTGTTGTCTATGAAGATTTCTTTGATGAGTTGTCTCTCCCTGAGAAGTTTTCGATGATGCATAGCTAGAAGACTGAGGGTATGAGAACATGTTTTATTTCTTTATCTGCTTGTGGGTATATTTTGTTGGTCCTAATTGCCATGAGCATTTTATGCTGGTCTTACTTGACACTATGGATTGACAAGGTATTATCCTTGACTGTTTTGTGAGTGCATGCTTCTAGTTATCCTGACTTTCATGTGTCTTGATACAAGCATAATCTTGCCATATCAAACTTAGGTAATCTCACTACATTAGTCATCTTGACCTCCATGTCTTTGATGCCTAGGTGAGATTCCCACATTTCTATCTGATAAAGATCATATTCATATCCACATAGTTATGCTAGTGTGCATTGTATGATCTGATGACACTACCAATAACACTCGATGATGATAATTAGATGTCTATAGGTGTTGTGACCTTGCAAGTCAACCACTTTTATAGTAGCTTGCATTCTTAAGTTCAGCATAGTTTAGTTTTTGCATCTTGCATATGGAGAGAGCTCTCCTTTTTATCATCTACAGACTAGTTGGTCAACTGTGCTCATTTTCTAATTCTTCTTGATCATATCTTTCATTTCTGGTCTTTCATATTACATCATTTTCTATCCATTTTCAAACTTGAAATCAAAATCCAAGTTGCATTTCCAAGATTTATCATTCTTCTATGCAGTTGACTGACCTTTTGAGGCATAATTCTTCGATCTTTGATGGAATTTCTTCCTTTCCATGTCTCTCCATTTTCTAGTCTTTCATTCGCTCTATTTCTAGTCTTCTATTTCTATTCTTCTACTTCATCACTGGGGCATGTTTCATTGCCTAATGGTTATCCTATTGACCTTATCTTCGATTATGATTTCATTTTGATTTGATCATCTTTTATCGATTTGTTGTTCTCCTCTATCTGATTTTGATTTTGATTCCAAGGGGGCAGTACCTATGGGATTCTCATCCCTGATCCTCTTGATTTTCTTGATTCAGACATCTTTTGTGAGCTTTTGCT
This sequence comes from Chamaecyparis obtusa, assembly GCA_027943335.1. Classification (NCBI taxonomy): domain Eukaryota; kingdom Viridiplantae; phylum Streptophyta; class Pinopsida; order Cupressales; family Cupressaceae; genus Chamaecyparis; species Chamaecyparis obtusa. The sequence continues at coordinate 34,343 of BSBK01005448.1, forward strand.
CAAATTTGAGATTCTTATCTCTTACTTTGAATGTGATCCCGAATCGACCTCATGTTCAAAGACCTTTGTTTATGTTTTGTCAAGATGTGATCCCAAATCGACCTCATATCTGAGTTATTTTGTGATTCTAAATCGATCTCACATTTCAACTTCATTCTTTGACTGCATGTGTTCCCAGATCGATCACACATTAGTCAAAGAGGGGCAAATGTATGCACCCAAAAATGGTTACCTAGACTTTGGGCCCCATTTATTTGATTTATCAATCCTAAATCAGTTTTATCAATAATCAATATTTTTCAACATTATCAAGTCTTAATTTCAATCATATATTGGATTTTTATCCTTGGGCTAACCATTTTATCCTAAGTCTTTATTTAATTAAAAAGAATATTTCCTCCCCTTTTATTAAATAAAAATCCCCCACTTTTCTTCTTATCCTAAGTTGCACAAATAAAGCATTATTCTTATTTTATGAAAAGGGAAAAACCACTTTTTGTCTCATATGGACATAAAGTCAACTCCTATTTTCCTATTGGAGGATACTTGTGCACACAGATTGCTCCTCTTTCAAGCTCCACTGTTGATTGAGACTTTTGCCTCTTAATCTCCATGGTCCATTCCTTTGCATTTCTTATAAAAGGAGAGCTCTCTCCTTCATTTGCACATCCATCTCTTTCATATTATTGTTATGTTGCAGGTTTTCTAGGTTATTTGGAGCTCTTTGAAGACATATTACATCCAAGCTTTGAAGATCTTTGTTGCATCTCATTTAGTTGCATATTTCCTTTGTGTAGTTGCATAATCATGGCATACTAGCTTAGTTTCCTTTTATGCAATAGATTAGCTTCACATAGCTTAATTAGGGGAATTGTAATCCATTGCTATCTCCTTTCATAGTTGCATTATACTTTCATTTTGATAGATTAATCTTGCATATTCATATTAGTTTGCATTGCATTTGCATATCTTGATTCCATTTTGGGATATTGGCATTGTTGCCCTTGTCCTTATTTTGAATCTCTCATTGTGTGGTTGACTAGTAAGGTCATATGCTTCATAGCTCTAGCTGAGAGCAAATTCACAATCTTGCAACTCCATGCATAGAGAGCTATGGATCAATTTTTGAGGCCTCATTCTTGAGTGTTCTTGATTGTAAGGATCCATAGAAGTGCACTACTTTTGTGTGTACAATGGCCATTAATGCCATTAACAATATATAACTGTAATCAAAAGTGCAAAGATGTCAAAAAGATGTAAAATTGCATTTTAATACAATTATAACCTATAAGGCTCATGTGGGAGGTTAGTGTGGATTGAAAAGGTTGTCTTTAAACCTTTTAAAATTCATTAGAGGGGTCATTATACTCATGTTGTCGAGTTGACAATACTATTTAGTCATATTTTGTTATGAAAGTCGGTTAGAGACTGTTATGGAATAGTTTAGATTGTTGGTTATGGGTACAGTCAGTTTTTAGGAGTTTTAGAAGTCTATTTCAAGGTTGATCCATGTGAGTGGAGGGGGCATGGAGATTTTGGTGTGTAAAGATTCAATGAAATAAGTTTCAATCAATAAAAGAACAAACATTTTCCTTGCAACATTAACTCTACATGTAGGGTACAGTTAGAATAACAACAAATTCAAATATTTGAATAAAACATGATTTGGCCTGGATGGATGTGTAAAAACATTGTTTGGTATCTTGTTTACATATTCATGTGATGAATTGAAAACAAGTAATAGTTAATCATTGATTCCCTAGGTCATCACATCAAGTAGTAAATAAAAATGCAAGGATCCAACAATAATGCCCTAATGTTAAACACAGGTCCTCAAAGATCCAAACAAGTAAAATGCATTAGTGAGAATTATAATGTTGTGTCAATAACCAAATAAAATCAAGAAATGATATATATAGAAGGAAGAAACAATCATAGGCCCATGGCCTTGAGCAATCAAGTACAGTAAATAATCAATGGAAGCAAATAATGATGCCCTAGCTCGATAGTCAATCATGCGATGAATTGAAAAAAAGTAAGAGTTAATCATTGATGCCCTAGGTCATCACAACAAGCAGATAATAAAAATGCAAGGATCCAGCAATAATTCCCTAGTGTTAAACATGGGTCCTCAAAGATCCAAACAAGTAAAATAAAACAGTGAGCATTATAATGTTGTGTCAATAACCAAATCAAATCGAGCAATGATATATATAGAAAGAAAAAATAGTCATAGGTCCACAGCCTTGAGAAATCAAGTACAATAAACAATCATCAATAGAAGTAGATAATGATGTCCTAGCTCGATAGCCAATCATGCGATGAATTGAAAACAAGTAATAGTTAATCATTGATGCCCTAGGTCATCACAACAAGTAGATAGTAAAATGAAAGAATCTAGCAATAATGCCCTAGTGTTAAAGACGGGTCCTCAAAGATCCAAACAAGTAAAATACAATAGTGAGCATTATATTTTTGTTTCAATAACAAAATCAAATCAAGCAATGATATATACAGAAAGAAGAAATAGTCACAGGCTCACAGCCTTGAGAAATCAAGTACAATATATAATCATCAATGGAAGAAAATAATGATGCCCTAACCCAATAGTGAATCATGCGATGAATTGAAAACAAGTAGTAGTTAATCATTGATTCCCTAGGTGGAGGTAATGATAATGATGCTTCAAGCTCACATAAAGAAAATGGAATGATCAAAGAGCCAAATAAATACCCACATCTGCACAAATAAAAGAGTGGAAATTAAAACATCTGGGCTCACATAGGTCATGAGCATAGCCAACTCCTAGTGATGTAGGAGCATCTTGGGTCTTGAGAAATCTTGCATTGCCAAAAAAATTTCTTGTTTCCTATACCTGTTTGATGTTCATTTGGTAGATGTTGCTACCATTGGTTTCATACTTTGCTCAGTTAATGTTATACCATGGACCTATTTTGGGACCTTCTCCTAAGGGCACATGTCCTAATTCATTTGGACCTAGAAGTTATTGCCATTTCCCTCAGATATCAATTTTTCATTGGTTTCACATGAATTGTGTGATATTTCACCTTGCGCAGTTCCATGTGGGGAAATTGGATCTTGCACTGTTGGGGATTTGTTCTTGGGTCATGTGTGGACCTAAATGTATCGGCACATCATGTTTTTTTTATTTCTGTATTTAGTTTTGGTTTCTCTCTTAGACTGGACCTATAATGTAATTAAATGTCTGACTGGCTAAATTATGTCTTTCCTGGCTATATATTGAGAGCTTAGGTTGATGTAGGAAAGCAAGAAAGGGGAGTTGCATGGGAGTAGGCAAGAAGGCCCTATAGTATGAAGAGGTAGATTAGATAGTGGATGAAGATATGATGAGAGATGAGTCTCTATTTTCATAATCTTTTGTAACAAGTCGTAACCCAGAAGGCCTTACAGCTGAGCATGTTGATGAATTTATAATAATTGTACCAATGTGATTACCAATTGTTGGCCTATATTATTTGTATTTCATGGTGTTTTGATTGTGTATCATTTTTGCTTCTACATGTGTGACTATGGTTAGGTCATCTTAGTAGGCTTAAGTGGTCTCAATTAACCCTGATTCTGCTTGCCTCTTACCTACCCTGCATCACCTAGAAAGATAAGGTTGAATATAGACATACATGAGTAAAGGAGCATAAACAACAAGGTACTAGACATTGTCTAAAGAGATGATGGAAGGATGACCAGGGTGTGAATCCAGTGTTCTCCTACTTGATCTAGAACCTGAAAGAAGGAAAGAGATGGGATTAGATAAAAGGGATCTAAGTAATGCATGATATCCTATTACATATCCTCATCTACAATCATGCATGTGCATAATCAAGCAATATTGTGGATGCATCATCCAAAAAATGCAACAACAACATCAAATGTTCATGTTTCATTTGGTGTTTCCATGACATCATTTCCAAATGAGGCATCCACAATAATAACTTAGAACATGTCATAAGGTCATGGTGTTCCAATACAAGGTGATGCAGTCATAATCAAACATTCATTTTTATTATCTTCTTGTTGTGATGATTGACTATTGGGCTAGGGAATCATTAGTTGCTTCCATTGATGATTATTTATTGTACTTTATTTCTCAAGGCTATAGGCCTATGACTATTTCTTCCTTCTGTATATACCATTTCTTGATTTGATTTTTTTATTGACACAACATTATAATGCTCACTGCTATATTTTACTTGTTTGGATCTTTGAGGACCCATGTTTAACACTAGGGTATTATTGCTGGATCCTTGCATTTTTATTTACTATTGGATCTAATGAAGCTAGGGCATTATGGATTTACTAATTGCATGATCATTTGATGGCATGCTTACTGTTTGGGGGACAATTAGAACATTAGCTAATGGTTGCAGTTGGTCTTTAGTTGGTTAGAAGTATTTATTAGTGTTGATCCATGTGAGTGGAGGGGGTATGTGGATTTGGTGTGTGTAAAGAACCATTTTCAAATGGTGTTCATTCAATAAACAAAAATATTCTTTGCAAATTGTGAATATGTCTGTTGGGTATAGTCAGCCCATGTAGTGCCTTCAAACATGTTTTGTGGTGTATTAGTGATTGGATCATGATGTAAGATCATTGGTTTGGGTGCTATTTACATGTCCAAACATTTATTTGAGTGTTTAATTGTTATTAAAACCTCAAAATTAACTAGTGTTGGACTGTGCCTAGGTTTTCTAGTTGCAGCAGTGAATTGGGATTGAGGTCTACATAATGGGTTGACTCTCCCACCCCTTTGGTCACTATGATTGGTGATTGTAGATCCTCCTAAAGATGATATGGATGTAGATGAAAAGAACTAATGTAAAAAAAACAAAAATAAAGCAATGAGAATAATTTTTGATAGTGTTAAAGATCACATTGTGCCAAAAATTGCAAATCTAGAGAATGCATATGAGATGTTCACTTCATTGTCTGACATGTTTTAGATCAACAACAAAAATAGGGTCCTAGCTCTAAAAAATAACCTCTCTCAGATTAGGATGAATCAACGGGAGTCAATCACATCCTACTTCATGAGGATCAATGAGCTAAGGAATCAACTATCATCAATTGGGTTAAAATATGATGATAAAGAGCTAGTTGTGACAAATCTTAATGGATTGCCTCTTACTTGGGATGCATTCATTCAAGACATTAGTGCACATTCCAAATTGCCTACTCTTGATATACTAAAGACCAATTTTTTTCGAGAAGAAGCAAGATTAACATCAAGAGGATCAATCTTCAAGGAAGATATACAAGTTCTTTACTATCAAAACTTTAAAAGGGGGATAGGGAAATTCAAGAAAAAGAGAGAATTCCAAAAGGATAAGAGGAACAAAAATGAAGGAAGTTCAAAGGACAAAGAGGGGAGAGGGAAGAACTTTAAGAAGAATAAACCCTTCAAGAGGGAATTTTCTAAAACTCAATGCTATAAATGTGAGAAGTTTGGTCACATAGCTGTAAATTGTCCTGAGAGGAACAACCTTCAACCATCCTTTGTGGAGAAAAGAACTCGAATTGAGCTCTTTTCACTTTGAGAGGGAGTTTTATATATGGGCTCACTTGTGAAATTGTCTAACTTATAAAACTCCTTCTGCTTTTTACATACAACTACATTTTTGTATCTGATTTTTTTCATGAGTGTGGCACCAAACACAACTATTAAATTCTAACTATCTTGTGTTATTAACTCCTTCCTTATGTCATTACTTTCTATGGAAGCATACTTTGCATTAACATATTTCTATTTTGTATGCATGGATGCATACTTTACCTTAGCATATGTCTTACTTATGCATGGGATCATACACAACTAATTTGCATCATACCTTGCATCAATTATACTTATGTTATGCATGAGGAACATACATTGCATTATGAACAGTTACATTGACATATTTATGTTATGACACATGTTATACCTTATGCTGTTATGGGAACATACATAACTGATTGTTAGTATAATTGATTAACTATTTTCTTTATTGATGCATCTAGGTGCATACATTGGTTAATGAATGTTGGAACATACTTACATTAGCATATGTTGTGTATGTTACATTTTACAATTGGAATTTGTTTTTGGGAACATACATTATGATACTTAGAGATAATGTTTTTGTATGCATGGGAGCATACTTTATATGGATATATGTTATCCTTTATATATGCTTTTCTATTGATCATATATATGTGTGTGAATACATTTCTTTATAGAGGGAACTATATTGCATCTTGTTGTGATCACATTGCACCTAGTTATATATTGGAAAAATTTGGTTACTCTTATGTGGTGAGACTTATGTGATTACTCTTATGCTTATGAAGCATACTTTAGTGGCTTATTGTGTATGTACGGATCATACTTTCTTTTATATCTGAGTCTATATTTATTTACTATAACTGAGACTATATTACATGTGATTCTATGTGTGAACACATTTTCTTTACATTGAACTTGATTCTTATGATTATAAGATCATATTGGTTACTCTTATGCTTATGTGAATTCATCAGATAATATTTTGAGTATTACTGGAAAGGTAAAGGAGTTAAGAAGTTTGATAGCACTGATATTTTTAGATGGGTCTTTGATGATGGAAAGTGTACAAAAGAAAAGGTAGGTGTTTATTTAAATCTTTGATCTTTCCATTTTCTTCATGTGCTTCTGGTTATGATCATGCAATTAGTAAATCTATAACACTCTAGCTTCATGGGATATGAAGATTATAAGAACGGGTACATTCAAATGGGCATAATGAAGAAACAATGATAATGATACAACAAAAAATATGGGCTCACACAAGCCATTAGCATATCAAACTCCTAGAAAGATAAGGTTGAATACAGACATACATGAGTAAATGAGCATAAACAATAGGGTACAAAAAATTTCCTGAAGAGATGATGGAAGGATGACCAGGGTGTGAATCCAGTGTGCTCCTAGTTGATCCAGAACCTACAAGAAGGAAATAAATGGGGTTAGATCCAAGGGATCTAAGAAATGCATGATATCCTATTACATATCCTCATCTACAATCATGCATGTGCATAATCAAGCCATACATAGTCAATCATGTGATGAATTGAAAACAAATAATAGTTAATCATTGATTCCCTAGGTCATCACAACAAGTAGTAAAAAAAATGCAAGGATCCAACAATAATGCCCTAGTGTTAAACACGGGTCCTCAAATATCCAAACAAGTAAAATACAATAGTGATCATTATAGTGTTGTGTCAATAACCAAATCAAATCAAGCAATGGTATATATAGAAGGAAGAAATAGTCACATGCCGAAAACCTTGAGTAATCAAGTACAATAAATAATCATCAATGGAAGAAAATAATGATGCCCTAGCCCGATAGTGAATCATGCATGATTTATTCTATTGCTATAAGAATTTTCATAAAGGAAATACTATGGTTTTTAAAAATTACTGGGATTCATCCCAAATATGAGAGAGTAGAGTACAGTTATGTTATTCCTTTAAACGTCTTTCTTTTGTGTTTGATTTCATTATTTTAAGAATGTTGATAGTAATATTTGAATCAATAAAGCATTGGGGGAATATTCCTAAGTGTTCCCAATATTTCATAGTGTAGACAAAATGTTGAAAGGACTCTAAAATAGCACCCCCAATCCCTTATCCAATGTTTAATGGTCCACTTTTTCTCTTATTACAACAAATTAGTCCTAAAATATCTTATTAGATTAGTGATAATACAAGTTTTTGGTTGGGTCTAATCACAAGTTATGTGTTCCTTCTAAGAAGGTTTTGTATGGTTTGGAACACTCTATTTGTTTCCTTTGAAATCCATACTTGTCTACATACCTTTACCAAATCCTTGAAGGTATTGTCCCCCTTGCATGTTCATTTTCTATTATTTGATCATAGTTTGATTAGAAGTATTTATCTTTGCAAGTTCACTATTTATGTGTGTTCCTTAAAGCCTCTAGGTTGGATGTCGTGTTAGACACCCCCATGTACATTGTGGGAAGTCATTCCAAAAGTTGTCAAACCTTGTTTTTAAGGGTTTCTTGTTCATTTTCATAATTAGGATAGTCCTGAGGTTGTGACTAATTCATTTGTTTAATTAATAAGGGCATGATACCATTTAAAGTACCATGGCATGAGAAGATAGAGATTTGGAAAGGGATAGACTTTAATAAGTTCTTTGTCATAGTGAAAAGTGATTATGACTATCTCTGGGACTGGAATGTAGAGATAGATTTAGGAAAAAGACTTTGTCCCCAAAATAAGTTGGAATATTTGTACTAAAATAATTTGAAGGAAGGTGTATGGTAGTCTAGGGAATGTCCTAAAACCCTAGATAATGGTTGTGAGTCTAAGAAAGACTAGTATATTTTCAAGTTGTAGAGGTAACTAGGACTGTCATAAATAGTCATTAAAAAAGGACATAAGATTCCTTGATAAATTGGTGGGTATGTAGTAGAAGTGGAAAGGGTTGATGTATGGGAAAAGCCTAGTGTCTAGAATAAGTTGGAGGCTAGGAATCCTAAGAGTGAGGGTTGATTAGTGAGAAAGTTAAAAAGAAGTGTCAAAAAGGTAAGATAGTGATCAGTATTAGGATCATTGGATTGTTTAATGATTGTCAAGTGTTAAGTGTTTGGTGGATAAAATAAGATATGGGGATCCTAGTTTGAAATAGTGATAAGGGTAAGAATATGTTGCCACAGAGTATTAAGAGGAAAAGTGAATCAGTCACTAATTATGTTTGATCACTAAATGTATTGTGATGAATTTTTTTGAAGAATGTGGACAAAAATAAGAATGTGTCTAGGAGAATAGGAGATTTGGGAATGAAAGCCAAGGAGTTCTTCGACCATTAAAGGTAATTGTGAAGTAGTAAGGAAGTGTTGTGTAGTTAGTGTAGAGGATCCATGTATTGATCCAAAGGGAAGAATCTGATTAGTGTTCGATGTCTCACAATAAACTAAAAGATTTGTCCTTACTGAATATGACATTGGGAAGAGGTTATTCAAGATTCTTAGCATCAAGGTAGGATTCTATGCATCATAGTGGATATGAAAGTGGCCAAGCATATGCACATTGTCTTGGAAGAACATATGATGCATATACTTGGCTACTTTCATGTCTTGTTCTTAGTGAGTACCAATCCTTAACATGAGCTAAAAGTAAGGCTTAGTGAGTATCATAATGTCTACTCACTAAGGATTGGAATATGTGTACATTAGAAATGATTCGATAGTCAATCATGCGATGAATTGAAAACAAGTAATACTTAATCATTGATACCCTAGGTCATCAAAACAAGTAGATAATAAAAATGCAAGTATCCAACAATAATGCCCTAGTGTTAAACACGGGTCCTCAAAGATCCAAACAAGTAAAATATAGTAGTGAGCATTATAATGTTGTGTCAATAACCAAATCAAATCAATAAATTATATATACAGAAGGAAGAAACAGTCATAGGCCCGTAGCCTTGAGCAATCAAGTACAATATATAATCATCAATGGAAGCAAATAATGATGCCCTAGCCTGATAGTTAATCATGCGATAAATTGAAAATAAGTAATAGTTAATCATTGATGCCCTATGTCATCACAATGCTCAAGCTGGAAAATAAAAATGCAACGATCAAAAAATAATGCCCTAGTGTTAAACAAATGTCCTCAAAGATCCAAGCAAGTGAAATACAACAGTGAGGATTATAATGTTGTGTCAATAACCAAATCAAAGATATATATAGAAGGAAGAAATACTCACAGGCTTGCAGCCTTGAGCAAGTAAATAATCATCAATGGAAGTAAAGCATGATGCTTTGAGTTCACATGAAGCAAATGGAATGATGAAAGATCCAAATAAACACCTACCTCTTCTTGCCTAGCTCGACTTTTCCCTCTTCATGCACACAGTTGGGATTTGGGGAAAATTAGAAATGATCCTTTCTTTCTTTTTTTAAATTTATAATCACGCAGGTGTCAAAATCATGATAGAACCATCGCTATTATGATAGCCTCGGGGGAACTTGTAAAAAAAACACAAAAATCACATCACAAATGGTAGTGTCATTGCTACCCACCGTCAGAATTTGACCCCAAATGTTGTAGTGTATTCTGAACACACTTATAATGCATAACCTTATTCCAAGCAACTCCTATAAATCTATCATAGAGGGGTTGAAAATGAAGATACATGGTAAGAAAAGGAGGATTACCATCCCAAGAATCCAACCAAAAAAGAGCTTTAGAGCCCCAATTACATATCCAAAAAAGGCCCTTTTTAACAAGTTGGTCCTCAATTTTTAGAGTCTACCAAATCATAGAGCCTCTCCTATCCAAAGGATAACAACCAACATCCACCTAATAAAATACCAAACAAGTACTTATTCTTGAGAATCCAAGCCCAAAGTTGATCCTGACTTGTACACCAATGCCAATATAATTTGGTTGCTAAGGCCCTCTTAGGCCCAAATAGAGGCAATCACAACTGAGAGAGGGGGGTGAATTAGTTGTGTACCAATAATTAAACTTAAATCCACTTAAACCAATTAATGATATGAAAGCTAAAAAATGAGCCAAGATCCACAACAGATAACATAGAACACCAATTTTTTGTTCTCAAGGAAACTATGTTAAGGGAAAACCCCTTGTGGGGATGATACCCACTAGATAGATGTACTTTGTTAAACATACTACCTGGTTAAGAGAAAATGAAAATTAAAAAAGGGTAATACACATGCATTCACATGTCCACTTCCTAGAGCTCACTGCTCACAATACAAACATAGATATGACCCTCAGTCGGGTTCACCAATCTAGATAGATTTGATTAGAGTAGGGTGGACATACAGTCCATTACAACTAAACTGACTGATAGGATCTTCAATTTTGATATAGTTCCAATGAAGTACAATTTCTATCTCTAATGCAGAATGAAAATACTAGTATATCACCTTCACACATACATATCTATTCTCAATTACAAAATGTCTCTCATTTATACACATTACAAAGATTAAACATCAACTAGGTCAGCTAAGACCTATTACAATAAAAAAAATATAAACATTATGCTCAAATAAAAAAGAGATCCAAATCAATTCATCCAAGACTTAGATAGGATCCAAAACATTATCCTCAAACATGCTACAACTTCACCAAATAAGCTTTAAGAATCTCAACACATTACTTCGCTAAGTCAGCTAGGACCCAAAAGAAGAAATACCAACACACCACCAAAATAATTTTTTTTTCTCTCCTCAATCAATGCAGACCAACATCATGATAATAACAAGATCCAAGAACAATAATAAGAAAAATGAATACCCTCATAACCTTCTCATTAATTCTAACTCAAAATCCAAACTCATCTTCAACACTGATGAAGAGGAATACTGAAATACCAAACTCTGTCATAACAAAAGACAACTTGTTGTACTCTAAATCATGAACAACACTAGCTATAGACACAATGATAAGGCACAGTATAAATAACAACTTTGCAACCTCTAAAACATTAAATCTAAGACATAATGAACCAAATACTCATCCATTGCACACACGAACACTAAAATACTGTCACTTGATAAACCAATCATTTCTTCCTCAAATTGTCATCTAAACTTATGTGAACCTATGTAGACCAACTATAGACTCATATGAACCATACCTTACAATCACAACACAAGATCTTCAATGTAGCCTCTAATCAACTAAAATCTTCTTCACTAGACATACTGAACACAATGTGTGCAACAACAATTAATATGTTAACATCAATGAAAAATCATTAATTCCAGCACACATAAACACCATATTTTGACATGCTCAAAACACTTCCAACAATATCTTCAAGACATCTAACAATCTCCCCCTTTGGCATTGATGGCAACATATGAAGTGAAAAACTGATCAATGCACAAAGACTTCACTATATCCACCTGATTACTTTGAATATCCATCTTTTTTCAAATAATCTGTCCCCTATTGACATCAATGGAAAAGGGTCAAAGACATAAAAAATAACTAAACTCACTTTGAAAAGAATAATAGTCACAAGACTACTCCCCCTGAGGAGAAGTCTCCAAACTCATCAATCTAGAGAATAATATTTTGATGAGTTTACAGATTGATGCCATTTCTAGCATCATTAGCTCTAATCACGAGGGTCTAGGACCCCAATATTCTCTCTGAGATACTCAAATGTGTCATTTGTAAAAAAATTTGTAAAGATGTCAACAATCTATTCCTTAGTAGACACATACTCCAATTTTACTTCCTTTTCACTGACCTTATCCCTCAAGAAATGATACTTAATAGAAATGTCCTTTGTCTTTGAATGTTGCACAGGGTTCTTTGAAATATTTACAGAGCTAGAGTTGTCACTGTAAATAACAATCGGTTCATCAATGTTTATCCTCAAATCCTTCAGGATTTTCTTCATCCAAACAACTTGATTACAATTTATAGAAACAACTACATACTCATCTTTAGCAGTGGATTGAGAGATACAATCTTATTTCTTACTAATCCAAGAGATTATCTTCTTACCCAAAAATAATGCACCTCCACTTATACTCTTAGAGTAGACCCATTTCAAAATGTAAAAAAAGCACAAAAAATCAAAAAGAAAAAAGGTTACCTTGGTGAAAACCTGGCAATCAGGCATCTTCAGTGACATAAAAATAGAAATGTAAGAGAAATAAATTCTTCCTATAGTGAAAAAAAATTCAATGGCACCTTGGGAAAGTACCATGGTAAAAATTGGGCAATATGACACCATGTGTATGGATCATGCTCGATCATCTATCATAACTCCAACTTGATATCATGTGTCATTCCATTGCATTCTCTGTAGTAAAAATCAATGGTCATCACTATCATGGTTTGATATTTTTCAGTTACCTTTGTCTAAAGCACTCCTACCATAGTTTACACTAAGTTATCCCATCATGACCATTCTGCAATAAGGTGCCCATTTGGTCCTAACTAGGGGCACTATGATGTTTTGATTCATCGAGTCCTTAAAAATACCAAAAACATTACAATTTTTTTTGAAAAAGTTCCTAAAATTTGAAAAGAACTCTTCAAAACAACAAAAACAACACAAAATCATCCTCTAAACTCCAAAAACATTTTCAAAAGACCTTCAAAATATTCAAAAAACATCATGAAAACATAAAACATTTATCTAGGGAGACCATGTTTGGGGTGTCCGTTATAAGGGTCTTCACCTGTGTGACACACCACACATACCTTGACTCCAAACATATGAACCCCATGGTAGACAAAAAACTTTTTCAAAAGATCCAAAAAATTGTCCAAGACAAACAAATAAAGAAACAAAACCAATAAAATTCTACAATAAATAGCATTTTTACATAAACCAATTCTCTGGCATTTCAAAAAATAGGCATTAAACGACTTCATACAAGACATCTAAGCTTCAGTAGAACCAAGTCAAAATAGTCAAACTTAGTCAATGGGTCCTTAGCTACAGTGTCCAAACTATCTTATCTATCAACCAATCCCACAACAAAGCATTTTTGTAAAAAGTCATGTTTTCTTAGACAAGGGAAGGAACACTTGAAATCAGACAGAGCAGTCTTAGACAAGGAACCCTTTTTCTTGGAATTAGATAGCATCAACAATACATCAAAATTCAATGTCCAAACTACTAATAAATACAAACACATAATCAATACAACTACAACTTGTTGAGTCAAGTTAGTCTTATTATGTCTTAATTTTCACAAGTCATGTTCTTATGCATCTCTAAGATGTCCACAAGCAATTTAGAGATGTCTTGATGATTCATGAGTTATTTTTCTTTGTTTGTTGTTTGTTTTTTGTGGAATATTTTTTGTGAAGAATAAAGGGGCAATATGGATTTTTATGATGAGAGCCTTCACATCCATATACAAATATCCAATTGAAAAATTGTAATGGATACATTGTTTGTGATACGCCGCACCTACTTTGGCTCCAAATGCTCGACCTAAATGGATTGACCCACATTTTTTGGTCTGTTCAGCGTGCCTATTTTAATACAAGAGGATAATCATACCTAGATCATTCATATCTTGGTAGGATGGTATTCATTTTTTTCTATAATAAAGTGGCTCAATGATGATAAATAAATAGCTCAATTCAGTTGGAAATCAAAAGCATGGTTGTTAAAACATTAATCTCTCTACTTACTACAATCTAAGGGTTTCAATCATTCATTCTCAACTATTTCATTCCATAACTTTGATCTTTTAAAAAGTCTCATTGTTAACAAATTCTCATTGTGAGTCCTAATAAGTCCTTGCGATTGAGTACACGATACAAACTAAACATTTACATCTTGCACAAGCATGTTAGCACATATAGCATAAACCATACATCATATATAGAAATCATAATGCATTCATCCATCGTATAAAGTGCATCACATCTAGTCACATCATAAAAGGTACATAAGCACGACAATTTATAAAGTGCATACATCCACAACAATAAAAGCATATCATAAATTTTTTGCATCTCATAAACATCACATCAAATACATCACATCATATAGAAAATGCATACACCCATCACATAACATAGAAGCATATCATAAAGTTTTTGCATCTCATAAACATCACATCATAGGCATCACATCATATAGAAAATGCATACATCCATTACATAACATAAAAGAATATCAGAACATTTTTTGCATCTCATAAACTTCATTGGTACCATCATCTTATTTTCAAGAGATCATTCATCTCTTTCTTGCATAAACAATCTCTCGACGGGATATCATTTACCTCAATGTTACATTATTCCCGCTAGGGCATACCAAGGCATAATTTTTATTATTCTTTGAAACAATGTCTTAAAACCAGTATATCAAAGAGGGGCAAATTGTAGACACTTAAAAACAACTTATTTCTCTAACACAATGATATTACTAACATACCCTTTTAATTTATTTAATAATCTTTATTATTCAATAAATAGTATCATTCTACGATATTCTAAAGTCAAATCATCATTTCTCCTTAATTCTATAATTAAGTAAGTTTAATTAATTATCTTAATTATTAATTGTCCAATCAATATTTCATCAATTATTCATCTATAAAGTAAATGAATTATTAAACATTATTAAATTATTCCTTATCTCATTCAATTAATTAAATAACCATATTTAATTAATATTCCCTCTTTCTAATTATTGCATTTATGTAATAATTAAATCAAAATCCCCATCATAGTTAAATAAATTATATTTATTTAATTAAATTAATTATTCTTCTCTCATAAATAAATATTAATTATTTATTTATCAATTATCACATGGGCAAGTAAATAATTATTTTATTTATGTAATCATGATTTATTCATCCAAAGCTAACGCATATTGACTTTCAGTTCACTCCATAATTACCTCTCCTAACTATTCAATCCTCATTGTTGATTCTTCCACTAGTACATTTGACCCACATTTCTAACCAAGCATTAAAATCATTTTCCTTGGTCGGTTAATAGAAGGAAAATTTTTAATTTTTTTTTAGTCTATTCCCGTGTTGGTCAGAATTTCGACCAACACGGGAATATAACTATAAAAAAAATACATAGTTTCATTTTATTTCATTTTGGCAGTTATAGTCTGCGAGCAAAGGAGTGGTGAAGGAGGGTAGGAGGGTAGTTGTTGACACTGCCTATACGCATCTAGCATGTAAGTTTTGGCATCTCCTTCTCTTCCACATTGCTATTCTCAAACCCAAGCAAGCATCGAGAGGAATAGGCATTAAAATCCAACCATTTCATTGCAGTCTTGGTAAGAGATTCGATGTTTTTGGCATTTGCTTAATCAAGGGTATACATTTTTTATTTATTTTGAATTGTTTTCATTTGTGTTTTCTTTGTAGTTGAGTTGGTCACAGGTTTGAAACCCTAATCTTTGGACTTGGAATCTTGAATGCATTCATTCTGCATTATTTACCCTCTTCAATGGCGTCATTTTTCCTTCTATAATATCATATATCTGCCACTTCTAATGGTTTTCACACCACCATTAGAAGTGGTGTGAACACCATTAGAAGTGGCATGAATTTCCAGAGAGAAGGGCTTTCTATACCCACTGACCATGATTGCAAAATGTTCTCATTACTTTGATTGTATGCGCATTTTAATATAATCTGAATGCCCAACATTATAAATATGTATGTGAATATTAAATACCATGTTACAAAGTATTTCCAAGATCTTTGATTTCCAAATAGATTATGGTGCTTATATTTTATACTATCATTCTATCCTTTTCTTCTGACTGTATCATTGCCTCGATGCCTACTTGTATGCAACTTGAGTAACTGTTATCATCTTTGTCACTCCCTTCTATGCAGACTTACATATTTCCCTTAGTATTGTTCTGATGTGTATTTCATAATGTGTATCCCTTTGTATTGCTTGATGTGGTCCTCATTCTCTTCAAAGACATTTTCCTCTTTATGCTAGCCTGTAACCTACACTTGAATCTATCGAGCTGATTCTCATAGATGCTTCAAGTCTTCCTTATTTCCTTAACAAATGCATGCATTCCTTTCCCACATTCCCCATTGTGAAACCAACATCATAAATTCAATCAATACACTCCTCCTTGCTTGCATTTTCTCACATAGATTTTTTTACCTTATTTTGATGCCTCCTCGTGCACTAGGGAATATTCCCTTAAATATGCCTTATCACATGTAATGTTTTCACCATAAATTATTTTTCAAGGAAGGAAAACCCTAGTATTAGAGGGAACATTACAACAAAAGAGATATTTTTCAAGTGACCAACATATTCCATGAATATTTGGATAATATTATGTGTGTTATTAGCATATACTAGCAACCCCTTCTTTAACTTTTTTCATCTATTTTTGTTAATTGGCAAAAATGCCTCAATCAGGAAAATAGGTATCCTTGGAATGATGGTTCAAAGCACTTTCTAGTGGTCTTGGTCTAATTGTCATCTTTAGCTTAATTTTTTTCTATACTCAATCAACGTCGTATTTTTAGTTTTACCTTCCAATCATGTTTTTCATGACTGTATCCATATTTTTTATTCTTATGATTTTGGAAATGTGACTCATATCTCTTCAAATTTATAAATACACTTTTGCATAGTTTTCATTAGGTAAATTTTATTTAGATTTTTGTGTTTTCACTATCTAATCAATTACTTAGAAATTTTAGTGCTCGGAATGGGTCTTTTTGTTGGAAAGAACTTTATTTGACCCACTTTATCTGTAATAAGGTTTTTTTATGGTTTGAATATTTTATTTTGAGGAGGTATCGTGGGTTTTTCTATTCACCCTTCAATTGTTATTTTGGAAACATGACATCCTAAACACATCTTGGGTGGCTATATATTTTCCCATATTTATATTGAAGCATACTGAAGAAATCAATTTAGGAGGTAGAACAATTTATGGTGATATCACAAACCATGTTTTAAGATTGGTTTTCTCTAGTGTTGACCATGACACTATGTTTTCTATATCGGACCTTGAATGTCCTTGGACACGTTGGAATAGACTTTGGGAGATGAATGGAGACCCTCATATCTCTCCATTTCCAGATGATCTTGTACAATATTTGATTAGATTCCCCTTTTACATTTAGATTTTATCTCTTTTAATTATGATACTTTAGTTTACCTTGATTATGTTGGAGATTTTCCAGCAAGCCAGTCCTGAATGTATGTTTGTCATTGATGACAACAGATGGTAAGTAGCATACATTGAAGACTTATGCAATAAGCTTTTATTATATGATTGAATGGACATGTTATCAACATGATATCATGGATGCAAAGGTTAACTATTAGTATAGACAGTTATATAGCAGCTTGTGTTCTTGACAGAGTCACGAGCAGTGTTTTGTGAGTGATTGTCTGTGCAGTCATCATGGAGCCTTGAACCTTTGGATATGTGATATAGACATATCAGTGATGTTACATTCATGGAAATAGAGTCTGATGATCAGTAGAAGTGAAGTTATGTAGTCGCTATTCACCAGTAGCAGTTTCATGTGTTTATTCAGAAGAGTCGACAAAGATTGTATTGGTTCAGGAGTTGCGCCTATCATTTTGGTATGCACCCTTGGATTAATGCTTGGAGAAGAGTTAGTAGTTTTTGATTAAGAGTGCATGATGTAATTCAGCTTGAGGAGAAATTTTTAGTCACTTTGGTAGAGTCGATAGCGTGTAGCGTGCATCTACAATTATTAATATTGGATAGGTCCCAAAATGTGTTGTGTGCTTATTAGAGCAGACAAAACTATTATTGGAGTATGTTATGGTTTCTTTAATATGATTTCAAGGTGGTTTTAATAGGCTGACTTGATTATATCATTTGGAGGAAAGATATTTATAGACAGTCATTTATGATTGCTAAGTGTGGTTCAAAGTTAATTGTGAAGAACAGAGCAGAGTGTGTGAAGTGTTGAGCCATTAGCAGAAGGTCTATGTGACCAAGTAAAGTGTTTGTGCTATACATTGGAACTAATCCAGATAGTAGGTCAAAGCACAGTTCACCAAGATCCAGATATAGTGTGTATCTGTTATTCAGAAGGTTGTAGCCTTCACCCCTTTAAGCAGTGTGCTCTCAGATAGTGCATCCTCATCCCTAATAGGGTTAATTATAAAAGACTCCTAATAGGGTTTGACCCTTGACCAGGTCACTGTACTAAATATATTGTAAAGAAACTCCTAACAGGGTTAAGGATCTTCTAACAAGGATCATAAAACACTAGTGCAGATTATTAGTGGGTGTCAATTCCCACTGGGGTTTTTACCTATTTGGGTTTCTCCGTAACCAAAAAATTGGTGTTGTGTTCAAGTGTTCTTTCATTGCGTTTATGCTTTATGTTTAAGCATACTTAATTGGTTAAAGAATTGAAACTTATAGATAACTAATTCACCCCCCCCACCTCTCAGTTATCTCTTGGGACTATTCCTAACAATTGGTATCAGAGCCAAGTGCCTCTGAGAGAAAGTTCAATAGCTTGAGGTTGATCAGATGGCATTCTTTAGAAAAGACAGTCCTAAGTTTGGTGGAGAGAATTATCTTGATTGGAAGAACAAGATGATGACACATTTGCAGTGCATTTCTTTTGAAGTTTTTGAAGTGGCTATCAAGGAAGTTGAGATCCCCTCTCTAGTAGATCTTGCAAAGGATGATGCTACAAGAAAGAGAAGGATTTGTTCCATCAAATTGCAATAGAAAAAGAAGTCCTTATCAGCGCCCTATCTGATAGTGAGTTTTTAGAGATAAAGAAAATGGACAAAACCTACAAGATATGGAAGCACCTAGAAGATACGTTTGAAGGAGATAAAAAAGAAAAGGATGCACATAGAAAAACTTGGAAGAAAAGATACAATGCATTAGAGATGCTACCTGAAGAACATCAGAGCTTACAACCAAAGAATTAATGAAGCAGTTGCAGGAATCAAGAACAATGGTGGAGAGATCTCGGAAGAAGACATTATGATAAATTGATGACCACTCTCACAGCTGAGTATGAAAACAAGATCAACATACTTGATGAGACCATGCCACTCACATAAAATTTCAAAAGAGAGACCTTGATCAACAAAATTTCAGCTTTTGAGATTTCAAGATTGAAGATAGAACCTAAAAGTGAAACGGCCTTCAAAGCATCATTCCATGGTAAGAAATCTGCAAACACCTCTCGTAATTTTGATGATGGTGATGAAGAGAAAACACTTGATGATTTCATTTCTATGATTGCTAAAAGAGAAAAGAAAGGAAAAGGAAAATATGAAGGTCAATTTCCATTTAAATGTTTTTCATGTAATAAGATTGGTCACTTTGCATCTAAGTGTCCTACAAGAGTTAAAAGGTACCAGAACAACTACAAGCTTAAGTACACGAAGGAATGCTACTATGTTGGAGATGGAGTATCAGATGAAGAATCAACAAAAGAGGAAATTGGATTCATTTCTCTTGAAGATGTTAAGGAATCACAAGAATTATCTCTAATTTCACAAGCTGACATCAGGAAAGATTGGATCATTGATAGTGGTTACTCACATCACATGATAGGTGACAAAGATAGATTTGTTCATTTGGACAGATACAAAGGAGGCATGGTCAGATTTGGAGATAACACTCCTAAACCTATCATTGGTAGAGGAGCCATCACCCTAGATGGAAATAATAGCACTGATGATGTTCTTTATGTTGATGGTTTGAAACATAACCTACTGAGTGTTGATTAGTTGCTTGACAAAGGCTACAGATTGGAGTTCAATGGAAACAAGTGTATCATTAACAATAAGGAAGGAGAAATAATTGCAATAGGATCAAAGACTAAAGGTAATGTTTTTCAGCTTAATCCAGAAGAAAGTTTTTTTGCTGCTAAAGTAGATGATAGTTGGTTATCGCACAAAAGACTATGTCATATAAACTTTGATAACATAGTTAAGAGCAGTAATGTTAAGGTAGTTAGAGACCTACCTTGAATAGAAAAGCTAGTTGATACTATATGTAGGGAATGTGTAATGAGAAATCATGTGAGGAATTCATTCAGGAGTAAGCATAATTCAGCAGAGAACAAGATGGATCTGATTCATACAGACCTATGTGGACCAACTCAAACAAGATCATACTATGGTGAAAAGTATTTCATTTTGTTTGTAGATGATTATTCTAGAATGATGTGGGTTGCATTCTTGAAAGATAATTCAAAAGCATTTGAGAATTTTAAAATATTCAAAGCTAAGGTTGAGAATGAATTTGGACTTAAGATAAAATGTCTAAGGTTGGATAGAGGAGGAGAATTCACCTCTGACAAATACTATGAGTACTGTGAAGAACATGGCATAAAGTGACAGTTAAGTGCACCTAGAACACCTCAACAGAATGGGATTACAGAGAGAAGAAATAAGATTATCCTTGACACAACGCGCACCATCATGATTGAAGGAAAAGTTGCACAAACCTATTGGAGAGATGTGGTCAATACAATAGTCTATACAATCAATAGAATACAATTAAGGCTTGGCATTGACAAGACACCTTATGAGCTATGGTTTGGTAATATTCCCACATTGAAATACTTCAAAATATTTGGAAGCAAGTGCTACATCAAGAGGGATGAAGTAGTGGGCAAGTTTGATGCAAGAAGTGATGAAGGTATTTTTCTTGGTTACTCTACTAAAAGGAAAGCTTATAGATGTTTTAACTTAAGATTGAAGAATATCATTGAAAGTTCTCATGTTAAGATTGATGAAAAGTTTATGGTTCAAGAAAGATATCATGACTACTCACCTATGATTGAAGAAGAACCTAGACCTTCCACTAGTGAGACAATTGTTGAAGAGATGTTTAACAGTATCAATGTATTGTTTAATGACCCTGAAACAAGTGAAGAAGAAACTCAGAAGGAAGATGAGACAGTATCACCTAAAGTTCCAAAGTTTACATCCAAAAACCATTCCAAGAATGACATCATTGGAGATTAGAGCGGCAAAGTCTTAACAAGCTCACAAGCAAAGAATTCATCTAGCAATGAGGCGGTATGTTTACTATCTCAGATTGGACCTTTAAGTGTTGAAGATGCATGTAATGATTTAGATTTGCATGATGCTATGAAAGAAGAACTAGATCAGATTATCAAGAATGATACTTGGGAATTGGTCCCAAGACCTAGTGATAAGAATGTGATTGGAACAAAATGGATATTCAAAAACAAGATGAATGAAGATGGTACACTAGTAAGAAATAAAGAAAGGTTCGTATGTAAGGGATATGCACAAAGAGAAGGCATTGATTATTCAGACACATTTTCACCTGTGAGAAGATTAGAAGCTATTAAGTTGTTTCTACCTTATGCAACAATGAAAAAATTCAAAGTCTATCATATGGATGTCAAGTCAACATTCTTGAATGGAGAACTGAAAGAAGAAGTATACATTGAGTAACCAGAAGGATTCACCTTATCAGACAGACTTGATATGGTATCTAGATTGAAGAAGGCCCTCTATGGACTTAAGCAAGCCCATAGGGCATGGTATGAGAGACTAGATGATATCTAACAAAGATTGGATTCAAGAAAGGAGTAGCAGACTGTAATCTATTCATAAGAGACACATCTAAAGGTTTACTACTTGTAGCTATATTTTTTGATGACATTATCTTTGGAGGTAATGACAAACTTAGTGCTAAATTTGCTAAGGAGATGCAGAGTAAATTTGAGATGAGCATGATTGGACCTATCAAATACTTTTTGGGATTAAATGTGCAATAGACAGAGAAAGGTATTTGCATTAATCAGTCCAAGTATGTGAAAGATATATTAAAGAAATTCAAGATGGATGATTGCAAGCTAGTAGGGACACCTATGATAATTGGATGCAAGCTTACAAAAGAAGATGACTCACCAATAGTAGATATAACATTGTACAAGTCTATGATTGGCAAACTCATTTATATTACTCAAACTAGACCTGACATTTCCAATGCTGTTGGCATAGTTGGAAGATTTGCAACAGAGCCTAAAAAAAGTCACCTTATGGCAGTAAAAAGAATATTCAGATATTTGCAAGGCACTATAGACTATGGTCTATGGTATCCTAATTCAGAAAATGTTGAGCTTCATGTATATAATGATGTAGATTGGGTAGGATGCGTTGATGATAGAAAGATTACATCAGGAGGAGCAGTGTTTCTTGGTGACAAACTTGTCACTTGGACAAGAAAGAAACAAAATTGTATCCCTCAATCAACAATAGAAGTAGAGTATGTTGCAACAGCCCTGAATTGTTCTACAATTGTTTGGATCAAGAAAATGATAAAGGATTTTGGAATTCAGATTGACTATCCTATTGTTATACATTGTGATAACACTAGCACTATCAATATGTCAAAGAGCTCTATGATGCATGCAAAGACACAACACATTGAGATCAAGTATAACTTCCTAAGAGAGAAAGTAGCAAAAAAAGAAGTTAAGTTGGACTATGTGAGTACTAAAGATTACCTAGCAGACATATTCACAAAGCCCTTGCCAAAGGATACTTTTGAGTATCTCAGGGAGAAATTGGGAGTAATTCCCTTCCCTGATTCTGCTTAGAAGAAAGAGGAAAGAGCATCAATCCTCAGGGACTGATGGATGGTTAACTAATCTACCTCAGGAGTAGTATTGGTGCTTAAATTGTTTGGCACCCTTTTCCATTGATGTCAAAGGGGGAGTAATATATAGTCATGAAAAATAGAAGTAAAAGGAGTAATATACTAAGGGGGAGTAGTATTTAGGTATGGAAGCGGTTCAGTTGAGAAAATGAAGAATATTGTAGCAAATGGAGGATTCATCCTTGGGGGAGTTTTGATGAGGAAATGGAGAATGTTATAAAAGAATATCTCATTTGGGTTGGTGGTTTTTTTCATTCCATATGTTGCCATCAATGCCAAAGGGGGAGATTGTTGGAGATTTTCTAGCAAGCCAGTGCTGACTATATTTTGTCATTGATGACAATATATGGTAAGTAGCATGCATTGAAGACTTATATAGTAAGCTTTGAGTATATGATTTCATGGACATATTATCAGCATGATATCATAGACGTAGAGGTTAACTGTTAGAATAGACAGTTATATAGCATCTTGTGTTCCTGACAAAGTCACATGCAGTGTTCTGTGAGTGATTGTTTGTACATCATCATGGAGCCTTGCACCTTTTGATATGTGATATAGACATATTAGTGATGTTACACTCATGGACGTAGAGTTTGATGATCAGTAGAAGTGAAGTTATGCAGTCACTATTCACTAGTAGTAGTTTCTATGTTTGTTCAGAAGAGCCAACAGAGATTGTATTGGTTCAGGAGTTGCGCCTATCATTTCGGTATGCACCCTTGGATTAATTCTTGGAGAAGAGTTATTAATGTTTGGTTAAGAGCGCATGATGTAATTCAACTTGAGGAGAAAGTTTCAGTCACTTTGGTAGAGCCGACAGTGTGTAGCGTGCGTCTATAATTATTAATATTGGACAGGTCCCAGAATGTGTTGTGTGCTTAGTAGAGTTAATAGAACTATTATTGGAGTATGTTATGGTTTCTCTAATATGATTTCAAGGTGGTTCTAATAGGCTAAATTGATTATATCATTTGGAGGAAATATATTTATAGGCAATCATTTGTGATTGCTAAGTGTGGTTCAGAGTTAATTATGAAGAACAAAGCAGAGTGTGTGAAGTGTTAAGCTATCAGCAGAAGGTCTATGTGACCAAGTAAAGTGTTTATGCTATAGATTGGAATTGATCCAGATAGCAGGTCAAAGCGCAGTTCACCAAGATCCAGATATAGTGTGTATCTATTATTCAGAAGGTTGTAGCCTTCACCCATTTGAGTAGTGTGCTCTCAAACAATGTGTCCTCACCCCTAACAGGGTTAATTGTAAAAGCCTCCTAATAGGGTCTGACCCTTGACCAGATCACTGTACTAAATATATTGTAAAGAAACTCCTAAGAGGGTTAAGGATCTTCTAACAAGGATCATAAAACACTAGTGCAGAGTATTAGTGGGTGTCAATTCCCACTGGGGTTTTTACCTATTTGGGTTTCCCTGTAACCAAAATATTGGTTTTGTTTTCAAGTGTTCGTTCATTTCTTTTATGCTTTATGTTTAAGTATACTTAGTTGGATAAAGAATTGAAACTTGTAGATAACTAATTCACCCCCCCCCCCCCTCTCAGTTATCTCTTGGGACTATTCCTAACAGATTATATCATAGGTCTTTTATATTCTAATGATCTAGACAAATAATTTTCTTCATGTACCTACTCCTTTCTTTGACCACCTTTACCTTTATGATACTATTGTAGACACCCAAAACTGGGTAGGTGTCTTAGAATCATTCAAATTTGTAAAATCTTAACCAAATGCTCTAATTTTCATCAAAATGGATCAAATCAATTTCAAATGGACATTTATTAATCAAAATTCAACAAAATCATTTAAATCAAAGGAAAAATCAAATCATGACTTCAAATAATTAAATACAAGCTTAAAGGGATCAATCATATTATATAATTGATTTTAATCAATTAATTGTATAGTTTTAAATCAAAAATCAAATTGAACCTATTCCCCTACATGGCTAATTTAATTAATTGATGAAATTTAATTAATCCTAATATCTTTCAACATAATTTGAGCAACCAATAAGAATTGAGAACACAATGCACATGGATCACTCCAAATTGTTGAATCTCAATCACTCATTTTCAACTTTGAATCTCAACCACTCAAATTTGTCTACTTATCCAAACCTTTGAGACAATCATTTAAATTGTCCCCCTATTTAAAAACATTTCAAAGCTTTTGACTCAACCAAGGCTAAACCATGATCAAATAACTCTACCCCCTACCCTTGAGATTTTACTATAAATAGAAGTCATTTTGAGAGCATAAGAATCCTAGAAAATTTGAATGCATAGCATCATCACTATAGGCAATTTGAGATCAATTGAGCAATTGAGAAATATCTTGAGCATTTTGAGAGAAAATAGTGAGATTTGAGAGCAACATCATTAGCATTTGAGTTAATCTTTGTATCAAATTGAGAATTGAGAGCTAGATTTAGGCATATTATCATAATTTTATCTTTCTAGGATTGTCACTAGTAGAGAATAAGGTTGAGAGCTCTACTTACCAAGCTTAGATAGAGAACCATGAGATAATATGGATGTTAAATGCAATTCTTTAGATTAAATTTTCATTTTATTTTCATAGAATTGTTGCTAATTGTCCTAATTTCATGAAGGTGTAAACACTTACACGTCTTGATATCCTTTGTCATTACCTTATCAATATTTTTGAGCATCCTAGTCATACCCATGGTTTATTATATCATATCTTTCAGAAGAGCATTGTCCAAAGATCCCGATGTTGGGAAAATATTGAAAAATATAAAAAAAGAAAAAAAAAAGATAGAGAAAAAAGGTGCCTTGGTGAAAACCTAGCAATAGGAACCTTGGTGGCAAAAATAAAGGGAAATAAATTTGTCCTATGGTGAAAACCACTTCTTGTGGCACCTTGGACAAATACCATGATGAAAATTTGGCAAATAGGTATCATGCATAATTCCTCCTTGCACTCTACACTTGGGGGCAAGTTTCATCCATGCTATCCTCCATCTTCCTATCATTTATCTCACTTACATCCATATTCCCTCTCTCACCTTTAATCTTGACAAGGTTGAACACATCCATGAGCACTAAATATCTCGACATCCTTTATCCTTTTCATTAGCTTATTTACTTGTTGCATCCATGTTACCCTATCATGATCTTGCTTATACCAAATTCACCTTCATGATTCCTTGACAATCTTTCCATAATCCAAAAACATCCCTTCATAGCCTACATCACCCCTTTATCCTGATTGTGTTATCTTATCCACATCTTACCCAAATTGACCCCTTGGTCTTGATCAAAATGAAGAACTTAAAGTACAAAATTTGTTATCAAAAACTCCTTTACATGTCCACTCTTTTGGATCCCTCATTTTCATGATAGTAGATTGTTATCCTATAGGCTATCTAGCACTGTATCATTGGCTTCCATGGCTTATCCAAAAACATGCTTTACATTGCTATATCATTTTTTCCTTAGCTTGGGTAATATTGAGGAGATGGTCCTACGGGTCACATTCACGTGCTTCATCCATCATGGCCTTTCCATCTCTAATCCATCATCTTTCAAATCCATCCTTCATGTCTATATCTTGCTAGACATTGGGGGCAAACCAATGTGATCTTGTTTGAGAGGTGGTAAAAATCTAAAAAGATAAAAAGTAAAAATCCAAAAATCCAAAAAAAAAAATGTTTACATAAAGTGCTTTGAGTTGCATCTTGCATAAACCAAGCTTTTGTAATATTTTGGAAGTTTTCCCAAGTCCAACATTTTTCCTATCCAACTAGGGGCATTTCATCTTAATCAGTGGATTTCAACAAACAGGCATCAATTCATATGAAGCAATGCATTAAACTCAAACGGATTCAATAGTGCTACTTTCAGTCACACATCAGAGGGACTTATCAGAGCTTCAGAAGAGATATTTTGTTGAACCTTTGATGGATATCATTGTTCACAACCAAATATTTTGATCCTTGACCTTCATTGACTTCATTATTTAGGATTAAAAATTGACATCACTTAAATGATCATAATGTTTGGAAGTTCTTTTTGAAAATCTTGATACATTGCAAAACACTTGAAGCTTTTTGATGATCTTTATTGGATTTTTATCATATCTTTTTAGCTAATCGATGATGTACCGACTAGATTGGTGATGATGGAGACATGATACTTTTCTTGCCTTTGAGTGAATGTCTTGAGGGAGATCCAACAACTTATGTGAATTCGTCTAATGACATGGTTATCAAAGAACCATCGAGGAATTTCATATAGGATGGAGGGTTGACCTTTGTTTGTTTATGCAAATGGATACCTTGGCTATTTAGATCTTCCATATATTAATACCAAAAATCAAATTGCAACATTGAATCCATTGAAACTGGTATTCATACTCCCATAGTTGGTTATTCAACTAGTGAGGGTTGTACTAGTTTTCTAAAAGTTACCAAATGCGATATAAAGTTGTATTCATATCATCATGATGTGGTCAGTGATGGTTGTACTTGCTTTCTGGACCCAAATTCTCAATGGTGAATATATCTATATGGCATTTCTTTGCTAAAAGCTAGTGACAATTAGTTGCATTGCATTGCATTTTCATGATAGATTACTTGCATGTTTATGTGATTTTCCTTAATCAAGGGGGTGGAAGTTAATCATGATTACATCATCAATGTCCTAATCAATGTCTTCAAATATCTGACTCATCAAATTGATCAATGCTACATCTGAGATTATCATTACTATGCATCTTCTCACCTAGGGGCAACCTCATCATCTAATCAATTAGGGGCAACCTAATTCTCTTCATTACCTGTATCTACATCTGCACCTGATTCATATCAAATGACCCTATCTATTAGCCTCCCACCATTAATATTCTCATCAAATCCAATCAAATCAAATATCAATCAGTCAAATCATCCAATTGATCATCTTACGTCAATCAAGTTGTTCTATCATCCATTTGCTCATCTTGAGCGCATCAAATCTCCTAACTCTATATCATGAAGAAGGAAAATCATTGTTTTGTCTCTCTAGATCGTGAGAGAAAAATATCTATCCATCAGCATACCTATCCTATCCAATTGACATCAATACAACATCAACCAAGTGATTCTGACTGACATCAAGTGATATCCAAACATCGTCAAATTATCTCAAACATCAACAACATTTTCTTAATCTAGCTTTTCTCATCAAAATTATTTCATCAAACTATGGCATTTGTTGAGGCCTTGATTATCATCGATGTTTTTCAGAAATGAAAACATATTGGATCTATTTTCAATCAATCTCATCATATGTTTCTATCCAGAGATCAATCTATTTTATTTCTAAGGGGGCATTATCATAGTATCAAATCTGCATCAATATTGAATCTGGGGCTTAAAAATTTCAAACTATTATTAGTAGGGCATGTTGTATCATTTTTCAAATCAGGTTTTATCAATCAAATCATTTTTCAAATCAGGTTTCAAATCAATTTTGTATCAATCAATCAAGTATCGAATCAGTGATCAGGACATGAAATTTTCTTTGAATCAATGCACTACGCACATCAATTCAAAGAGGGGCATTTGTAGACACCCAAAACTGGGTAGGTGTCTTAGAATCATTCAAATTTGTAAAATCTTAACCAAATGCTCTAATTTTCATCAAAATGGATCAAATCAATTTCAAATGGACATTTATTAATCAAAATTTGACAAAATCATTTAAATCAAAGGAAAACTCAAATCATGACTTCAAATAATTAAATACAAGCTTAAAGGGGTCAATCACATTAAATAATTGATTTTAATTAATTAATTGTATAGTTTTAAATCAAAAATCAAATTGAACCTATTCCCCTACATGGCTAATTTATTTAATTGATGGAATTTAATTAATCCTAATATCTTTCAACATAATTTGAGCAACCAATAAGAATTGAGAACACAATGCACATGGATCACTCCAAATTGTTGAATCTCAATCACTCATTTTCAACTTTGAATCTCAACCACTCAAATTTGTCTACTTGTCCAAACCTTTGAGAGAATCATTTAAATTGTCCCCCCATTTAAAAACATTTCAAAGCTTTTGACTCAACCAAGGCTAAACCATGATCAAGTAACTCTAGCCCCTACCCTTGGGATTTTACTATAAATAGAAGTCATTTTGAGAGCATAAGAATCCTAGAAAATTTGAATGCATAGAATCATCACTATAGGCAATTTGAGATCAATTGAGTAATTGGGCAATATCTTGAGCATTTTGAGAGAAAATAGTGAGATTTGAGAGCAACATCATAAGAATTTGAGTTAATCTTTGTATCAAATTGAGAATTGAGAGCTAGATTTAGGCATATTATCATAATTTTATCTTTCTAGGATTGTCACTAGTAGAGAATAAGGCTGAGAGCTCTACTTACCAAGCTTAGATAGAGAACCATGAGATGATATGGATGTTAAATGCAATTCTTTAGATTAAATTTTCATTGTATTTTCATAGAATTGTTGCTAATTGTCCTATTTTCATGAAGGTGTAAACACTCACACACAACTACCTAATGATCTAGACCACCATGTAACATATGTTTTGATACAATAATATGTAAATTTTTGGCAATAGCCATGTTCCTGCCTGTGAGGGTATGGTCTCCATTTTGGTAGACTTAAAAAAATTATTTTATTGAAATGTGATGGGAATAACTATGGTTAATATGGTAGTTCATTCCTATGAATGTTTTATATCATTTTGGTGAAGTCTAAAATAAAGATTCCCTATTTTGGGATTGACTGTTCCAGAATGGTGACCTTGTGCAACAGTCATTTTCTTGGATCAATGATGGATAGGTGTGTTCCATCACTACCATGAATGGTAGGATATGTGGGAAAGGGATAATATGATAGTGTAGGCTTATTTGATAGTGTATTTTTGTAATGACTATTCCTGTACTCAGACCTTGATTGGTCCAAGGGCAAGTGACCCTTCAATCAACAACTTTATGCAATCAGAGATGTTTGCATCTCTTCCTTGTTCATCCCTACAAATAAAAATTCATTGAAAGAATTCAATAAATAAAAATAACCCTTCCTACATCCTCTACCATCCATGATAGTGTAGGACCTCTCAAATCCATTATTCCATCAAGTAGAATTGACTAGTGGCAATGTCCTTGTACAGGAACATTCATTACAAAATGGGGAATAACCATTATAAATCTTCACAAAAACCATTTAAATCAATGTAGGGATGAATGAAAATCATAATAACATTCATTTCAATCCATTCTTCTTTGTGTACAAAACAACATTTACAAAACTAGTGGTATATGACCATTCCTTCATGGTTTTATGACTTCTTTCATTCTTTGCTTGATAACACCTTTAATTTTCATCCTAAGATCACTCCTGGAACCATCCCACTCCATAGACCTATCAATGGTCAATCTTAAATCTCCCTAAACTACACTAGACTCCACACCTTGGATCTACATGCACTTCTTCATACCCAAACCTATCAATCATGTTCCATACTTCATGTCAAGCTTTCTTCAACCAATGTGTTTCTACAACCATAAACATCAACCATGATTCAAATGGTGATCTAATCCTCCAAGGATCCCAATACATACTCATCTCATCAATTTACAAATGTTTGAATTCATTCTTGCAGCCATTCTATCCTCTTGGACCAAACTATCCAGTCATATACTATCTACCAGTATAGCATTGAGGATTTTCCAATCCTTCTTCAAATATTTTCCAAATAACCTTATAGACCTATCACACATCTGGATACCATTTTAAAATCTTCATAACATACTACAAGATTTACCCTAGGTGTTTTGGACCAAGACCCTCATATCCACCACTGTCCCCGAATTAGGAGGGCTAATTCGACTCCATTTACAAAGAAACCCCTCTTATTTATTCACCCTAGGCCTTGATACTTTCAAAAGAGTTACAAAATGATCCCAAACCATGGATCCTATACACAATTTGGTCCTAAGACCTCTCCATATGCAAAATCCCTAAATTGCCCCTCCAAAACCCTATTACCTAGGGCTTGGTCAATGTCTGACCTCCCAATGCTATACTCTCAAATAAATGGATGATTCACCATTATTAGACCATAAATAAGTGGAATCAACCATAAAATCATCCTCTCCAATGGCTAGAACTCTTTCTACTAGAACCATGCATCATTTCCTTAACCCTCAACACTATCAAACCCGACCAACTACCCCTTTTGTCCTGTAAAGAGATCTCATGCATTCATCATTCATGTTAGATAGGTCTAATAAAAATGTGGTTCCATCCCCAAGTAACAATATTTACAAAAAGGGGATGGATCTCATGAATCCATAGTTGACACCAAAGCAAAAATAGGGGTTTCTATAGGACAGTCAATTTAAAAGAATGACACAATATTAAAAATCACTTGAAATAGATCTAATAGGCTTTAAGAACCATTACACTTTTATGCCCTAGAAAATTGATCAATAAACCATCAAAATAGACTTCAAAGTTACAAGAAATCACTGTTATTGCTTCAAATCTGGACACAGTCTGTACAAATGAGATTCTAAAATGTACTATCCTCTCTTCCCTACCTCACAAGACTTACATAGACACCAAAATAATCTCCATAACCAATCCAAAGTGTTAGGATCCTCTATCAAAACAATTAATCCCTATTTTGGTGGTTTCCCTCTAAAACACACTTGACCATTAGATTTCAAATATTTAAACTTTAAACCTTGACTAAATGACTCTTTAACTTTAGGATTTCGAATTTTTTCCATGAAGGACCTTACCATGACATTAAATCCATTATTATACTTGAAGAAATAACCTAGTAGCCTTCTAGGCCTGCTAGACCACCCTATGCAATCAACCTCTATTACATTCACTCTTGCCTTTATAGGTTCAAGCTTATTACATTGTATTGCATCAAATTACAAAATGGAACATAGGTCCAATTACATTCATATTTTAATATTTTTAGATCATTCAACGTTTATGAGTCTTTCAAATGAGTCTCTTTCAAATCCAGCTATTCCTTTTTATGACTGATTGAATTATTTTGTGACTGTTCTGTTAAAGATCTTCACTCTTGACTTCAAGTTTATTACTGTCATTTTCAATTAAAGTCACAATATTTATCCATTTATATGACTGCATAAAAGGCATAGTGCACATTTCCACGAATAAAGATTATTTTTGATGTGATTAAATGACTTTGTTGGAAGTACACTCATGCTACACCATTATGTTGCACATTGATGACCTTTCTATCACTTATAATTATTGAATTTTATTGTATCTTTGTTCCAATTAAAAGAAAATCATAGTCCACAAAGAATACTCAAAATTCAAAGGTGGGGATATAAAAGATAGTGCAAGTTAACTAAAATTTGTACATGAATCAAATAAAGTTAGAAAAACACCATCTATCCTCTGAACATTTACCATGCTAGATCTCATCAAAACCATCCATTTTGCATGTGAGATATGTAGTGGGAACACATGAAAAAGTATTCTTGAAAGTAGGAAATTCATAGACCCATATAATTCCATATTGCAAGATGAATTTAGAATGACATCACAAATTATTAAATTGTATGCCACACTTAAGAAAGGAAATAATGAGGTGAATAGTTGCAAAAAAAGTGACGATACAAATGCAATCCTAAACATGAGACTTGACAGCATGATAGAGTCAAAGTACTTTAATTCCCGCTGTAACCTCGGTCCTTGAGTACTATATCTTCTAGCTCTAGGTAAATTTGTAATGGGTTAATGTCATTAGCAAACACCATTTTGTCCCTATCACATGCCCAATTTGCAAGTAGATCGAATAACCTATTTCCCTCTCTATAAATATTTGAGATAATGTAAAATTATCAAATTTATGAAGGAGCATCCAGGATTGTTGCTAAACATAATGGATTCATCAATTTTGGAAAACTCTTTTCTTGCATGCTTCAATTATAATCAGAGAATATCCCTCGACATAAAGATGTGTGACACCCATGTTGTGTACAAGGACAAGTCTATGGAAGAGATCTAGGACCTTAGCCATATTGTTGGTACCATGGTTTAGGGGGATGGATCACTTAAATCTTTTTTGAAAAGACCTAAAAACACATCATACGGTATGATCCTATGATTTTATCTTAGTATAAAAATGCTGACCATGTATTAAAACAAGTTTTATAGTATATAATATATACTAGCTTAATGACTCTAAATTTGATTTCTTGGTAACAAATTAAAATGCAAGTCATGTGAAAAAATCTTAAAATGTTTATAATATGGTATACAATTCTTCATTATTAGTGATCTATCTAATCACTAAGTTCATCTTTTTCAACATAAACTGTATATAGTATATACTCGCTTACTATCCTAGATTTTTTCTTGGTAACTCAATAAAACACATTTCTCATGCATTGAAAACTAAGATAAATTGATCAACCCTTAAGTTGTTTAATGGGTTGATACCAAACTAAGACATCAAAGAGAAATGTAAAAAGAAAATTGTTTAATGGAATGCTGGAATTGAATCAATCCAGTGTTCATTGTTTACTCCATATACTCTATAAGGTGTACCATGTGCTATCCTTTCTATGTTCAACTTTCAAACCATCTCATTTGATTGTTGGTTATAATAGTCAATTTTGTGATTGTTTGGGGACAGTTTAGAGTTAGGTATAGTTAGTTTTTGAGGATTTAGGAGTTTATTTGTATTAAGATCCATGTGAGTGGAAGGATAGAAGTAGGGTGGGATGTGTAAGAGACCAAATTTGTAATGATTCCAATCAATAAATAAAAATCATCCTTGCAATAGTAAATCTTTTCCTATGGGTATAGTCACTACAACAGTGAATTAAATTGCTTATGGAAATGTGTTCTTGAGTGAATAGTGATGTAAGATCATTTCCTTGTGTCAAAACTAAATAGATTAATGATCAAAGTTTTTAGATTCTGAGAACACGTATATTCAATGGAGGCTAGAAGGGATATTTGTGAAGATTTTCTAGATCTCTAAAATTCTACAAAATATCTTCTTTACTGAGTTGAGGTGGGTCAAAAGTAACATAGGTCTATGAAACCTTCACAAATATCCCTTCTTTGGCCTCCACTCATACCTCTTCTCAGAATCTGGAAACTTTTCAAAGAAATAGGTGATGAATATGCAGATTTTCCTAAGCACTACTAGGAGCTGACCCAACAACACGTACTATTGTGAAAATCATCACAAGTCCATTTGTTGTCGGGTCTAGTTCCTAGTAATGCTTGGTCAAATCTGCATGTTTGTCAAATATAAATGGAATACACCAAGAAGTACCAAATGATGAATGCTCAATTGTTGTAATGGCAAAGCATCAGAACCGTCCATTTCTAGAACTTGATTTTCTATAGTCTTAATGATTTTTCTATAGTCCAAATGATTTTTCTTATTTTTTGTCTTTTGTCCCTTTTTTATTTCCTATGTCTATGCTTGGTGACAGGACTTTGAACATTGTTGAAAAAGTGTGTTTCTTTTTTTTATTGTCATGGGGTTCCACATTGTTTGTTGCTCTTGATAAATTAGGCCTTGAATTTGAATTTTTGTTCACTATTTTATTTCAACTTGATATTTCATTCATTTTTTATATACATTGAGACTACACATGCTAATAAAAAGATGAGATATTTGATTTAGGTTTACTATTCATGATTGTAAATGGTCAATATTTATGATGGTACTCCTTGGTGTGTTCCATTTGAAAATAATCATGTTTATATGGCTATGATAAATGTCCCTCTATGTTGAGAAAATTAGATTTGACAAAATGGTTGTTCAACGACTGTATCTGCCATTAGAGCCACTTCATATGCATAGGTGATGAACATGCAGATTTGTGTAAGCACTACTAGGAGCTTACCTTGCAACACATTTTCTATTCTAAAAACTCATCACAAGTCCATTTGTTGCAGGGTCTAGCTCCCAGTAATGCTTGGTTGAGAAATTTGCATGTTTGTCACCTGTGCATATATCTTCTCTGATCGAATCTTATATGCACAGGTGATGAAAATTTAGATTTGCCTAAGTAGTACTGTGATGAACAGGTGATGAACATGCAGATTTTCCTAAGCACTACTGGGAGCTGACCCTGCAACACATGTACTATTGTGAAAAATCATCACAAGTTCATTTGTTGCAAGGTCTAGTTCCCAACAATGCTTGGTCAAATCTTCATGTTTGTCACCTGTACATAGACCTTCTCTGATCAACTCTTATATGCACACGTGAAGGCTATATATGCATAGGTTACCCAGCACTACTGGGAGCTTACCTAGCAACACATGTACTATTGTGAAAATCAGATTTTCCTAAGCACTACTGGAAGCCAACCCAGTAACACGTGTACTATTGTGAACATGAAAATTTTCCTAAGCACTATTGGGAGCTGACCCAACAACACATGTACTATTGTGAACATGCAGATTTTACTAAGCATGCACACTACTAGGAGCTTACCTAGCAACACATGTACTATTGTGAAAATCATATCACAAGTCCATTTTCTACTGGGTCAAGCTCCCAGTAATGCTTGGTCAAATTTGCATGTTTGTCGAATCTAGATGGAATACTTTGTGCCTGACATACTTAAATGGAATACGCAATACCAAATGATGATTGCTCAATTGTTGTAATGGAAAAGCATCAAAATCGTCGATTTCTAGAATTTGATTTTCTATAGTCTTAATGATTTTTCTATAGTCCTAATGATTTTGAACATTGTTGACAAAGAGTGTTTCTTTTTGTGATTATAGTCTTAATGATTTTTCTATAGTCGTAATGATTTTTATTATTTCTTGTCTTTTGTCCATTTTTTATTTCCTATGTCTGTGCTTGGTGACAGGATTTTGTCACCTTCTTTTGATGGTATATTTTATTCACTCTATGCGGAATACTATTTTGTTCACTATTTTATTTTAGCTTGATATTTCATTCATTTTTCATATACACGGAGACTACACATGCTAATAAAAAAATGAGCTGTTTGATTTAGGTTTACTTTTCATGATTGTAAATGGTTAATATTTCTGATGGTACTCCTTGGTGTATTCCATTTAAAAATAATTAGGTTTTTATGGCTATGATAAATGTCCCTTTGTGTTAAGAAAATTAGAGTTGAGAAAATGGTTGTTCAGTGACGATTTGTATCTGCAGGTTGCAAACAAATCATCCTTCTTCCACCAACGAGTCATTCCATTCAAGAAAAACCATGTCTAAAAATATCAACCCACAACAAAGTAAGGAGATAATTGTGAGATTGTGGTCTAACTTTAAAAGAAAAGGTGATGGAAAATTTTATTGTCCCTACAAAATTTTGTAAGGGCTTAAAGACTTGAAGATATCTAATCAAAACAGCGAGGAACATTGTAGGCAGCATGGTCACATTGAAGGGGGAAGTGAATTTCATCCATTGGTATGTATTTTAATAATTTATAAAATACATAAGACATGATTTGATGATGACATCATGGTCATGGTTAATTTAAGGTAATCATTTTGATATAGGTCAACCACCCTGGGTTTCATGTTATGAACCATGACAATCTGGAGAATGTGGATTTCTAAATGAGGGAACATGGAGGTGTGAATATCAAAGTAGAAGGTAATGATCCCATGGAAGAAGATCATGATGATCAAGAAGATCATGATGATCAAGATGACCTTGATGTACCTATACTTGAGAAGGCATACAAGCCCCTATACAAAGTCTCCCAAACAACTCTTCTTGCTGCTATATTATTGTTGGCAAACTTGAAGGTTATGAATGGTTTATCCAACGTAGCAACCACATGTATGTTAAGGTATGTCATCTTTTTTCATTTTTTTAGTCATAATTTCCTTACAGTTAACAAAGGGTGAATCATGTGGCAATTAATATTCTTTATATTAACAAATTATATTTTTGGTCATAGGTTGATAGGTGAGTGTTTTTTACCACCATCAAACATTCTACCTCACTTGTACCGAGAATTATCTGCCATTATGAAAGATATTAGAATGGAGTATCAAAAAATACATGCATGTCTGAATGATCATATTTTATATCATAAATAGCATGAATTTGCAATAGAATACCCTGATTATCATATTAGTAGATATTAATCAGATCAAATAAAAAAAAAGGTGCCCTGCAAGGTTCTTCGTTATATTCCCATCATTCCACATCTGCAATGATTACTCAAGTGCAATAGCTTGGCACAATTTATGGATTAGCATGCACACAATAGAAGTTGAGATGACATTATGTGAATGCCTATGGATGGTTCAGCATTGAAGGAAATAGAGGAAACTTGGCCACACTTTAAAGAAGAACTTCATAATCTCAAGCTTTCATTGGCAGCGAATGGTGTCAATCCGTTTGGAGAGATGAGATATGTTTACTCGGTGTGCCTATTTTTGTTATCAACAATAATATTTGTCCTTGGATGTCCATAAAGAGGGAGCACATAATGTTGGAAATGATTTTTCTAGGTATTTTTTCATTTAATAGTCATCTGAATGATTTATTATAAAAATCCATCAAAATGGTCATAATAATTATTTAATGTTTTTGTTCATTCAATTAGGTAAGTACCAAGTTAAAGATATGAATGTATATATTGAGCCCCTTATTGACAAGTTGATGGTGTTATGGAATGGGGTCACTATGTATGACATCTCTTGACCAATAGGACAAAGACAATTTCAATTCCATGCAATACTTGTACGAACAATACATGATGCCCCTGGGCTAACACATTTTTGTGCCATGTTCTCTTCTTAACACCTCTTTTTTGGTATGTTATAGTGCTAACACAAAATTAACATATTTAATCCAATTATACATGATCTTGTAGGTCTTCAAACAAAGGGAAAATTTGCAAGTCCAGTTTGTGGTCCAAAGATGAAATCTCATCATTTAAAAAGTTTAGGAAAGCAGGTGTTCGATGAGAATAGACACTTTCTCCATAGAAATCATAAGTAATGAATTATCAAAAAACATTTTTTCAATGGGAAGAAGAGACTATATCAAAGCCACAGAGAGTGATACCTCACCTATGGAATTTGGAATACAATAAAATAAATCATCGAGGTAATGTCATTCCATCTAATAATTTTTGTTTAAAATTTATATTTTGAATTTGTCTTTTTTTTACTAATGATGTAATTGATACTTGTGAAGGTCATCAAGGCATTAATGACTAACTTCTAAAATGACTATAAAGTTATCCTACACAATTTAGTAGGTTGTTGTACTACGAGCAACTCCCAATTGTGCATTTTTTTGATGCTATGCATATTGGAAAGAATGTAACAAAGATATTATGGAAAATATTGGATGGAAGGTGTGACAAAGACAAAATTGTCAAAATTTGTAGTGACATTGAAGAATCCAACCATGCAATGAAAAATATCATTCAATCAAATAAAAATGGAGACCAGATTGATATAAGTTCCCTTACTTGGTTATTGTCGGAGCAGCAAAGCAATTCTATAAAAGAAGTCATAAAAAAAATATGATTTCCCATAGGATTTGTTGCGAACATAAACAATATCATATCAAAGAAAAGTGACTTTGGGCCAGGAATGAAAACATACAATTGACATACATTTATTAAGGTAATTCATGTTATTTTGTATTCACTATATATTTGTATACTGCATGTAGTTTTCATTGCATTATTTTATAAAATATTGATAAGATCATTTTACAAATATTGCAGTACATTCTACCTCTATCTCTCCCACACCACTTTGACAATAGTGTCAAATATGTTATTTTTGATCTTGGAAAATACACGAGGTGGTTGTCATCAAAAGAATCAATAAAGAAGATATAAAATATTGGAAGAGACAAATTCCTCATCTTATATTTGAAATGCAAAAGTGTCTACCTTCAATTTTTTTCAATGCACAAGAACACTATCTCATACATCAAGTTGAGGAGATTGAATTGTGTGGACCTGTACAAACTAGGTCAATGTGGATGGTTGAGAGGCACTTGAAATTTTTGAAAGGATTGGTTTGACAGAGAGCACATCCTGAGGGTTCTATAGTGGAGGGATATATGGCATTCCAGACCATGGTGTACATTAGTGAGTATCTTCCTATGTTTGCAACAAAGATCCATGTAGATATTATTTGGGATCCCAACTCCATTAACAAATTCAAAGGGGAGTACTTGATGGGGAAAGGTAGATTGATGAAAGTGAGAGGTAATTATAAAATGTTATTGTAGTTAATTAATTCTTATAAATCTTTAATATAAGTTATTTATAATTGGTCTATTTTTTCTATATAGTTGGTCGAGAGTGGGATGCAATACATTTGTATATTGCAAACAATCTTCAATCGATGATGGTATGGAATAAATGATATCAACAAAATAGTTTCTCATTAACATGGGAAGGTGTTGCTTCATTGGTTAGAGAAGCTCATCGTAATGGAGATTCCAATGTTATGCCAATGGTAATTGATCTAGCATATGGTTTAAGAGGTAGAGAGGTATGTAAAAATTTATTAATGATCATGACCCATATGTTTCATATCAACTCACGATGAAAACAATTTTCACACATTTAAAAAATTGTAGGTCATGCACCACAAAGCTATGTACTATCATGGCTACAAATTTTGCATAAAAAAGTTGGATGACACAAAGAAAACTTGTGATTCTAGGATAATTGCAGTCTTCGAAGTCACTAATATATCATCTAGAAATGACATACATCCTCAACAATCTCAAAATCAATACTATGGCATCTTGGATGATATACTTGAGTGCGACTTTAACTCCTTCAAATTAGTTCTATTCATCATCAAATGGTACAGGCTATGACTGAATCAAAATGATCCTAATAGAACTATTATTCAACATGATAATAGATTTACGATAATTAATACAAGGTTGTTTGATCCAATTGGAGATGAGCCCTATGTTCTTCCAAGACAATGTGAGCAAGTGTTTTACTTAGAGGTTCCACAGAAATCGGGTTGGTCATTTGTTGTTAGACATGATCCAAGAGGAAGACTGATAAAGTATAATGTGATGGAAGAAGAAGATATTGAAGATGATGAAGAAGAAGAAGAAAATGATAAAGAAGATGATGGTGGTGGTGGTGGTGGTGATTATGATGATGACGATGATGATGATGATGATGATGATGAAGATCAATGGCATGATTCAAATGTACAAGGTATGTGATTTAATTATTTATATATATTTATATTGATTAGTATATATATTTAATATTGATTTATTGATTTCAATTCTAATGATTACATATTTATTGTGTTCAATTCTAATGATTACAATATATGTGATTTATAATTACCAATGTATTTCTTATGATCCTCAATTAATTGTTGTTGATACATGTATATATTTTGTTTGATTGTCACCCTTTCTGAAAATAGGCAATTGACTACACACATTATCACCCCTTCTATTGACGATCTTGAATTCCATATATAAGGTAAAGGTAATTTGTTCCTGTTTACGATCTTGCATATTGTTCATGTTGTCTTCTACGTAATTTGTAGCATACGTATCATGTAATTTTTAGCTAATTCAAGATAAATGATTCACATATGCATTAGTGAAACTCCCTTAGTTTAGTTACAACATATGTGATTTACAATTACCAATGTATTGCTTATGATGCTCAATTAATTGTTGCTGATACATGTATATATTTTTTTTGATTGTCACCCTTTCTGGAAATAGGCAATTGACTACACACATCATTACCCCTTTTATTGACGATCTTGCTTTCCATATATAAGGTAAAGGTAATTTTTTCATGTTTACGATCTTGCATATTGTTCATGTTGTCTTATATGTAATTTGTAGTATACGCATCATGTAATTTTTAGCTAACTTAAGATAAATGATTAACATATGTAGGAAATTTAACCCCTTTGATGAGGATCCTACACAATGACATGGATCAGCAGGTATAAGTCAATAAATAGACATAATTTTCTTATATTCTTCTTGTTTATCACTGAGCACATATGCTGCGTGTGTGCTATGCTAAGGATATGACTTGTCTTCATCACTTTTCTGATCCTTTTATATGATTCTTATTTTTTTTGCCTTTCCTTCATTTTCAACTTACATTTTATACCTCCCACGTATAGACAAAGAAGAACCATATGGGTCACGATTCTATTCAAGCTTGATTATTCTACTAAAAGATCAAATAAATCTCAAAAGATCAAATAAATATCAAAAGTTCAAATAAATCTCATTTTACTATAGATCTTTTCTACTCTATACAAGTGCAAACTTCAAGGAAATAGAGTTGTCCATAAAAGTATGCAGAAATTTATCACTAATATATAATAATAATGTTTAATAATTACATAAATTACAAGAGATATTGGTGAATGTTCAAGAGAAAATAAAATGAAGGGTCAAGTTTATGGACCTCTTAATCACCCTCAATATTACTATGGTCAAATAATAGCATTACACTACCAAATACGATGAATGCTATGTTCTAATGAGAAACTTGGTTCTGTATATTCCAATGACACTACTAGAAGTCATGTGAGAGCACTAATTTTTTAAATGACTAGAATGGTTAAGAAGTGGAAAACATTAAATAAGTGTTCACTAAATTTAAAAATGAACATGGAAAAATTATTGTTCAACAAATAATGCCACATAATTGTATAACAGAAGGAATATGACTATTCCATTTAACATGAATATGTATTTGACTAAGGTAAGAAGAGTTTTGAAAGGCTTAGGACCTTGAATATGGAAAGAGATACAATAAAAACATACTAAAACATGAAGAAAATATTAGATGACACCCATAATAGCCAAATAACGTATGGATAGCACCCATAAATCACTATAATATATTAATAGATTTCATAATATATTTTATTTATAAAAAAAAATTTGAATTTGTTGTCGATTTTTTGACCAACAAAGATTGTACATTCGACGAGAATGCTATACTCTCATCGAATTCTTTGACCATTTCGATAATTATTTCGACACCACTACCTTAAGTTTGACAATAATGCTATACAGTCGACGTATTTCATTGATCGGTTTTCCAACCATATGTGGTCAAAAATGCAAAAAGATATATCAGCTATTTACAATTATTTCGACCAACATTATACGATTATTTTGACCAACATTGGTCGAAAGTGATGAAAGATATGTCAGACATTCTTCGATATTAAAGTGATTATTTCAGCCTCAGATCAATCGATAGTTCAACAACTATAATGGTCAAATATGTGACAAACATATAATGTGTCAAATAATCGATGTAGAAAGTTTGACAACAATAATGGTCATTTGGTAGACCAATTTGGATTGAAAATTTGACTAATCATCGTCAAAAGTCAAGCTAAAATTTACTAGTGCTCCCTCAACAATCAGTTAAAGTCTTCAATTAGTTCAGTCTTCTAATTGATGCAATCAATTAAATAATCCATGTAATCAATTGACTAATCAATGCAATCAGTTAACTCACCAATCTATTATGTTATCTCACCAGTCCATTTATCTCATCTCTCCAATCTATTTACTGAAAAATCAATCATTCATGTTAAACCCAGCAATCAATTGAGTTGAACTCCCACTCACTTTGAGTTCAACTCCTCAATCACAATAAATCATCACATCAATCATGCATTCCTGATTGAAACCCTTAAAATATTATAAATAGAGAGTCAAACCTTTGATTTTGGTAACCATAATTGCTTTGAATTCTTATGCTGGTATGATCGTGAGTTCAATTCTGAGAGCCCGCATTACATACAAAGGAGTGTAAGAATTTTCCTAAGGCAAAGAATAAAATGCCAAGATCTATAAGCTCAATAGATATCACAAGAGAGATAGGAAAAATGATCAAATAATTGATTATAGAGAATTGAATTAAATACAAAGTAGGAGTTCTTGAATATATAGGCAATGC
This sequence comes from Chamaecyparis obtusa, assembly GCA_027943335.1. NCBI lineage: Eukaryota > Viridiplantae > Streptophyta > Pinopsida > Cupressales > Cupressaceae > Chamaecyparis > Chamaecyparis obtusa. The sequence goes on from BSBK01005448.1 coordinate 77,549, forward strand.
AATAAGACTACATGATAAGGAGATGATAAGCTATAAACCTCACTAGGTGGAATCACATGTCAGCCAAAGGTGGATCATCCTCCATTGTACATAAAAGTATGTGCAACATGTGCAACAATGAGAGGATGATAATGTGATAAGAGCACTAAAGGTGGATCTCACACATAAAGAGGTATGAAATGACAACTATCACCACCTAAAGTGAAATTTCTCCTAACCATGTGCTAAAATGAAATGAAAAGTCCTGGGTGTCTGAATGACAACTAATATGCAAATCCATTATCCTAAGTAAACTTAAGTAAAGTGTAATTAGTGAATATTTAATTACACCAACACCCCCCCCTTAAGTGCAACTTAGGGGAATGCACTTAAGCTCGCAATGCATGATGGGTCTTGGCTACTAGGTCATGTTAGGTACCCATGTACAATATGCAAGAGCAATACAATGCAATGCAATCTCTCATAAAGCAGACAAAGAGGGAAAACCTCATGGAAAAAAACCCTCCCTCAAAAAGAGAGAAAAAAACACAAGATGCATGGATGGATGGAGTAATAAAACCCCTCCCATTATGACATACATCATGTATATACAATCAATAATCCCCCAAATGGAAGGAAATAAGGAGACATGATATCCCCCCATAATGAATAATCTCCTCGAAGATGATGAGTTCTTGAAGGAAAAACAAAGTCTAATGCCTAGAAACAACATGTCTCCCTTTAGGAAGAAGATAGACCAAGTATAGATGCAAGAAGGCTTCCCATTGTGGATATGAAGAAGGAATGGGAATCCAAATGAAGTATGATGTCTCTGAAGTATGTTCATGTGTCACCATGTCCTTGGTTGATGAAGATGCCACAAACCAATCAGGATCAAGCCCAATAGAATGTCACAAACAAGAAACCAATGGTAACTGGTCCATGTAAGAATTTGGATCAAACTCCAAAGACAAAGATGCCTCCTCAAATAAAGAAGTAGGAAGAGAAGAAAGGAATCCCCCCCTCAATGTGGAATGTACACCCATGATAGGTGCATCTGGGTCAATGTAGAAACTGCACAAAGAAAACTAAATGATTTTTCTCCCCTTAGGAAGAAACAAGGCCATAGGTGTATCAATGAATCGTCCCCAATCTCTAGGAAGAATCCTCAAAATGTATGATGTCTCAAGAAACTAAATAGGAATCTCCAACACATGAGTATGATCAACCTAAACCATGCAATGTGACATCTCAAGTGAAGTTTGAGACTCATTAAAACCAATCTCCAAAGACTCAAATGTCTTCTCTGAAGTTAAAAAGACCTCAAAATGATATATCAAAGGATCCACAATCATGTCAATCTCGAAAGAAGGATCAAGTGAGAATGAAGATGAGGGTCAGCATAATCCCTCGCAATAACTAAACAAGGATCATCTTCACCAAAGAGAAGATGAATATCATCAATAGTGTCTCCCAAATCTCAAATGTAAGATTCCACAAACAAACCTGCAATTTTTGTCAAGTAGTCATCCCATGGAACTAAGTCTAGAAGACAATGAATATCTTGTTGCAATGAATCACTTGAACCCATGGCTATATGAATGCAAGTATCATTAGGAGCAAGAGTAGATGTGATCTCAATAGGAGAAGTAGGAGCTACAACTGGAGGTTCTAGACATTTTAGGAGTGGAGGAACATGAGGATCTTAATACATGTCCCAAAGAATAGTCCAAATTTTGGGAATAGTCTTTTTATGATCTTCGTATTCATCAAGGGAATCCATAACATCCATATACATATTCCAATAGATAACATTAAGAATTTTTTTGTAAGAGTCCCAATTGAAATAGGACCCAATCGAAATAGGACTTTTAGGTCTATACTCATACAAATAGGGCAATAAGTTATGCTCACTGAAATGAGAAAGAACCAATTCACTCCATTGCTTATAGTTTCCTCTTTTCAACCTAATTAAACCATCCATGATGCACTTCTCACATGAAACAATGAGCTCAAATAATCAATGCAACCCCCAAAATGAAATGAACCAAAGAAACCCCCCAAAATATATGATTTTGGCACTTTATATATAGTGTGTGTATAATTGCCACTTTCCAAAATGAACCAAAGTGGACTTCTACTTTTGATGATTACAATCTAAAATAAGAAGCTATAGTAGACTCAAATAAATAAGACACAAGATCACTCAAGGATCTAATCAATTACAAGTGCCAAAATAGGCCAAAATAGACCAAATGTTGAAAGTACTATGTCCACTCAAAATTTATCCAAACTGATACTAGATCTGGAAAGTAGAAAAAAAATTATGAACTTTCAAAAAAAAAATAGCACCTAAAAATGTGTCCATATGATCCTGAACGAAGCCTCTAAAGTTGTAAAAATTAGGATTTGTGATTTTTAGAAAATATCAGGAACAAAGATCATAAACCACCTGCACTATTGTGTAGATCGTGAAATTATACCCCAAAACAAAAAAAATTGTTTGAAAAAATGAGCCCGGATGACTAAGATATCACGTTTGAAAATCACCTTTGAAATTATTTTTCCTGAATCGTTGCTGTTGCACCTTGAAAATTCAAATTGCTCTAGATTTGGCTTTAGCTGTCTGATTTGGATGAAACAAAATTTTATTTATGGGTTTTTGGACCTTCTCAATGCGATGCCAACCTCTAATTTGCACTAGCAAACTTCAATTTTGACCTACAATAAAAATCTCTCCAAATAGGCTATACAATGAAACTCATATGGCTCTGATACCATGTAAGAATTTTGATATCGCTCTGATACCTTGTAAGAATTTTCCTAAGGAAAATAATAAAATTCCAAGATCTAGATGCTCAATGGATAGTACAAGAGACATAGACAAAATGATCAAATAATTGATTATAGCCAATTGAATTGAATACAAAGTAGGAGTGCTTGAATATATAGGCAATGCAATAAGAGTACATGATAAAGAGATGATAAACTATCAACCTCACTAGGTGCAATTACGTGCCCACCAAAGGTGGATCATCCTCCATTGTACATCAAAGTATGTGCAACATGAGCAACAATGAGAGGATGATAATGTGATAAGAGCACTAAAGGTGGATCTCACACACAAAGACGTATGAGATGAAAACTATCACTACCTAAAGGGGAATTTCTTGTAACCATGTGCTAAAATGAAATGCAAACTCCTAGGTGTCTTAATGACAACTAATATGCAAATCCATTTTCCTAAGTAAATTTAAGTAAAGTGTTATTAGTGAATATTTAATTACACCAACAAGGAGAAAAACAAAGGATGAATTATGGGTTTGCATACATTTTTATGTTATTTTATTTCAATATCCTTATTTATGTATGAAATTCTCTTGTTTCCTTTCCTCTTTTGTTATTGATAATACTAATTGTTCTAACAATCTCTTTATGGTTGATATTTTATATGTTATTGTAGGTTTTTACAGATCCTATTATACTTGATTGTAGTTACTAGGTGGTCATTTTTTTGGCTCTATCGGGTAGGGAGTGTAGATTTTGGGTGGAACAGTGAATGATATATCTCAAATGTAATGATTTACTATTATTATTAATAAAATAATCTTTTACTATATATATATATATATATATATATATATATATATATATATATATATATATATATATATATATATATATATATATATATTACATAAACATATCTGATATAGGATATCGATATTTTATGTCGTTGGTAACTGATATTGGATATATATCTGATGTCATATACTAGCTTAGCTTACGTGTTTTCTTTGCCTAGGTGTACTAACACCCAAGCCTAGCAAAAAGTCAACACAGATTTTAATTTTTTTAGGCAAATGAAAAATGCTTCTTTTTTTTCACATCGCCAATTTTTCCCCCCCCATAATCCTGTACTAACCCTTTTAACATTATTTATATTTTTCCCCGACACCAAGGCATACTGACTAAGAAGGTGTTTCCAACTTCTATCTTCAAGCATAGATGCAAAACCAAAGAGGTTTGTTTCATCTACAAACTATTGTAGAACTATTGAGGTCAGGGCAGAGGTGGGATGCACCCCAAGAATTATTTTCTCACTTATAATACGCATAAAATTTCTTCCCAAAACCTTTGAATAGATTCTTTAAAAAAGTATGCTAAAAAATACAATTAAGTCAATTTTAAAAAATATATTTCTTAGGTTCTTCCTTTTTTACATGTTTTCATTGTAAAAAGATATTTTACAAAAGGATAAGGTGATTTAATAGTGAAATAATTATAATAAAATTAAGCGTCATATGCATGTGCTATTTGTGGCATATTTTTTACAAGTGTATATAATATGGAGAGAGTTTTTGTTCAATAAAAACTATCTTCAAATCATTGTTAGCTAGCTTTTAAAATAACACAATAGAGAAATATCATGATGCATAAATTTCCACTTATAATTTAGAACGATATCCAATCAATACAATATTTTCTCGATCCTAAGGGTGGTAACAAATCTAGCTCCTATTTCAAAAAAAAATTGCTAGAAATTAAGTCTCCATACTTATTTTAAACATTTGATTGATGTTATATGCACCATCATAGAAGTTCATGTGCACACCAAAATGCCAGAAAGAATCAATGATATATCCATGCTCTTTTCTATTATTTGTTTGGGCACACTTTGACAAAGATGAATTTGCACACGAATAAATCTACAAATAGCATATTCTTGCATGATTTTGTCTCATGGCATTACCCTATCTTGGATATGATATATTAGTGCAAATTTGACCTAGATTATTCATAATTGTAATTTTGAACCCTATGCTTTTGACATGTAAATTCATTTAAAATATCAACAACGCCTTCCCACTAATCATTATGAACTTTTCTAGTGCATTTTTATGTTGATTTAAATACATTTACTTAACCATTTAAAATGATCGGAGATTATTATTACAATGGGGATTTATCAAAAGAATAGTTCCATTGAGAGAAATGCAATAACATTTTATCATAACATATATCATTGTGTCTCTAATTGTTACTCCAAAGTCATGGAATTGGTTTATTTATGGATCTAATTAAGGAGAACAAGAATTTCACAATTTAGCTAATTCCTCAAAGTGTAACTAAACAACATGAATCTATATTGAGGTTTAGATATTCGAAGTTCAAAGAAACTGAATCCTAAGCATCAATTTTTTTCTTGTTGATTCTTGTAGTTATACCTATTTATATTTGCATGCTAGTTCAATTTATTAGACATGGATATGAGCCAACAAAATTTTGGGAGAAATTTACTAATTGTCTAGGGATCTAAATAAGGATCACAAGAAGCCTCACAATTTAGTAGATTTCATAATGGTGTTTCTAAATGTTATTAGTCTAGATTGAGGTGTAACTGTTAGAGGATAAAAGTGAGTGAATTTTACGAATTAATATTTGCTAGTTAATTCTTGCATCTATAGGTTTAGGTGTGTACACTAATTCTATCTAATAGACACAAATCTAGACCAAAGTAAATAACTTTAGTATGCCTAACACTCTAAATAATCAACATCCTATAATAACATATTTATATCATTAAATGTAATGTTACATTTAATTTAATTTATTTTAACATCAATCTTCTCATAAATCCTAATTTTCATAATTTGAAAAAAAAACACAAGAAACAATATTTTTCTTCATTAGAATAATTAATTAAATATAAGAAAATATTATTAAAAATAAATAATATATTATAAAAATCTATATAACTAAATGCAAAAAATAATCATTAACAAATATTATATATATTTATAACCATTTATAAACATTAAAATTATAAATAATAATTTAAAAATAAAAATATTTAAAGAAAATATTAAATATCATATAGAAATAGAATGAAGGCAATAATTATATTTTTTAGTATTTGCATGTCCGTCTAATCTACTCCACGTGCTTCTAAAATAAAGAGTTACAAACTGTATTTAATGTAAGAATGAATGTGAGAGTAAAATTAAGGTCCCCCTCCTCTAATGCAAGCAAAAGTTATCCAAACGCAAGGCACTAGAGAAGTGGATGGGAGAAAAGGATACAAAAATGAGGAAGAATGCATTAAATGGGCCCCACATTGAAATGCAATTAGAAAAGGAACAATTATTGGTAGTGTCATTTCAATTTAGATAGGGGAAGTATATTAATAGTCGTTATAGTTAATTCTATTTAATAAAATTGTCTCATATGTTAATAAAGAAAAATATAATATGTAATAATATATTCTTATAGATTTGGGGTGGCAATGAAGAGGTGTTATGTGAGTTGGGTGTGGTACATGTTAGGCCTTTGATGCCCTTGACGCTCTTTCTTACTGATCTTTGTGTGTTGGCTTCTTAGGTAGGATTTTTTGGCAGTTCATGGGTAGGTTTGTGTAAAGGTGGGTGAATGCACCAAGATAGTGAGCAAAAAGATGGGTTATTCAGCTAAACCTAAACTTGGAGGAGTAATTTGAGACTCGTGCACTCAAATTTTTTTATTAATATAGGCCTTTCCATTAATTAAAAGGTATAAGTACACTATCCATAAAAAAGGGTTGTGGGATACAAGATTACCTCACAAGAGTCACACAGCAACAATCGGATACATCAACTATTCATACAAAAAAACTATAATCCCTCAGGTAGCAAGAACAGTCATAGCTGAAGGGAGGAGGATCCTTGTCTTCAGGGTTTCCCCACACATTGGGGCCTAGAAGCAGGTCAGTAATAGACCATCCATCATCCTCTTATTTTTCTTCCATTCCACCTTCCTCCTACCTGGAAGATATAGCAAGGGTCAGGCAAGGAAATTTATCAGAAACATTGGTGGGAGGCAAGCTAGTAACAAAAATAGAGGGAGCAGGAATAGTAGGCCAACCACTGACAAAACTCTCATGATGAGGGGAAGTCGAGTGACACCACCAATTGGCTCTGCCACTGGAAGAGCAGCAAGGGTCTTGAGACCTAGGGGTCCAGGAGCGTCAAGCAGAAGAGCTCCAACCATGACAATGGCCACAAGGCACAGTGTGATCAACGGACAATGAGTTCAGCAACACTTTGGCAATTATACATGGGGCAATGCCCCAATGCTGTAAAAACTCCTCCAAGTGGACCACTTCAAGAGCCACTTTATCAGCATGTACTTGTATCTACATCATTACACTGTTACAAATACAAGATTTAGTGTACATAGAAACATTGATATCCAAATAGTTGTGAGTGAAAAGAACAACATTCCTATCCTTCCAATAGTGAAAATAATTCCCATCTTGAAAGCATGCCAAATCTGGGTAAATCTAGAAGGCATTCTAGGCAAGTCATCCAACAAAATCATATGCCAAGAAAAGGGAAATGGCCGAAAAAGCTTAAAAAATTCTTGAATCCAGCTCTAGTAATGTTGATCTCGGTGACAAAACCAAAAAAGATGCATGAAAGTCTCTAGGAGACCACATAAAGGGCATTTAGGATTAGGGATTCCTAAATGCCAGAGCCTGGCACCCAGGGGAAGGCCTTGAAAGAGTACAAACTAGGAAAAGTGCACAATTATCGACCCTATAATAGTAGACCAAAGAGTAAGAAAACATAACTGCCAAGTCTTTTGGGAAGAAGACAAATGCAATTTGTGATTCAAAGTGTCAACAATCAGTAGATGGGGCACCAACCAAGCATAACCCATGTTGGGCTTATAATTAGTGAGAGGAGTCCAAGGATACCACTTCCAATATTTCCACTAGGGCTTGACTGAAGAAATGCCAAGCTTATGCAATAATTGAGGAGGTATGGATGAGACCAAAGGTTCAAAAATCTTCCGATCTGGGTGAGAAAGTTTGAACTGCACTTGGAGGTCCTCCCAAGAGTGGGGACTCGTAGTGGCTCTAGAAAAAATATCTTTGGGGGATCGAATGCCATGTTTGTGAAAGCACAGAGCATGTAGAATCTTAATCTTGGACAGAGGGAGCCCTTGTTGATGAAAAAAAAGTGACCACCATATATTGTGTTTGTTAACGGTGGGGATGGTACCCACAAAATGATCCACTAATCAAAAGTATCTTGTGAAAGATATCGACCCTGTGAGGAGTCTATTACATCTGTGTAGTGTATCTACCCTTGTGAGAGGACTAGGCCCTGTTAAAATTCTTTGAGCCTATGAGGAGTCCAATATACAATACAAACATTGGAGTTCACTACTTATACAAGGTGCTTACTATTTATAATTTGGGTCCTTTTGATCCCAATTTTTGTATAAGCAGTGAGCACCTTGTATAAGCAGTGAGACCCAATTGATCAAATCTTCCCTGCTAAAAATAAAGGAACAATTGTATAAGCAGTGAGCTCCAATTTTTGTATTGTATATTTGACTCCTCACAAGGTCAAAGGTTTTTAACAAGGCCTAGTCCTCTCACAAGGGTAGATATAAGGTGCTCACTGATTATATACACGGTGCTCACTGCTTATAAATTGGGTCTTTATTATTAGTAGGGAATATTGGATGTTGATTAGAGATGATTAAGTTTTTATATGTTACATGCATGATTGGGTTTGTCATTGATGTCAAAATATATGCTTTCTAGACAGAGTTAACAGAGTTACATGCACATATTCTTTTAGCGAGGTTTAATACTGATGAATTGAGTTTTGTGAAGATTTATTAGAATTCAAGAACATGTTTTGATGATGTCATTGTTTGAATATGTTAAAAGAACAAGAATTTTAGTACTTTGAAGAATCTAGTTTGTGATAGGAAACTTGCATACAACAATATGACATTTACACATAACCCATTATAGATCTAATGCAAATAAACACTTAAAATCCACATGCAAGAGAATAGACAACATACCCACAAAAATTTGACATAAGATATATATTGGGAAACCCTCACGAGGGAAAAAACCTAGCCTCCAAAAGAATCCATCACCATGTATTATTCAACAAAATACCATTGCAATACAACCATGGAAGCCTTCAAAGCCCTAGCCACAACCAAGAAATCCATGTGAACAAGCATGAATCCACACATCCCATGAAATGCTTCCAACCTTCACAAATACTACCTTTGGCTAACCCATTTCCACCTATCTCACCTCAACAACTACCCTTGTGGTTGGTTTTATAGAAACAAGCTCCCACAAAACCACCAAGTGGTATTACATAAACTATGTGCTAAAACCATGTGCTGTCAAACCCTATTGACACACATTTAATATTAGGTACTTTATTTACTTTATTTCCCCAATATTAAATAATTACATCAAATAATATCATAATGTTACAATAAAAATCACAAAGAATATTTCATGGGAATCCCTACATGTTGCACATCCATCTAGGTGCAACATTTACATAATAAAAGATATAATACAATAATGTAATGTAATGTCAAATCTAAAAAACAATCCACTCACAACATCTCATAGAAGTGAATCCATGTAGTATCAAGGACATCCACAACAATATGCAACATATAAACTAATATCCTACAAGAAAAACCCTCACAACAATTCTCCAATACTCTCCCAAGTTCTCTACAACCAATAAAGCAAAAAGATAAAGGAATAACCATGTCATCTCTCACATGACACACATGAACAAAAAACTAGTGATCACAAACTCCAACCAATCTCAAAACCAAAGTAAGTGAAACCGAACATCCAGGAAGATAACCAATACCAAAGAGACCATGCAAATCATAACCTATATCATGTCCTTCTACACACACCTCTAGATGCCAACTATGTCAAGTATGATCTCCTCCATGAAACCCCAAACAAGAAGCAGAAACAACACCCAAACCATACCATATAACCAATCATGGATGTAAGCCTCTCACAAGAAGATCAAACTCATAACCATTTCTAAACCAAGGAACATGCCCAATAAAACCACCTCCTAAACTCAACCATGATGATATCATAATAAGTACAACATATGCACAGGGAGATAACTAATGCAAAAACCATCTCTCTAATGAACCCTCTAGAACTAACTCACACCAAAGCTCAAGATCCATATCCATGAAAGATAAGCATAAACATAATGCACCTAAGAAGAAACAAGGGGCTATACCCCTCAAGTAGTAAACTACTGAGTAGACCAAGAGTGGGGAATGAGAATGTCCATCAAGATATCCAAGTCTCCAACCAAGAATAATCTAAGAACACTCTCCTCTCAAGTCCATATTAGGTGAATTTTCCTCGGTCTTCCTATTGAAACCATCAACCGTCCCAACACATACATCTCTAATCCCAAGAGAAAACCAACATCACCTATGTCTCTAAGTATCCATGAGCACCTGTAACCAATCAAACCATGCCAATTCTAAATGAAACATGGCAATATTATGAAGTATCTAGCAAATGATCAATGTACTCAATACCAAGAAACTAAACCAAGATCAATGTCACAAATCTAACCTAGGAATCAGGATCATAAACATGACAACCATGATCTAAACCATCTCAACCAAAGAGATACCATGCTCCATATGAACATACCATAACATGTCAAAACTCTAAACGTGTATCAAGAGTATACCATGACATAATAATGAAAGTATCCTAAAACCCAAGGATAACATGTCAAATGATAAAACATAAACCACACCTCTACCAAGGACCCCATGAGTCCTCAAGATGTCACCATCCCCACACACCATAAAGATAACCAACCACCTACAAGTGCACCAACAAATGTCAAAGATGCTTCTGCAACAGTAGGATCTAAGACACCCTCCAACATCTACAAGCACTAAATCCATATCACTACCAACAACTCCCACTCAGCTATGGTACCGAGTCACCCATGACATCATGATATCCATCTCCTACACCAAGAAGATACAAAATTTTCAGCAAACAAACCATGAACCAATCCTGCACCACCACACCATCACTGTCACAAGATCCCACTGAACCGTGTATCAAAGCTATGAATGACATCATGATGAAACCATCCTCTAACATGAGAATCAACCAAGGCATCAAACCATCAAAGAAATCAAAGTGCACAATCATGAGCTCCCCAAAATAACCATGATCCTCAATCAAGAAGATATATCACAATAACCAAATCAGGAATCCAAACAAATGTTCATCAATCAAAATACCTGTTAGCATAATATAGTCAACCATAATCTTCCACCATGATTATAATTGGTAACAACATCTCATCCCCTCTACATGAAGACAAATCAACAAATCATGTGGCAAATCCATGCCACCAATCTGAATATGTACCAATAATGAAATATCAATGGGCATAGAAAACCCATATCCAAGCCATAAATGCAACCTATAAGTATAGACCATTTACACAAATGCACAACTTGTAGACTCAGTAAGACATCATACATATTCAAATCAAATTGATAACCATGTCAACATGAGACCAATCTAATATATAAATTGAGTATACAATGACATCAAATCCAAATCTCCAAAATAAACCATGTCATAAACTCACAATGTCACCATAGTCAATATAACCATAAAATTGTTCAGATCAATATATCAAAAAATAAATCATGTCAAACATGCATCAAATCTGAACCAATGCGTAGAGCTCTCCAAGAGCTTTCTATCGACTATTTGAAGTCCAAAATCTGACTCCATACGCCCAAGTTATGCCCGTTTGAAAAATCAACCTCCTAGGCCATAAATGTAACAATATGGATTCCCCTGAAAAATATGTCATATGCCCAAAAATCTTTTTTAATTTTTCTCCAATATGTCAATAAAAATATTTTATTTTTCTCCCGAGTCTGACCCAACCCCAAATAACCAAGCATATAAAAAAACTAGGCAGTAGCAGCAAATAATTTTATTTTTTAAAAATCAAAGTTTTTATTTAAAAAAATGGTGGAATTAATTTATTAAATCAAAGTTTTTTTGTTTTTTTTTCCAATTTTAGCAAGGCTCCAACAGGGATAATTTTATGCCGTCACAACCTGCAAGTAATTTTTTTTTGCATTTTCTTTCAACTTGGCCAAATATGGGCAAATTTTATATCAAAATTCATGGAAAGGCCAACCCAGATCCAATGGTGAGGTCCATTTCTACCTAGGAGGTCATTTATGCAAAATCCTCTCCAAAACCCTCATTTAAATGAAATAATCCAAAATCCTTTTCACCAACAATTTTTCATGCCCAAAATCTGCCAACAACCCATCTTAATAGCAAACTCAAAACACTCATATCTATAACAAACAACCTACAAAATCCATATATCTTTCCATTTCTTACATTCTTTCATGCATTCTCATAGATTTGACCTAGGGTTACAACCCCACAACCATTGCTCTAATACCACTTGATAGGAAACTTGCATACAATAATATGACATTTCCACATAACCCATTATAGATCTAATGCAAATAAAAACTTAAAATCCACATGCATGAGAATAGACAATGTACCCACAAAAATGTGACACAAGATATATCTTGGGAAACCCTCACAAGGGAAAAACCAGCCTCCAAAAGCATCCATCACCATATATTATTCAGCAAAACACCATTGCAATACAACCATGGAAGCCTTCAAAGCCCTACCCACAACCAAGCAATCCATGTGAACAAGCATGAATCCACACATCCCATGCCATCCTTCCAACCTTCACAAATGCTACCTTTGGCTAACGTGTTTCCACCTGTCTCACCTCAACAACTACCCTTATGGTTGCTTTTATAGAAACAAGCTCCCACAAAACCACCAAGTGGTATTACATAAACCATGTGCTGCCAAACCCTATTGACCTACATTTAATATTAGGTACTTTATTTACTCTATTTCTCCAATATTAAATAATTACATCAAATAATATCACAATGTTACCATACAACTCACAAAGAATATTTCATGAGAATCCCTACATGTTGCACGTCCATCTAGGTGCAACATTGACATAATAAAAGAAGTAATACAATAATAAACATTATTATGCAAGGTGTACAACACTATTTTCTCAATAGTTTGTAAACTACTAAATTTCTTTAAAAATGGATACGCTGAAAGAGGTCAAATCCTTCCTGCACAAAAAAGGTTATTGTTTACTTTAGGGAAACATATCATAGTATTTGGTGTGTGGGTAAAAAAAAATATAGTTTCATTTTAGTATTTTGAGAAACTTTTTAGTAGAAAGATAGTTAAGAGTGAGTACTAGAAGTTTGTATTTTTTTGTTGGGTATTTGTAATGATTTTTTTTAAGTGGATGCATTTTGAAAATCAAATACATGTTCATGTGGATTGTGGTCCCACAACCATGCTCCCCTTTTAGCCACTTCACCAAGGGCCCCCCCTTTCTTTTTTGCTTGTTTGTGCCCTTTGGGCTCCCTTCATGTCTCTCTTTTCTCTTCTTGTTATTTGTCCCATGCCATAGGCTTTCTTTCGGGAGAAAAATGACCTTTTCACATTGTCATACTTTTGGTGACACCCTAACTCATAATGTCTAAAAGTCTGATTTATCTTTAGAAGCATAAGTTGTTTGTTTTCGGCCTTTTGGCCTTGTCAGATATTCAGAGCTCTGAAAGTCTGACTCCCCCAAAGGGGTTTAGACCTTTGCACTTTCAAAGATTCAGATACACATTTTCTTTCAGACCTCTGTAACTCCAAAGTTCCAAAGGACCGAAGGCTAGGAAGGTGACTGATGTCATCCTCCCTCACGACCTATTTAAAGCACGTGGGTAACCTTTTTGGTCACTTGTGCATTTAATAACTTTCAATTTTCAGAGCGATTTCAAGTTTTCAACCCTCCAGTTTTCTCCAGTGTTTAGATATTTATTCCTTTTCCTCCTTCATGTCTTATTTTTTCATCCTTGAGGTAGGCCTTCTTCTCCCTCTCTCTTTTCAGGTTACAGTAGGTTTTGTCACATTTTACTATATTCTAGGCTTTCGCTGGTCTAGTTAGGGTTTATTTTCTTGTTTTCAGTTCTGTCGATCATCTAAGGACCTCAGAGTTGTCCCTCTAGGTCCTTTAAGGAAGGCTCATGGTTGAGCTCACCTTAGAGTCATTTTAGAGATCACGCGATGGTTTTTATCCCTTGGCTCTTTATCAAGCCTTCCCAATTTTTTGTCATTGTAGACCCTGAGTTTCCTCCAAGACCATCAACAAAAAAAAACCAACTCTAGGCCCTCAGTTTCACACTTTTGGTGTTTCAGACATCGACACAAGAGACGCATATTCTCTCTCCAAACCTGAAGCCCATAACCAGTAACCAATATTCTAGCAAATGAACCAAGTCCCTCCTCTGACTTCACACTTTTGGTATTTTAGACACTGATGAAGGTACACCCATGTTTCACCATTTGAGAATTTCAGACTTGCATGACATTTCACATCTTTGAAACACCAAAAATCTGAAATCTTGAAGCATTATTGTGACATCTTTAGTTTTCACTGCTTCGGTCTTTCAAAGTGTGATTGTTATGTCAAAGTTCAAACCTCTGATTCTCCAAAATCTTCCTTTTGAGCCATTTGATGCCATAGACTTATGGGTTTTGATTTCTTCAAGGTTTTCTCTCATTTATTTGTCATAATGAAATGATTTCTTCTTATGATCATTACTGATTCATGTCCCTTTTGCAGGATTTCTGACAAGATTAATTCACTAGCCATGAAGTACCAATTTAAAGGGTACCATGCACCTTCAAAGGCAGGGAATCTCTATAGTGAGATCATAGATACTAACATAGGAAATGTCAACTAGAATGAGTACCTAGTGAAATACGCCCAACTAGCAGGTAGATCAGAGGACTACACTTCATTAGTGTATTCCGGTCTAGTGAATGCAGTGACACATCCTGTATCTATCCTCTCTTCAGACCTAATTGCTACCCTGGTGCAACATTATGTACCATATGAGAGGATGGTTAAGAACATAATAGGGGAAGTGGTCTTGGGCCTGGGGCCTGATAACATTGAAGATGTCTTCCACCTACCCAAGGGGATAGATAGGTTTTACAGATTCTACATGGATAATGGCATGCATTTTTTCAACTTAGATGTTCATCTATCCTATGAAATTTTTAATAATGATTACTTGATGTAACCCCTCCCCAAGAACAAGCTTGACAAAATAGACATGAGGAGAGGATATTTAAAAGAGGACATCCAAGCCATTGTAACAATGATCAGCAAGGTGTATGGCCTTCAAAAATCTATTCAAATTGAGCCTTGGATGATCCTAATAATTGAGAAAATAAAGGGGAGGAAAGTGAGGTTTGATTGGGAGACAATCCTCAGCAACAATCTAGATAAGTAACTTACCTCCGTGAAGAATGATCCTCACTTCTACATTACCTTATATATCGTGTACCTATTAGCTGCTAGGGCATCATATCCAGGACTTGTTAAGGTTGGTGCTATGGGTCAACCCAATGCGTAGCCCTTTACAATATACCCCATGTTGGTGAGGAAGGAGCACCTTGGGGAGGATAGCTCATAATTTAGAATTGTCAATGATGCCTTCATTTTTTCAATCATTTGATCCATAGAGGGTGATTATGACAAAAGGCTATCTAAAGAAGCTGCAAAAAAGGTGAAATCCCTAGGGGCTTATTACATTCAATTCAAAAATTTCACATACCTCAGGGTGGTAGGAATTACTCTAACTCCTAAGAAGTGTCCAAGGTATCCTTTAGATAGGGTCATTCTATTGGAAATGGATAGGAAACTCTCTGATGCTTATGAGCACATAAGAACAAGAAGAAGCACTATCGGGACTTCCCTATTTCAATTGGTCCCCATTCCCTATAGGATATGAAGGTCTACAAATATGTGTCTTTTGAATGAGATAAGTACCCCCCTGTAGCACTTTAATCTAATAAGGACCAAATTTGACCCTATTGGCACCTACTGCCACATCATGGGGAGGCATTATATGCATGAGCCTCATGTTGAGGATCATTGGATAAATTACACTGATGATTATGAGGTCAGGATCCATGACTACTACTAGATTATTTTAGAAATGAAACAAGATACCTTGCTCCTACACATCCCACTAAAGGTGTGGGGTGCTGATATTGAAGATGTCTTGGACCCTCTGTACAACCAAGATAAAATCTATACAAGGGCCATTTTTAATGCTGAAGTGGACAAAGAGAAGAATGATGACATCAATTTCAAAGCTCTCCATGTCATCAAAACAACAAAGACATGGATTTCTCATCCCTCCAAGATGGATCATGTGTTGATGAAGCAACAACCAACCCAACCTTCTAAGGAAAAGAAGAAAAATGGATAGAAGGTACTACTGCCTCAATTCAAGGGAGTTGCCTCACAGAGGTTAGAAATGTTATACAGGTATGAGCATCCAATCTCTTATGGGTCCAACCCTAGAACCAAACCACCAAAGACCCAAATTATAGGAAGCATAGCTCCACCTAATGCTCCATCTTCCAGTGGCCAAGAGAAAGTGAATGTACTTTGGCATAGGACCCAAGCCTGCTAGTGTAGAAAAGGGGAATCTTTACAAAAGGAAGAGATCATCTACATCCCCTTATTTGGAAATAGTGTTAGAAGGAGATGAGGAAGATGAAGAAAATGATGTTCCTTTGAACTAAAGGACTCGATCAGGATCCTTCTTAAAAAAGAGAAAATTTTAAGAAGTGTGGATTGATCTTAATGAGGGAACCCAAGAAGAAGAGGTCAATTTACAGGATGCCTCGAGGGATGATGAGTTTGATATATCTGACATTGAGAGTCTCTATAGTTTTAAAGAGAAGACATCAGAGCATAAAATTCCCACAATAGAACCTTGTATTGAACAACAACTAGCATTCACATTTGCTCCTCCTCAGATACAATTCATTGTCACAACTCTTGAGAAGGCTACATGTGAAATAACTCAATAGGTACCCCAAGGACCAATGGAAGAACCTATGGAGGTAGATCAGGGAGAGTTTGTTGATTAAGAAAAGGAGTCAGGTCAAGATTTTTTAGTTAGAGTTACTTCAAAAGAGGATACTGAGCCACCACTTCCTTCAGAAGCTCCACTTCCCCTGCAAGTTCCAACTTCTCCACCTTAGCAAGTCCCAGTGCCTCCACTTCCAACTGCCCCAATTCCACAAAAAGTGTCGACTACTCCACCTCATCACAAGTTCCAACTGCTCAACCTCCACTACCAACTTCACATATTCCACTCCCTACTCCTACTCCTCCACCAATTCATATGCACGCACCTTCACCAATGCCCCCAATAGCTCAAACTCCTCATCCTGCTCCTATGCCACCCCTAGTCTAGCATCCTATTCCCTTTCAATTGACACCAAAAATGCCTACTCCTCCACCAATTCCTACTCATTCACCTTCTCATTCCATACCTTCCTCTGAGGTGACTCCATAAGAAGAGCAAGAGAAAGAAAAGAATACTAAAAAGGAAGATTAGGTAAGAGAGGAAGAAGAAGAGATAAGAGAGGGAAAAAGGGGAGAAGAAAGGGAAGAACAAAAAGTGCTAGAATAGGAAATGGTGACATCAAGATTAATAGCACTGTATGAGCCCATAAATGCCTTCTCGAAGCCCACTTGGTGCACAAAAGAAATACAACCAAGGGTGAGGGTATATATAGATGAAGAGTACATAGATAAGGTGGTGCTAGACCAAGTGTTGCATCAACAGAAATCCAGTGCCCAGGCAAGGACTTTGTCATATGTTACACAAGACTAAAGGGGCAGGTGGAAAGTACATGTAGCAGTGTCAACAATCGACACCAGTATGGCATAAATGACTCCCAAAGACTATGTCTTTGAAGAGGTAGATCTGGGTGAGCCGACAAGGGAAGGGAGTAAAACATTGGCCACCTTGGGATTGAAGCATGCCCTAGGCTTTATGGATAAGGATGAAGAAAAAA
Source organism: Chamaecyparis obtusa (assembly GCA_027943335.1). Lineage (NCBI taxonomy): Eukaryota > Viridiplantae > Streptophyta > Pinopsida > Cupressales > Cupressaceae > Chamaecyparis > Chamaecyparis obtusa. The sequence continues at coordinate 95,397 of BSBK01005448.1, forward strand.
TTAAAGTTTTGATGGAACAAAATGAGGCAATGAAGAGATTTATTCTTAAGACTAAATGTCCTATTGACCTTAGCAACTTGGAAGCCTCATTACAGGCTATTTGGAGAAGAGGGATTCTCTTGAGATGCCAACGGACATCTCACATTCTTTTATTCATGCATGTTCTGATTGGAAGGATGAATTTGAGGAGTTCGCAAGGACTTCCTTAAGGATGATTTTGAGACCTTTTAGAGGTATTCTTAGGGAGATCACCAAATTGGTGGACATGATGTGTGATGAGGAGGGATTAGAGGAAAAAATTGTGAAATGGAAAAAGATTCTTCATGACCTTAAAGTAATAAGGAAGAAACGCTTCCAGATTTTGGTGAAAATTTATGAAGGCTCAGAACTTGATAATTTTGAGGAATGGATCAAGGATATCACCAAGGCCTTGAATATTTATTAGAAATGCTTGAACAAGATTAATAAAAAGAGAGATGAAGTGATGCTCTAGGTGGAGGAATTGCATAAGTTCATTGGATCGGGATCTTTACAATGATGATGAGGGACAAACAATGCACCTAATAAATGACATCATACATCAATTCATGGAAATTTTCAATGGAGTGAAGACAAAAGATGACCTCCAATAAATGTTTTACCAAAAGGAGGAAATACAAAAGATGTTGGCTCAGAGGAAGAGATACAAGCTTTTGCAAATGAGTTAGCCACCTTTTGAGAGAAGCAACAGGAATGCCTTGGAGGTATCCAAATGGAGGATTTTGAAGAGGTCCAAGAGATAGTAGAAAGGCTCTGAAAGGCACATCTACAGATGCTCCCAAGTAGCTAAGTGTTCAATTTTGGACTTAGCCAATTTTTGCATAAAGGAGATTTCTTGACACTTAGCTGAATTTTCACTCCAAGATTTTTGGCCTTTTGGCCTCCAAAAGTCCAAAATTTTTCTCAACATGGTGATGTGTACTTAGTCATTTTTTCAACTTTAGTTTTTTGAGTTAGTGGTTGGGGTCTAAACTTTGTGGATCGTCACTACCAAGAACTTCTAGACTTCTATGGTGTATTTCCATTTAGATTGACCACATGTCTTGGGTCATTTTTGCATGCTTTGGAGATATCTTTCAATCAGAACCTTGAAGGGAATCCATGATAAGGATTAATGAGAAGAACTCCAAGTTTTGAAGGAAGAACATGCAGCAAAATGAAAAAACTCCCGAGAAGAGTTTGAGTTTTTTAATATGCATCTTAGGCTTCAAAATTGTAATGCACATGGATTAAATCTGTGCTAGATAGTTTAGGGTTTCTTTAAGAGTAGTTTTATTTCAGTTAAGCTTTAGTTTATTTTATTCAAAGTTGCATGCGCAAATGACACCCTAGTTACAAAATTTATTTCCCTAAAGGGTGAAGCCCTATAAATTGTAAATGAACAATGTAATTATGGTCGATTATCATTGCAATACAATATATGCAACTGGTGCTTCAATTGTAGTGTGATTTTCTGCTATCTTTACGAAGTTTATGAATGTGTCTTTGTTGATTCATTTGTTTCAAAGAGATAATTGATTGTATGGTGATTTTGATCTGCGAATTCATTAGTTTGGTGTTTATCATTGTTGCATTACTTTGCTGTGAAAAATTATTGGGAAGATCATTCTTTGGTGCTTCAAGATAAATTTGTCTCATGTGTGCATACGTTCGTGGTGGCTTCATGATTTGATGAATTTTGACAAATTTTACATCTGCATTTATTTCCATTGGTGATTGCATCTGTAAGATTGAGGTTGTGATTTATTCAAACTTCCATTTTGAGGGTTTCCTCCATCTTCTTGGTAATTTAATTCATAAAGCGGTGCAATGGTGGTTTATGTCCATTAGTTTAATTTCTTCAACTTTCATTCAATTATTGTTACCTTGCTCCTTACTTTCTTTGCAAATCAGTCATAGTAGTTTAAGTCAAGTTTACATTTCTTTTTCTTAAAAGATTTAGAAAATACAAAAAATGAAAGAGAAAGAACATTTGTTTTAAGATTGGTTTTGCAGCCTTCCTAAGACCGAACCAGCAAAGGCCTCCTCATGAACAGTTACACATTTATCTTCAATTGAGCTATCCAGATAGTTGAGACCCAACCCAAAAGGAATCTTGAGATTGATTTCATCATTCTTCCAAGAGGGAAATTTGTTTATCCAAATTCCTAGCCATTGTCTCGTGTAAAAATGACGCTCAACAGTGTGAGTCAAGTAACTTGTACCAAACTAATTGAAAATTGATTTTTTAAAAATTTGTAAAGAATGAAGTGTAGAACAATAATATATAATTTATTTCAAATTTGGATAAGTATCTCAAAAGTTATTAAAAAATTAGTACACGTATTTGATAAATCACCAAATCTACAAAGGAATTATGTCAAACAATTTGCACCATCATTGATTGTTTACCATATTTTGTATTTTTCCTACATAAGAATTCTATTAATCTTTTATCATGAAGGTAAAGTTTCAAAGTTGTATTAATCAGTAGTGTGCACATTGAAGGTTTGTTTTCAAGTGTATTCCAGGCCTCAAATACATTCACTATCATGTATATAATGCATCAAACAAGAACAATTTGAACCAAGATCAATTTATACCATTGAAGGACAAAAAATAACATAAATAAATTCCAAACACTAATCTCCTTATTTGATGAAATCATTAAACTTAAAATAGATATGAAAAACATCATCTCCAAATATTTGGGAGTTCCATAACAAATCGTTGATCAGAGGCTTGATAACAAAAATAAAGGAACAATTTTTGAAGTATTAACAACATCAAGGAAGCCTTTGTGAACACCAAAGTCTTGACAACACTCAAGAGCATAACAACATTAATTTGAAATCTCCTAAATAAGTATCCTCAAACAAGGAAATCACAACTATATATGTCCATGACCTCACTCATAAAGTTGGCCATGCTAAACCATAATCATTCATAGAAAAGATTAGTCTCCAACCAACTTATACAAAACCTCATGACATAGATAAATTTTTGGGCTATGCTAATATTGTTGAAGGGTAACTCTAAATGAAACTATTATCTCTTTAGTCTTCACCCCAACACCCAAATGCAATAGTATTAATGTCTTACCCCTTTATAGACCAAAATTTTACATATTTTACCAAAACTTAATGGATGGACATTTCATCAAATAATGTACTTGCATGTATGTTATAGTTTCAAATAATGCTTATTGTAGAATTATTGAAATAATGTCATTAAAAACAACCTTTCATTCTTATTGAACTCATAAATGAGGATTATTTAGTTCAAACTCAAGATCTAATATCATATACACATAATTGTTATCATAATAACCAAACAGAAAACATTAAGGGAACTCTATAGGAAAAATGGGAAAGATATAACCTCATGATTCTTGAAGTGATTAAGAAGTGATATGTGATAAAAATAATAAACTTTAAAATTACCTTCCATTGTAAAATACCTCAAGATCAAAAAGAAGATTTGGTCCCAAGGAGGAGGAAACTTCACCCTATCTTATTTGCCCTACTTCTTTAGTAGAGCCTCGTTGCCCTTAAAGAACATGTTATGACTATTATTATCCACTATTAGGTTGGCCTTATTTTATTTTATGCCCTCGATAGGAATTTCAGTGGCCTTAGCTATGACCTCTTAACTGATTTCAAAAGAAATGCCCCCAACTGAAACCCTCATGTTATTCAAGGACCTAGTAAACTGGGTAGATAGTCCCTCATCAAACCTTCTAATGGATTCAATATAATTGGTAAGCCTGGTCCTTGTTTTAGATGTACCACACCATGGGCTCATTTCTGAACTCATTTGATTTCCCCAACTCGATGTGGTTGCAATCACCCATCTTAACGATAACAGAATACACAGGGTGATAAACACTAAAATGAGGATTGCAACTTTGATACAATAAGGAGAAGTTATCTTTATGGTCACCAAACATTTTAAAGGAAAAAATAAATCTTGTTTGTCCATTTGGGTGAAATCATTTAAACTTCGTCCCCCAAAAATAGACTCAAGCGAGTTGTAGTTTCCCACAAGAATGAGTCTTTTCAATACAGTGTAAATAGTGTACCATACATTATGTAAGGGTTAATGATGAATAAAAATTCCTCAGGTCATACTAATCATGCAATTCCATCTCATCATTTTATGGTACTCATTAAGACTAAAGTAATCAATATGATTACATAAGGAGCACCTAGGAAAACAACTACACTATGAATAGTAATAAATGCTATCTCTAGCTATTCTTCTCCTACAAGTAAAACTCATCTATCACGTTATCCATCCCTTATTCAAATTCAAAATATTTTTGTCCATTCCCCACTCCCACTTAGGACTTAACATGAAAGGGTAATGTGAAACCCAACACCCTAAAAAGTCCTAAGAAGGAGACACTAGTTCCAAAGTAAGATGTTACACATCATCTCTGTTGATTTTCATGAACACTCTCCACTCAAGAGAATTTGAATGTCAAGTTAGAGAGAAATAGGGTTTCACCAGCACTTTAACCCCTCTAGGTTATAACCATACGAAAAAAGAGAACTCATAATATTGTTTCCCTCTTTGTAGATGTGATTGATAGTAAAAATATCAAAACCCTAAAAAAACCTATGAAATATCTCCCAAAATGCTATAGACAAACCAATTGGATTTGGAAAACCCTTTAACAACATCAATACTGAGCTTGGAATCACCCTCAATAGAAATTTTTCTAATCCTAATGGAGAGTGAAATCTTTAGCCCCTAAAGAAGGATGATTCCTCCACTCAATTGTTTGTATGTCTAGGCAACACTCAGCTAAAAGCTACCACTAACACTCCAGAATGGTGTCTAATCATTCCACCTATAGCATCCATACCTTGAGATTTCTTATTTTTGTCATCAAAATTAATTTGGACCATCCTGAGAAAAGGGGAGTCCATTTTGTGTTTTTCCTTTTGAGTTTTTTAGAGGAGTCAAACTTTCCAAAATCTTGTAGACCCCAGTTCCTAACAATTTGGAGATAAAAAAGAGAGGGAGGAATGGGAGGACAAGGCCCGCTTATAACACATAAATTTTCTAACAAAATATTGTGGAAATTTTCGAAGACCACCTCCACCAGGCATTCCTTATCACAAAATATATTTTTTTCCTTCCATATTTCTCAGCCCATGTGTCAAGGGATTGGCCACCATATTTTTTGAATATTGGGATTGAATGAGGTCCCCTACCAATTGTAGGTAATTTTTTGAACATCCCTATTCATCACCTAGTAGATTTGGAAAAACTACAAAGCTCTCGGTCACAACTCCCATGCATAGGGGCATTGGATTAACAAATGACTCACGAACTACTTGTTCTTCTTATAGAGGATGGAATAATTTAGCAATTGGAAACCACGTTTAATGAGATTTTCCCAAGTAAGGATCTTGTCAAGCATAACCCCCCACCAAAATAGGTTGACCTAAGGCATAATTAAGAATTTTGAACCTTTTTTCGTAACTCATTCTGGCCACCATCATGAACAAGCATAAGATAAGTATATCTCACCATGGATTCCCCACTAGCATTATTTTTCCAAAAAAAGTTATCCTCCCTCAGGAAATCAGAATTATCTCCTCCCCGAGTCTCCTTTTTAAGTCTGATGCCAAAGGCCTTGACAACAAAGTTGAATGTTTTTCTAGGATCTAGATTCCAGTCCATGTAGTTTTCTACCTAGATCCCAAAGAACCGTTTAGTTAGCTCTCAAAGGTCATGAAAGTTAGGAAGAGAGGAGAGGGGTGTGTCGTCCTACCAACTGTCATCCCAAAAATGGATTATCAAACCATCACCAATCTGCCACTTCAAGCCTTGAAAAGGAAAGGAATTGCAATTAAGAATGTTTTTCCATATTTTGGACCCTTTAGGGAGTCCATGTGTATACAAAAGGTATTCAGGTGCTTAGAAAACATCATGTCACACCATTTGACTTAATGTATAGAAAGGTTTCATTCAACCTTCACAAAGAGGGTCTGTTTAAGGTGAGAGATTCTCCTAATAGCTAGACCTCCCATAGATTTTGGTTGGAACATAGAGTCCCATTTAACCAAATCCATTGATTTATTTTCTTCTATTCCTGACCAAAGGAAGTTTCTCTGGACTCTCTCTAGCTTCTTGACCTAACTGTTAGATATTCTAAAGAGAGAGGATATAGATAGGAATCTCCTATAAGGATTATTTGAGGAGTGTTAGAGCTTACCTACACTACTTAGGATTTTTGCATTCCATCCATCCAACTTGCATTGCATTCTTTCCAATATTGTATCCCAAAAGGAGTTTGACCCCTCCTTGACTATGAGTGGAAACCCTAGATAATTGTCTAGTAGATCAGGAGAATGGCATCCAAGAATATTCCAAATCTTATTTTGTAGGGAGTGGTGTGTATTTAACAACTAAAATTTTCTTTTAATATAATTGATACTTTTCCCTAACACCAAGACATATTGATTGAGAAGGTGTTTCTCGCTTCTAGCTTTGAGCACAAATGCAACACCAAAGAGGATTGTGTAATCTAAAAACTATTGCAGAACCACCGAGGTCATGGTAGAGGTGAGACACACCCCAAGCATTATTTTCTCACTTATCATGCACATAAAATTTCATCCCATAACCTCTAAATAGATTCATAAAAATGGTATGCTAAAAAATGACAATGAAGTCAATTTTACAATATGTAGTTCTTAGACTCTTCCTTTTCTATATGTTTTCATTGTAAAAAGACATTTTACAAAGGAAAAGGTGATTAAATAGTGAAATAATTGTAATAAAATTAATCATCATATGCATGTGCTATTTGCGATGTTTCTTACAAGTCTATATAATATGGAGAGAGTTTTTTGTAAAACCAAAGCTATCTTCAGAACATTGTTAGCTAGCTTGTAAAAGAACAAAATAGATAAATATCATGATGCATAACTTTCCACTTATAATTGAGATCAAGATCCAATCAATTGATACAAGATTTTCTTGAGTCATCCTAATGATGGTAAGAAATCCAACTCCTATTTAAAAAAAATTGCTAGAAATTAAGTCTCCATACTTATTTTAAACATTTGATTTATGTTATGCATCATCATAGAAGTCCACGTGCACATCAAAGTGGGAAAAAGAATCAATGATATATCCATGCTCTTTTCTATTATTTTTTATGATTAAGTAAAAACAAGATTTGAAAGGTCCCGAAACCTTATACAAGAAGCATTAAAAAGATAGAGCAATGAAAGATCAACATACAACTGTGGTGCCCCACCCAACAAACCAAAGGAACTAACCAAAGTTCCTACCTAATGGATAACAACATCCCTGCCTGACACAACAAAGGGCACATCAAGATTTACATTTTTTCCCATCCTTATGAGAATGTAAATTCATATCAAAAGAGGGGGTGGAAGGTTTAAATTGTTTTCCCTTAACTTTCATCCATCCATCCTCCACCTTAGCAGCAACCTTCTGCCAATCCAAAGAACAAGAAGAGCCCACTAAAGGGCCATTCACATCAGAAACCACAAAAGGAATAGGAATAGCACCAAGGCCATTCCCCAGGACCTTCCCAGGAGAAGGAGGAGTAGAAGAATCAACAATACTAGTAGCAAAGACAACATCTGAATTAGAGACAGCATCAAAAATTCGGTCATGAACAGTGCTCAGTAGTAGAAAGGACATTGTCAACAGGCGGAACCAAATCAACGGAATCAGCAGAAGAAGCATTATTTGAATCCGATTCTGACAAAGAGAGGCAAGAAGACCCAACCAAATCCTTCGAAACTTTATGAACTGTATAATGGTCAACAGTAGCCCCCTGCCACCATGAAGAAGTTTTCTTAGATTTATCTTTATGAGAAGAGCACCGAGCAGCAAGATGACCAGTCATATGACATGATCAACACCGGAAAGGAACTCCATCATAATCAAGATTCTGGGTCCAAGAGCCCATAGACGAAGCCAAAGTAATCATCTTAGGGAGCCCTTTAGAAACGTCAACATCCACAAGAATATGAGCATATGTCAGATGAAGAATAGCAGAGGAGTCCGAGTCAACCATCAGGAAGTCTCACCCATAAGGGGATAACATTGAACGACTCTAAAAGAGGATCAAAACCTAGATGCCAAGGTTTGGCCAAAAGAGGGAATAGGCCCCAAGATAAGCTTCTATTACACAAAATTATTTGTCTATCTTCAGTAGTTTCAAACTTTACAATAAATAAACCCTTAGCCATAGGGTAAATCTAAACAGAAAGATTTAAAATTGGTTCCCAATTTTGAGAAATCCAGGCATGCAAATCCGAGAGAGAGGGCCAAAAACCCCTAAATCGAAAGATAGTAGCGCTTTCAAAGAAATAGTCCTCATTTTTAGAGATCTCATTAGCAATTTTTGAATCTAAATTAACCAAAATAGGTTCACTTACAGAGAGGGGCAACGATGAAGGGGGAGACCGTAAACCCCCTCTCCCAACAGAGGAGGTACCACAGAGACCTGCTTCAAAAGTTGTAACATCTGCATAAGAAATAGCAGAAGACCCTTTCAAAAGAGGAGAGACAAGCCCAGAATCACGAGCAACACCACCAGACGCCAAAGGGAGGAGTGCACTGCCAGAAGCGCCAAACACCAAAGCTCTTGAGCGAATAGCGGCAACAGCTCTAGGGCGAACAACAACTGTAGGACGAGTAACAACAACATGGCGAGAAAAAGCTGCAGGGTGAGCTGTCGCACCAGAGGGCCCTGAACCGGTAGCAGCAGCTACATGATGCACCACAGGGCGAGAAACGTCGAGAGAAGGAGCGGGAGAATTTGAATGAGCGGCGCTAGGAGCATGAGCGGGAGACATCTTGTGAGATTTTTTTTTTTTCTTTCTATTATTTGTTTTGGCACACTTTGACAAAGATAAATTTGACACACATAAATCTTCAAATAGCATATCCTTGCATGAGTTTATCTCATGGCATTACCCTATCTTAGATAAGATGTATTAGTGCAAATTTGACCTAGATTATTCATAATTGTAATTTTGAACCCTATACTCTGTACATGTAAATTCATTTAAAGTCTCAATAACACATTCCTAGTAATCATTATGAACTTGGCTAGTGCATTTTTGTGTTGATCTAAATACATTTACTTAACCATTTAAAAATATTTAAGATTATTATTACAATGGAGATTTATCAAAAGAACAGTTCCATTGAGAGAAATACGATAACATTTTATCACAACATATATCATCGTATCTCTAATTATTATTCCAATGTCATGGAATGGGTTTATTTATGGGTCTAATTATGGAGAACAAGAACTACACAATTTAGCACATTCCTCAAAGGTGTAACTAAATACCATGAATCTATATTGAGGTTTAGATATTAGAAGTTCAAAACAACTCAATTCTAAGCATCATTTTTTTGCTAGTTGATTCTTGTAGTTATACCTATTTATATTTGCACACTATTTCAATTTCTTAGACATGGATATGAGCCAAAGAATTTTTTGGAGAAATTTACTAGTTGTCTAGGGATCTAAATAAGGATTATAAGAAGTCTCACAATTTAGTATATTTCATAAATGTGTTTCTAAATATTATTAATTCTTACAACTATAGGTTTAGGTGTGTGCACTAATTCTATCTAATCGACACAAATCTAGACCAAAGCAAATAACTTTAGTATACATTAGCACTTTAAATAATCAACATCCTATAACACAATTATTAATTGTAATGTTAAATTTAATTTATTTATTTTAAACATCAATCTTCTCGTAAATCCTAATTTTCATAATTTGAAAAACAATACCTTTCTTCATTAAAATAATTAATTAAATTAAAAAATGATTGAAAACAATAATATGTATAAAAATCTATTTAACTAAATAAAAATAATAATCACTAACAAATATTATATATATTTATAACCATTTAGAAACATTAAAATTATAAGTATTAGCAAATAACAATTTAAATAAAAATATTAAATATCATATAGAAAAAAAATGAAGAAAGGCAATAATTTTATTTATTATTATTTGCATGTCCGTCTAAAATACTCCACGTGGATTCTAAAATAAAGAGCTACAAAACTGTATTTAATGTAAAGAAGAATGTGGGAGTAAATTTAAGGTCCCCCTCCTCTAACGCAGCAAAACGTTACTGAAGCGCAAGGCAGCGAAAAAGCGGACGGGAGCAAAGGCTACAGAAATGAGAAAGAATGCATTAAATGGGCCTCACATTGAAATGTAATTGGGAAAAAAAAAACCCACTAAGACTAAGTTTGAGGGAAGCTTATTTTTAATTATATATTAGATTTCTATGATTTTTTTTGTTGTCTTTATATGTAACCTAATTTATTAAAGTTATTTTAAACTAGATATTTGAATTCAACGATTTCTATTTTGTTGTCTCTATATGCGACTTAACTACTTATAGTTATTGTTCTAGCTTCTAGGCAGTAATGATGCACACTGTGCTATTCACTTAGACAATAAATTTTTTTAAACAATTGGTCCAATACTTTTGTACAAATGCCCCAATAATCATACAACTTTGCAAATGTCTCAATAATCTCCCACTATTGGTACTAATAAACTTAAACAATTGATCTAATTACTAATTTTTTCCTAAAAATTGGTGACTATTAGCCCATAAATAAATTTCTAGGAGTAGTGTACCAGTAGCCGTTATAACTAACTTCATGCACCTACAAAGCTTAAACTATACATCAAATTTCAATTATATTTTTTTGGGTTGTCTTTATATGTGATTTAACTACTTAAAAATTATTTTATGGCTTCAATGTAGCAAAAATTCTCTTTCTAGAATTCCATAAGTGTTGAAGGGCCAAAAGTAGTCATTTCAAAGTATCACTCAATGCCTACTCAAAGGTGCCACAGTAACCATGTACTAAAAAATGTCATTACTTACGGACAATTGTTGCAATAGTGGTACACAAATGACCCAATTATGAACCACAAAAGTTAAAAAATAATCAACTATTGATATATGTGAAACTTAGTAATAAAATTTTAATTATCATTTTTTTTTGACTCCTTTAAATTTTATTTTATTTTTTAGCCCTTTTAAAATTAATAATTAGAAAGTTACTTCAATCACTAGAACCGGCTCAAAGATTAATCTTTTGTAATATCTGCCTTATTTCAATAATTGGAAGTCATCACAAGCAAACCTCTAGTCAATCACATCAATATTAAGAGGAGTGGGACTAAATGTGGTCCAAACAATTTTATTATTATTTTTATATTAAAAAAATACAGCTGAACATCCCAAATATGGATAAAGCAGATTCACGCGAACCAAAAAAAAAAATTACATAGAATTAAATAAAGCAACAAATTATCTATCCAAGGAAGCAATCAATAAAATAAAAAAAATAAAAAATATCTATTAATTTTGCGGAGTCGAGGCAGATACTAGACATTACAAGTACATATTTCACAATAACATAATATTTCTAAAAAGATTGAATGAATGTCTTTAGAATCCCTACTATTATAAGTGGCCGACAAAGTATTGCTTTTTTAAAAAAATTTCCATATGAATTTGAATCTCTTAAATTTTCTGAATTAAAAGTAGAAATAAGATTTCATATTATTTGTGCTTTTTTTTTTTTTTATAAATTAAAATATATGTATATATGATTGATCTTAATTTCAATCTATTTATTCATATGAATTTTAATTCATTAATTTCTACTAATTATTTTATTTAGTTTCCAATCAATATGATTGCTATTTTTTGTCTTTATCTTTATTTTTATAATTGACTGTCCTAAATATTATTTCTAATTTTTCTCCCCTTGCCTCCCGTTTTTTCTCATTATTTATGCCTTATTGTTAATGGTTACCTTCAATAGAATAGTTCTAAATATAAAATTCCAATGATAAGATTCCTTAATAATTTCTTTATTTTATTAATAACTTTCCTCTTTTCATTAAAAAAAAAATTTAGATATTTGTTTTTATTAATATTAATATAATACAAAATATTCAATTACTTGTATTTTTAAAAACTATTTGAAAATAAGATTTTTCTTTCTAATTAATTATTTTAATATAATAATAAACATCTTTATAATTATTATATATTTAATTTAAATAAAATTTTCTACCAATATAAATCATAAACCACCACTCTCTAAATCTTAATTTATAAAATCATTGATCACTCCCTTTTTTATACTAATCTATTGGATCCTCCATCTACTCATACCAACTTTTATCCCAATCCATAATCCCTCTAAACAAAAACCCATCATATGTTTGGTAGAGGCATTTGTTATTGCCCATTTCGTCGAATCCTCAGTTTGACAGTGCAATATAAAAATGGAATAGGAATGTGTTAATGCTCATTTTGGTTCAAAATGAGCATTAACATCTTCCATCTAAAAAGGTGGAATTGGGATTTGAAATTGGAATTTGAAGGGGGAAAGCAAAATTTTAAATTTTTCATGTCTACACTTAATTTTTTAATTTTTTATTTGTGTGGGGAGGGATTTAATTTATATTTTAATTGTCTAGGTGGTTTGTAACTTTGTTATTTATTCGAATTTTTTCGGAAAAAATTCAAATTTTTTGCCGGATTTTTTTGACAAATTTTTTTGTCGATATTTTTTTCAAATTTTTTTTTCAAAAATTGATTTTTTATTTTTTTCAATTTTTTTTCAAATTTATTTTCTAAATTTTTTGTCAATTTTTTTTCGAATTTTGGTTGCAGTGATTGTAACTTGTTGCCTACGATCAACTTTGGCTGCCTAAAATGGTGTGCGATTCCATTTTAAATTCAATTTCATTAATAAAAATGAATTATTAAATCTAAAAATATTAAAACAATTAAATAAAATAAAATAAAAAATCATACTCAAATTCTAATTCTAGTTTCAAAAAGTGTAACCAAACGGTCCAAACATAATCCAGAAATGAAAAACCAGATTATCAAATCCATGATTTGATCATTTCCAGCATTTGATCAAATCCATCATTTCTTAATTCCCGCTACCAAACGGCTAGGGTTGTTTGTTTGGTAGAATTAAATAATGCATAAATTGTAAAATTCTAGTATTTGACAATTCAGAAAGTCTTAAATCCAGAAAATGATTTTTGAAATATAACTAAAACCGTTTGATTTATATAATTCTGAAATTGAAATACCACCTAAATAAGATTTTTTTGAATTTTTTATTTTTAAACAAGAATGAAATGTGATTTAATATCTATTGACCTAATATCAAACTTACTATAAATTTGTTCACTTACCTATATTATCTCTTACTTTTAAAGATTGTAATGTTTCACACTTGACGATGAATTCACCACTTCAAATTGTTAAAGAACCCACTTGAATGAAACCACTGTCTATTAGCTTTTGAGCCATCTTGCTATGGTTCTTGATTTTTTTCATTTAAGTTCAATTCATTTACATTCACATGGCACAAATTGGTTTCTTGAATCTTAAGAAATTCATTGACCAAAATTGACATAGCCTAACAGGTTGCCTTGGGTTTGAAAGTAAACTGCTGGTTTGTGTGTTTTGATTGACGAAATTGTTGAACAAACATTCACATTGCTGCTGTAAAATTGATATAATGATGAACAACTCCAAATCCTAAAACTCAGTCACAAAAACATGAGGAAATACCTCTTGCAAGGTCAATGTGTTCACTATTCAGGGGCTCATATATGTTCACAAATTGTAAAATTCAGGCTATTTGATTTGATAAAGCAGCCAAGAGTTACTGTAATAACTAACCCCTAATTTTTTGAAGTGTTTGCCCAATGAAGGTGTTCTTGACCAAAATGGGTAAGTTTAATTCTTCTGGGTTTTGAACAGAGATAATTCTGCAAACAACACATAATGCCATTAAAAAGCTTGGAAAGTATTCATTCCTTTTTTGATAATTACGAATTAAATTATTAGCATTAGTCAAAAGAATCGCAATATCAAAGGGGTACCTTTTGAGCAGCTTCTTTAAGATTGACAGATGTGGAAATATCCTCTGTTTATGGACAGTATGTAAAAAGCAGTAATGATTCCCCTTAAGAACTTTACATCGCCCACTCCAAAAGCGATAGAGCAGTTATGCGTCCTTCAAGATGGAGACAATCATTATACATTCACTCAGAAAAACATTTGTCAGTTGCAGTACCCTGTGGCAGTCATGAAAACACCCAAAACTTCAACAATTGGTCGCTTCTGTAGCTATTCTGGGCATTCCATAACAGGTCAATGTAAATTGACGAATTTAGCAATTTCAACACCCCCAATAAGCAAGCTACCGTTGATAATACTTTCCATACCATTACCCCTGTAGATGGGCCGCTACTAATAGCTGAAGAGACTTGAATAACCCTTCCAAACTGCAACAGCGGTTATCTTCAGCTCAGGCGACTACATGAAGAATTTCTCTTGCACTAAAGAACTCCCAAACTCAACCTAATGTGAATTCCCATAGAGAAAATGCTCAGCTTATTGGGTGATCGGCAAAGAAAAGAACAACATTTTTTTCAACTCCTGAAATGACTCTCCAATAAGGGACGTCTTGCCATAAGTCTCCTTTCAAAACATTACCTATAAAAAATCAATACAAAATTCATACGAAACAGGGCTTGGGCATTTTTAACCGAAATACATTCGGCCGTCTGATACACATTCTCGGGGGAATGTATAAACCTAACAATGCAAGAATCCAACAGAAATGAAGAAACGAGTTTCTGAATTTATCTCAATAGAAGAATTGGAATTCATTTTTCAATTCTATCTTTTTAGATGAAAGATTAAAATGTTGGATTTGGGGTAAGTAAGAATTAACAAATCTCTATTACATTTTTATGTGTTGAAAACAAACATAGAATATGACAATTCTGAGATTTGACAATGACAATTCTATCCCAGTTCCAACAAACAAACCGGCCCTTAGAGATCTAAACAATAACCTTTCTCATTCCTCATCCATCAATCTAACCTACTCATAATCCGAATAACCCGTGTTAATCTTTATTAATTAGAAATTTATATAACACAAAAAAGTTCCTTCACATTAAAAATAATTTATTGTTGACTGAATACACACCTCAAACAAGAAATTGAAAATCTTATCCTCGTACAAAATTCCTCCATCACTAGAACTTTCAAAGCCTAAGATAAAATCCAATCAAACTAATCAATACAATTATGCAAAGTTTACTATCAAGAAATGATAAGTAAAAAAAATTGAGGAGCTATATGATACCCCTAACAACATGAACATGTTGAAGTTAACGTTCTTTATTTGTAAGGTGTAACACTTGTTCTAGGGATGATTATTCTTGTGTGGCCCAGTGCATCTTTTGTCTGGACTCTGGCCGTGACAATTCGGCATTGATGAGCGGAGCGTGGTGTGGTTGGTTATTGTGAGAAGAGATCTTGTGTAGTTGAGGGCTGTGACACCAGGCCAGCACTGATCTATGCACTTGTCCACTGCACAGTAATCTGCAGTGCTGCCACACCACTTGTACTTACTGCAGCACCTCCCCTCACTGCAATACATTTTCTCAGCTGGGCTACATGTTGGGTCACCCTCCACACTGCCAATCATCACTGCAATCATCACCATCACCACCATCCCTCCTTTCTTCATCTCCATCTTTGCTCACTTGCTACCAAGATTATCTGTACAAACAAAGACTGTCACTACCAATATAAGAAGAATATATGTAAACAAAACTAAGCATTAGAAGGAGAATCCATTCATAGCTCTAAGAAAGCTTAATAACAACCAAATTGAGATGCTTGTCACCAGCCAAATGGAGGCTGCTTATTTGAGGTTAACAAATAATAGATTGTTTATACAAAATATAATCCATTAAGCCTCAAATCCATCCATTGTAATCCTAATCTTGATCCATCAAACCACACTTTGAGCTATACAAATCCTAAAACATCAAGTCCACCAATCCATACAAATTATAAACCCATTCTCTCCCCATCTTAATTTATAAAACCGTTCCAACCTTAAATCAATACTTCCTCAACCCATCAACTCCTCTAAAACAATAATGCATCAATCCCTATAGATCCTAATCCACCAAACCCTGGAGGATCCTAGTACATTAACTCTTATCATTCCTCATCTATCAACCAATATCATTCTTAATGCATGTTTTAATCTCTACTAATTAGAAATTTCTATAACACTAAAGTTAATATATGAAAAAAGAGTCTCACGCTTATTTTTGCTGCCGCAGGGGCCTCCAAGTTTAGGATTCTGAACAGACAGAGAAACTGAAGAAGCCGATTTCAGTGGAGAGAGGAAGCGCCTCTTCTTCTGCTCACAGAGTGGAATATGGCATGAATCATGGACTCTAGGCCAATAAATCCATTCTAGGCCAATAAAGTTCTTTCAATGCTCTATTTCATGGACTCTCTATTTGTCGGGGATCTTCTTTACCTTGCAACGAGTTTTATTGGTCCAGTGGACACGTGTGGTAGATCCTCACCTGGTGTGAAGAGAAGAATCTGTTTTCCGTACTCCCTTTCTTTGCCCTACCATTGGGAAATATGCCTCACCAAATCTCATGTGCATGGATGGCTACATCACAATTCTCACCCCCACTGCACCAACGTTTTCTTTGGAGATGCTGGAATTGACATGGAATTGGAAAATGGGAATTGGTGAATTGGTATAGGCCAATTCTAATTTGGGTCCAAAATGAGCATTCAGCCAATCTGTCTCAGAACCTGGAATTAGAATTGAGGCATGGAATTGGAATTGGGAATTTAATTTTGAGAAGGGAAACCAATTCCCGTTTTCCAATTCCAGGTTAATTCCAACAACCAAACATTTAGAAGATTATACAAAACACTTTTCTAAACAAAAAATCTAAGGGTCTCCTTGGTAACATTTTCTAAATATATCCTTATATAGCTGTTTGGTGAGTATACATTTAGAAGATTAAACAAAACACTTTTTTAAACAAAAAAATCTAAGTGTCTTCTTGATAACATTTTCTAAATATATCCTTATATAGTTGTTGCGTGATTTTTACCTTCTTGGGTTTGGATATTAGTGAGAATGTGTAGTTTACATAGATTTTAAATAATTCTAATCAAGTATAATATTGATTAGTTTGATAAGAGGAGTCAATACATGCTCACCCTAATTTTGAGTTTTTCAAAATTCTATATGGATATTTCAAATTACTCTCATTTTTTGTGAAGGTGTCCAAAACTGTCCTCAAAATTGATGAGAGCAACAAGTGTGCATGAGTCATGTTTTAATGGTGAGTTGATGTGGTACCATATGAGTGGTTGTTTTTTGAAATTTAGAGGCATCCTTTTTGGGATATGCATTAATGGGATATTTTTAGTGCACCACTATATGGTCTATTTTGTCCACCTACTATAACATGTATTAGATCCTCCGCATGTATTGTCTCCTCTCACCTAGCTTTGGGTAAGGGGCATTTCACATTTGACTAATTTTTCAACATTTGTCGGCTCAAACCTCTACTTAGCTTCACCTAAGTTTCATTCCAGTTGTATACACTTAAAAATGACTTGAGATAATTAATTAAATATTAATTAATAGTCCTACTATTGCTAAATGAATTATTTAGTCAAATCACTTTATCTTATTCTTCTTAGCCTAAGTCACTTAAATTGCACTATTAAGTGGTTTTCTAAAAATCATTTAATTACCTTGTCATCATATGACTAGGTATCCTATTCCAACTCACCATCCACCTCACCGATGGCTAATGAAATTAATTTATTTAAATTATAAATTAGCTATTTATCTTCAACAAAGTGTCCTTATTCTAAAAGGAAGGAAAAGACTATGTGGCATCATCGCTGAATTAAGTCACATGACTATGCAGTGTCTTCATGAGACCAAGTCATTGCCACCTTTCCTATCCTTTAGCTCATCGTCCATCCACCTCATTTTGTCAAAAGTGACTCAAATGACACTTTTCATAAGACTCCTACAACCTTGAATCTTCTTCCACACTTCTCTCTTTGGTCATGGAGAGGCCCTCTCACATAAACCTCCATCTTTCCATTGTAGGTTGAACATCTCCCCTACTTTCTCTCTCATAATCCAACTAATCTCTAATTCCTCTCTACCTTCTGAACAAAGTCAATTTGAACCCTCTCTTCTTCCAAGATTCAAGCTTAGCCCTTGGATTATGCCACATGGGATCATAGTGAGGAAAACTCTATAAAAGGAGCCCTTATTCCTCTATTTTGAGCCAATTAGCAATCTAGCATTTTGGAGATATAGAGCATTTACAACTCATTTATGTACATTTGACTTTTCTTTGTGTTCATTTGAAATTTTGATCTACACAAACATTGAATGTTTCTGCGCATTCACAATAGAATACATAAGATCACATTTTCAGAAAATAATAGAGATAGTTTTGGATACCCATTTCGGATAGCTTCTCGGTTTTGTAATCATAATTTCAGCTTAGAGTTTTTAAAATACAGTTTGAATGCCTACACACAAGTTTTACATTCAATGACCATAAGTTCATCCACTACATTTCCCTACAAAGGATTTCCCTAGTGTTTGATAAAATTCAACATCTTTCAAAGACATTACTAAGTTTCATATCAAGATTCTATCATCCTCACCCAAGAAACCTAGCTAAAACACATACCTTTATTGTTATAGTCACATCATAGAGAGAATACCATCTCCTATAGACTCAACCTTCAAGATTGTCAATATCAACATTGAGAAGATCCTAGTAGCCACTCACTTTCACATTCATCAAGATTTCATCCAACCACAAACTCTCTTGCATGGTAATTCAAACGAGAGCACAAAAAAGAAAAGAAAAGGAATAACAAGCAACAATGGAAGGACTTCATGATGATGAGAATCCATTTGGTAAGTTTCCAAAATGATCCTCAATCACACAAACTCAAGATGATGAACCCATTGAAGAACAAGTTACTGAGTATCAACAAGACCGTAGATTTCACAAGTTCTTAGAAAGGGTCCTAGATAGGGATAAAGAGAAATATTTCCTTATGCTTGCACATCAAGGTGTCAAACTACCTTCTGATACTAATGTATCAAAATTAAAATAATCCAACAAGGTAGAAGACCAAGGACATTCTAGCAATCAACAAAAAAAAAAAGAATCAAGCACTCCTTTGGAATCCTTAACACAATAGATCCAAGTTTTACAGTTCAACAGATTTCTAACATACAAACTGGATCATCAACAAAGAGGTATTCCTTAGAGGATATTTGTCCCTATCCATTTGACAAGAACTTTCCAATGATACCATTCCCTCCACATTTTGAGATAACAAAATTTGACAAATACAAAGGGAATACAGATCCTCAAGATCATGTGAGAGGATTTCACACTGCATGCATTGAGGTAGCTCAAAATGAAACTTTCTTGATGAGACTATTTCTAGGAAGCTTGAGAGGACAAGCTATGTAATGGTTTTCAAAACCACCTCCCAGTATCAAATCATTTGATGAGCTTGTAGATAAATGTTTGACTCAATACTCTTACAACATCAATTATGAAGTACCATGCTAGATATCTGCAATGCAAGACAAAAGAATGGGGAGCCTTTCCTCACATTTTTGCAAAGATGGAGAAAACATTTTGGAAAGTATCCACACACTATTCTTGAACAAGAAAAGATGGATATCTTTGTCCATAATTTGAATAGTGAAATGAGCTATATATTGCAATTTCAATGTCCTCCCAACTTCAATAATTCATAGAAAATGGATTAAAAATTGAAGAAGCCTTGGTCAATAAACAAGAGTTAAAACTTTATAGGATTGGTCCTTCTCCTTCAAAAAACAACAATACCAACAACAACACCAATGACAAATAAAGGTTTTTGACCAAGAACAAGAATGTTGTTAATGATGAAGTTGTGGATAGAAAAAATCTCAAACTATCTCAACCTCTTTTAAACTTATCATGTAGACCAAGCAACCCTCAACCAAGCAATGAAACTGTCGAACAAGCAAGAACAAGACAACTATTTGTACCTAAATGAAGAAAATTCACTCCACTAGGTGAAACAATTGAATCTTCTTTAAGGAAGCTTATTGTCAAGAAACTGATCAAATTTCCTAAAGTGAGAGATTATGAACCAAGAGTTAAACCAACATGGTGGAATGATTTAGATTATTGTGAGTATTGTAGAAATAAGGGCCATAAAACCAATGATTGTTAAAGGTTGAAGAATATGATACACGATTTGATTGACAAAGATGAGAGCACTATTGATGGTCATACTTCTAATGAAATACACCAAACATTCAAGAATCCACTTTGCAACTATGAGAAAGGAAGTTCTAATACCAATGATGGTAACAAGACCAACTATACAAGGGCACCTTATCAATACATTAACCATATATCTACCTATGACTCATATATACCAATGTGATAACCATAAAAGAGAAACAAGAGTATAGACCACTCAATCTTACAACCCATGGTCAAGCTAAAGTAAGTCTACAAGGATTTTTAAACAAGTTCTCATCCATTCCAAACAAATCTCCACGCATTCCTACTAAGTCTTCAAACCAATATAACATGTTAGATCAATTAAATAAGACATCAACCCAAATATCTATTTTAGAGATTTTACATCTCTCACCATCTCATAATGATATATTAGAGAATGCTCTACAAGATGTAAAAATTCCCACATATCTAGATCAAGCACATTCCAATATATGGTGGGACACATTACTACACAACACTTCCTATCATTCAAAGAAGATGATGATATTGCAATTAACCGACCTCATAATGTGCCACTCCATATAGAGGTTCTCATCCAAAATCAAAAGATAAAAATAGTCCTTGTAGATGGGGGAGACATTTTGAATATCTTTACTTTAAATTTAGTCCTTGCATTGGGATTTTTAGAGAATGCAGTTGATCAAAAAGAAGAAGAATACCAGAAAAGCATATGTTGAAGAGGAAAGAGCTTCTAAAGGATCAGTTGTATTGCCAATTAGAATTGGACCCATAACTAAAGATGTCACTTTATAAGTTTTATACATGGAATTAGCATATAACATTCTCTTGGGAAGCCCTTAGATCCATTCCATACAAATTGTACTATCAATATACCATCAATGTTTAAAGTTTCCCTATAATGGTGAAGAGATTACAATTCAAAGGGTTTCTAATCCATTCCAATACTGCAATACCATCAAGCCCACAAAAAAGTCACTTGTACCTCATAAAAGAGCATCATCTTCTAATCCTAAAGTTGACCCAAGAAATATCACATCCACCTCCAATTCCTCCAAGTTGAAGATTGATATCAAAGACAAAGGCATATGAGAATACTCCGTAGGGAAAACCTTTTGCATAACTAAGCTACCATTATCTCCTAAGTTTTATGGAATAATATGTGTGTCTAAACAACAATCTATGGTCCCTACCAAAACTCTCGAGGGAAAATTTATTAGTGGAGGCACCTTGTTAGATGAGATAGAACAAAAAAATATAAATAAATGACTCTATAAAGACACGAAAGATGAATCCAATCAAAATAAAAATCACATAAAATTTCCAAGTGATCAATATTGCAAAGGATTCAATATCATGTAAATAATAGGGTATGATGGTACAAGACTCCTAGGGATAGTAAAATAAGGAATCATGGAACCACTCCAACCTTGTCTAACTATTAAAGGAAATACTCATGGACTAGATTATAAAGACAAAGGAAAAACAAATATGACAAAGATCATTCATCAAATCAGGGATGTACAAGAAGATAGTGATTCATAATCAAATGACTATGAATGGGATGATCTCTCAATCATATATGAAGAAAATAAGATAGATGTGATCAAAGCATCTAATAGCGCACACCATGGAGGATTCTATCATCCTAAAAAGTTAGCACCCATGGTTGGATGCTTTATTAGGACCTATTAGATCCTAGTTTGGTGATTTCAAGGTCTAAATGCCCATTATGCTTGATCCTAGAAAATTATCCTTTCTCCCCTCTCTTCTTTTCACCTATCTCAATATCCCCTCCAAATTATGGCCCATTTTATAGGGTACAAAATGACAATGGTGTTTTGTCCCTATGGACCAAGGCCCAAATTTGGCCCAGGGTCCAATATCAGGGTATTAGCGAGAGATTTTCTTTTTTGGTTGGTATGGATCATTCTTGAATCCTAAAATGATGGAGTAACTATAAAAACACCCTATCTCTCCTTAAATTTCATATCATAACCATAATCAATAATTTTCAATCAAGCTATTAAGATTTTCAATCAATCAAGATCAATTGAGCAATTAGATTCAAGATTTGAAGGAAAACATCCAAAATCAAGATCTCCAAATCTCCAATTCTTCAAGATCAATCAATTCAAAGGAAATATTCTCCTATTGAAGCAATTTTATCTCACATGATAGCTAAGTAGAGGAATTATCAATCAAGAGAGAAGATCCTTGTTCTATTCTCTTCCTCTCTCCTTCATTGAAAGCAATTTCCAAGCATATCAACATTCAAGATCTAGGAGTGGCATTCATAGATCCATGAATTTGTGAGTGCATCCTTAATTCTACATCACATTACAAGGTCATCTCTTTGGATTTAAAGCATCTTCATGGGTATGAGCGAGTTTTACATCCCTCCATGAGGGTTTATGCAAGGTGAATCTATCATTTATATTTTTATATACTTTCCTTTATATAATTTCTTTCCATTTTAAAGGTCGATTCCTAAATAAGGGTTTGAAAAATAAATTCCCCTTTAGACAACCCTTTCCCCATTTTTTTGTGTGTAGGAACATATTACAGAGCTACTAGGTGGAAAGTGGAAAGATCAGACACAATCGAAAAGACCCAAAAACATTCCTTCAAAATTACCAGGTACAGAATGTCATTGGCATTCTATTCCTAGGTATTGAATGCCATTCGCATTCTGTCCCTAGGTACACAATGGTTTTTTCCATGTACCCTCTATTTTTAGCTCAAATTTCACCCATAGGTCAGATATGTGCTCTAGTCTTTGTTTCTATACTTTTTAGCTCACTATCTATCTATATTAGTCTATTTTGGTTATTTTTCTAGTAACTTGTCTATCAATCACCTTAATCACATTATTACATCATTTCCATTTCATCAATCACATATTTTAGCAAAGGATCATAGTCCCACTTAGTGTTTTAGTCTCATCTTGAACTTAGTGGAGCACCTTCCTTTCAAAATGTGTAATTACTAAAAAGGATAAGTCATCTGACCCATTTATTGATTGCATCCCTTTTCTTTATGTACAGGGAAAAAGCTCAAGACCTAGACCATTAGAGTCAACTTTACATAACCAAGAAAAGAGTGAGATATTGAATGTAAGGGATAATTCTAAGGAGAGTATGGAGATAGACCTCATTAATTGTTAGAATAAGTGAGAGGGGGGGTAAATCAATTAAATCATTTATCCCATAGTCCCATACCCAAAGATGTACCTTACAAAACAATTTCAACAAATTATGTAGCTCGATAACATGCAATATCAATATGTTTGTTCACTTTACCGATTACCAGTAATTATCCAATTGTGATTATTGACTAAATCAACTATATAGTATGTAAAGTATGATAGAAAAAAAATCATGACAAATAACACATAACATAATTCAATTTAACATAGAAACCCTACTAAGGGAAAAACCACCTAGGACCGGTAACCCAAAATAATTCACTCTTCTGAAGTGAGCTCGGTAAAGAGCCAACCCTATTAAAGGTTATAATGCACACAGTTAGGTGTGACCTAGTTAGAGGATTTATCACTAACAATTAACTTTTGACCAACATTCACTATGGGGTCAACAAGATAACACTTTACATTCAATGAATTTCATAGGAT
The DNA here is from genome assembly GCA_027943335.1 of Chamaecyparis obtusa. Taxonomy (NCBI): domain Eukaryota; kingdom Viridiplantae; phylum Streptophyta; class Pinopsida; order Cupressales; family Cupressaceae; genus Chamaecyparis; species Chamaecyparis obtusa. The sequence continues at coordinate 119,315 of BSBK01005448.1, forward strand.
AGTACAGTAAGAATGTTAAGTCCACACAGTTAAGAGATTTTATGAATCAATGGTTAAAAAGATACAGTACTGATCTGATTCAAATACAACTCAATTGCAAATATTCAGATCTATGCTAAGCTCATAAAATCCTCTGATCATTAATCAATTCACTTCCTCAATATTTCTCAACTTACTTTCACTCAGTAAATAGTTCTCTGATGCTCGGTAATGTCTGTAGCTCGGTTCTTTCAATAACCAGTTTGATCAGGAATGCATGAATACAATCTTCACGCGAAATCTCTATAGTCTTCTTCTGTCCGACATGTTTCAAAAATGAAACTCATATCTCTTATATAGACAATTAAACCATTTTCATATCAGCCATTAGATTTTGCCTCTTAATGCCCTTCATCCATTTTGTCGCTTAAACCTTCCTTGGTAGATATATCCATAACACATTTCAATCTCATCCTTTAGATCATCTCTGAATTTTGTCAGTTGTGGATCTCATAACTAACTTCATCCTTAACCTTGAAATCATAACAATTTCCAGCTTATCAAATTCAGTCGATTGTTCTTAGCATTTAATGTTTTCATCCATACTCGGTTAATATAGAAATGTGTCGGTGATAACTAACTCGGTTATTATTGTCACTTGGTATACACTGCAATGGCTCGGTGTATACACAAATCTTCAATTACCGACCACATTAACTTGTTCAATTTCAAATCTCTTCTTCATAATAGATTAATGTCACATGCTCAAGTCAATAATATAAAGTCATAGACTCATCAATAAGTTACCCAATGTTTACCTTATCCTTATCTATTATATCCATCTTTTCCTTATGTAGATATCTTAGTTCTTCATCTTTTCCTCCTTCTATAGATGTTTAGATGTTTGTAACTATCATGATAAGTACTGTCAAAACTAGTTGACATTAATGACAACATATTTACCGATTTAATCATCTTAAACATATCACTTCAGTAGCTCAATGATCTCTAATCACTATTTCTTCAATTCATTCAAATATTCAATCAGTTGTAGTTCATCAATTAATATCATCATCAATATTGAGAGATTTTCCATTAATACCATAACCAATTTTGGAACTGACCCACATGACCCTTTCCCACTTGTTCATCCTAAGGTTATAGACTGGGACTTACTAGAGATACTTAAATTGGATATATTTCACAATGATGATACTATTATTGGTTATCTAGAAACCAGAGATCATTTACCTTTGGGGGATCATAAGGCAAGGTTCCCTATTAAACTCAATGATGTGGCTTATTTTGGAGAGACTACCAATCCTTTTAGTCACAAAAATAAAAAAAATAAAAAATTGATCTAATAGTGAAAACCATACTACGATAGTATTAGATCATGAAAAAGATACACATCCAATGGTGAAAATATCTCTGAGGTGCCAAAAGATGAAAGGCTTGATAGTCTCCCTAACTAGATGTATTGTGAGCAATCTTCAATATTGATTGAATCAAGAGTATCGGTGAACATTGGAATAGAGGAAATAAAAAGGATTGTTCACCTTGCAACTTCATTATCCAAATAAGAAAATGAATAGTTTATCAAATTTTTAAAAAATAGGCAAGTCAACTTTGCATGGTCCTATGAAAATATTCTAGGATTAGATCTAGATCTCAATATAAATCACCTATTAGTATCGCAAGGGGTTAAGCTAGTTAAACATAAATTAAGGAAAATGCATCCACATATATTTACTTTTCAAAGATGAATTGAAAATCGATTAGATGTAGGATTCATAGGAAAAATTGACTATGCAGAATGGATCTCCAACATTATTCCTAATTATAAACTAGATAAATCAATTAGAGTGTGCACAATTTTTAGGGATTTGAATAAAGCTTGTCCAAAAGATGAATTTTTGTTGCCTAATATTGATTTCATTGTAGATTTGATAGCAGGGCATGAAATGTTATTACTAATGGATGGATTCTTTGGATACAACAAGATTAAATTTGTATTAGAAGATGAAGAAAAGACAACTTTCACGTGTCCATGGGCTACATACTGTTGAAATTAATGCCTTTTGGATTGAAGAATGCAGGGGAAACATACCAAATGCCCATGAACATAATCTTCCATGATATAATGCATAGCATAATGGAAGACTATGTTGATGATATCTTGGGAAAGTCATTAACAAAAAAGGATCATTTGCATATACTAGACAAAATCTTCAAAATAATGGAAAAATTTAATGTCCATTTGAATCTTAAAAAGTGTGTATTTGGTGTCACATTTATAAAGTTACTGGGATAAATAGTTTCTACAAAGGGAATGTATGAAAATTAAATATATAATCCTAGAAATGAAATACTAACTAAATTAAGCTATTAAATCAATCTAAAATGCACCATAATGAAGATTACAAGGAATCAAATGAAATCAAAACAAAGAGCTTTACCTTCACTTACCCATGTAGCTTGTCTCCATTGTCCTCCTAGCTTTGATTTATTGGATTTGATGAGCTCTCAGATTTCCAAATGTGCTCCTTTTTGCCCAAGATGCTTCCAAAGTGTGGATATTTTGATGATTTGTATGCAAACTAGCCTAAATCTAGATTATGCAACTAATGGATGAAATGATATGAAAATGGCTTAAAAGTTCTTGATTGCTTGATTGCTTCGATGCCTGATTGCTTGGATGCTTGAAAATAACTATTTCTATTAGGCTCTCAAAGGAAGAGGAAGACTCCTTTTATAGGTTTTTAGAGGACTCAAACCTGGGTGGCAGGATCCTAGGGTTGAAATTAACTTGGTTGAAGGGGTTGATAAAAATGGGGAGGTAGTTGGAATGTGAGAGGAAGAATTGGAAGGATGTTCCTCCTACATTGACAAAAAAGAGTGGAAGGTGGAAGGGAAAGACATATGTCAAGTGTCTCACAAAGACCCTTGAGAAGAAGGTGGGAGAACATTTTCTCCATAAGGACTCTTCGTACAAGTGTCCCATGAGTCATCTTTGACTTCTTGAGGTGGCTTGAGAATCTCCTTAGGAATAGGGAATGTGTTCTTGACCAAGTTTGGAAGAAGACATGTGGTCATGAGACCAAGTCTTATGAGGCCACACAGCCCTTAAGAATAGGACATGTGTTTGTGAGGATAATGACTTATGGATAATAAATAAAAATTAATTATTTTAGCCAAGGTGATCTGTCAGGTGACTAGGTCTATGAGATGGACTAAAAGACTTAGTCATATAGTGATTGTCATGTAAATGATTAATTCATTAAATCACTTTAATAAGACTAATTTAGATGACTTAGGATAAGAAGAATAAGATAAAGTGAATGTACTAAATAAATTAAATAATTTATTTAATAATAGAGGAAATAAATATTAATTAAATAATAAATATTCAATTAATTTATCAAGCCAATTTTAAGTGTATACATGGAATATAAGTGGATTTTGAAAACGTAAAATCTATCATAGAAATGTCTTCACCAAAAAATATCAGTCAACTAAGATCGATCATATGATTCATCTCAAATCTAGCTGACATAAGTCATCCTTTCACACATCTACTGCATAAGAATATACCTTATAAAGAAAGAGCACACACCTGCAATAAAAAACAATTAATTATAGTTATTTATCATGACATTTAATAATAAATGACAATTTATTTTTTAAAATAATTGAAATATATTTAAAAAGTGTAAAAAAATTGTGAGAAAAAATATTTATGTTAGATTTGGAAAATATGCTTCTATAAATTCAAATGGTTTTAGCCAATAGTATTGAAGAAAATTAATTTATTTCTAAATTGTAAAGTTAAAATTAAATAAATAAAAATTTTGGAAAATTAATTTATAAATAAGAGGTAATTTATTTTACAGAATGAATAATATTGTCTCACATGTTAATAAGAGAAAATATAATGTGCAATAATATAATCTTATATATTTGGGGTGGCAATGAAGAAGTGTTTTGTGAGTTGGGTGTGGCACATGTTAGGGCTTTGTTTCCCTTGTCACTCTTTCTTGTTGATCTTTGCATGTTGGCTTCTTAGGTGGGATTTTTTTACAGTTAATGGCTAGGTCTGTGTAAAGGTGGGTAAATGCACTAAGATAGTTAACATAAAGCTAGGTTATAAGTGATCACTTAAAAAAAAATTGTAGTCAACTAAACCTAAACTCGGAGGAGCAATTTGAGACTCATGCACTCAAAATTTGAAGATGTTAATGATGAACTAGAACTTATTGAATATTTGAAAGACAAGTGATTGATGATCATCAAGCTAATAAAGTGAAGGTATGACATTAAATCAGTTAATGTATTATCATTGATGTCAACTAGCTTTGATTAGCATGATGGTTACAAACATCTATTATGGATTGAAGATTAGGAATGAACAAGTTTACGTGGTCGGTAAATGAAGGATTCAGTGTATACTGAGTAAGTATAATGTATACTGAGTATAGTATTAACCGAGCTAGTTATCACCAATGCATTACGGTATTAACCGAGTGAAAGAAAGAAATAGAACGACTTAAAACGAAGAGCTAGACAATTTTTTATGATTCCAAGGTAAAAGATAATGTTTGTTATGATGATCAGACAACTGGAAAAATTCAAAGATGATCGGGCAAAGGAGAATGAAACATTTTATTGACACAACTACCGAGGAAGGTTAAAGTGACAAAATCTACGGTGAAGATTACGAGGCAAAATCTATGGATGGAAATAAAATAGTTTATGATGTCTATATAAAGAGACATGAGATTCATTATCGAGTCTAGATGCAGCATGATAATTCACGTGAGAAAGATTGTTTTTCATGCAACATTGATCAAACTAGTTGAAGACAGAACCGAGCTATTTTGCAGACAACAACGAGCATCAGAGAAAAGCAATTATCGAGCAGAACAGAGTTGGAGGGAACAAAAGATTGAATTGATTATTGATTAGAGGTATTATTGAGGTTAGCATAGATCTAAAAATCTAAAAATCAAGTTGTATTTGAATCAGATCATTACTATAACAATTTAACTATTTCTACAGATAAATCTCTTAACCAAGTGGGACTTAACAATTTTTATATTTCAATATGACATTCAATGAATGTTGATTGTTTTCTTGCTGACCCCATAGTGAATGTTTGGTCAAGGGATTTATATAAGTATAAATCATCTGGTGAGAATGATCAGGGTATGAGTTCTTGTGGTGATCAAGGATTAGTTGCAAGTGCAAAATTAGATAATGGGGATATGACAGAAAGGTATTCTTATGAGAAGCCTTATGTAAATAAAGAAGATGATGCAAAATGTTCCCAAGTTGCTGATGAAACGAGCACAAAGTGGGATTCAAATGGACAAGAAAATGAATCGTATGAGGATGGTTTGCATAGTGGGAGTGGTCAGCAAATTTTGTCATTTCAAAATGTTTTCCCTCTTATGCAAATCATTAATGAAAAGAATGTTTATGATGCCAGTTGTGTAGAAAAAGGTGAATCTTTTTCTTTTCATAAAAATAATGATTTTTCAAGTTGTGATATGGGCTTCAGTCATGATGATTGTTATGATTTTTAAGATGATGTTTGGTTCAACAATCATGGGTTAGTTGTATCACAAAATTATCAAATTGTTTATATTATGCACAAGTCCCATGTGTTTTATGATGATGAGTATATTGATCACATTTTGTATGATATGCTAGAGGTATATGGCATTACCTTTGATCATGTTGATGGAAGTGACAGTTTCAGTTTACCTTTGCTCCATGGGGATGAAAATCATATGTTTGACAAAGGTAAGCAATGATTTCAGTTTTGTGGCTTTGGGCCATTTGTAAATATTGTATATGTTGTAAGTATTTCCCTTTTAGTTGTGTTTTTCTTTCTCGTTCTTCCTGTTCCTGGTTTGTTTTCTAGTTTTTGAGAAGTTTCCCTACAAGTTTTTGTCTAATGGTGGTCTGTTAACCCAAATATTTTGAAGGTTCTTTCTATGCCTGCAAGAGGCATGCATCCCCAACTAGAGCCACTATTAGGACTGTTCAAATTTTTGGCCCCTAGTGTGAAAGTCTTGCAAATTCCATACATATGCCTAGACCATAGGTCTTCCCTTGCCAAAAACCTTAAATCCATGTCCTCACCTCTATTTGATCATTATATTTTCTGATCACTTAAGTTCCTTTTTACAACATGAGATTTATTTCATCGTCGGGTGGGGCCATGTTCCTTTTCAAGTTAATTTTCCTAGCGGGCCCCTTTAATATTTCCTAAGTATAAAACCTGACAATGCCTTTTACTTTTCCTAAGTCCCAATGTTTAAAAATGTTATGTCTTTCGGGCTCAGCCAGTATGCAGTGCTAAGTCCAACAGATGTAAGAAGAGAAAATTTGGCAGCACTGTTAGGTCTTTCGGGCCTAGTTGACAAGGAGTGCAAAACTTGACGTCTATTTGATGATTCAATGAAAAGGGTAACGAGCTTAACTATTTTGGCTTGTCTCTAAATTTCCTAATGTTTGATGGTTAAGTCTTTTCATTTCGAGATCACGGGACATGTGTTATATCCAAGTCTCGTAATATTAGAAGCTAAGTCTTTAACATCCAAAGATCTGGCGACAAAATGAAAGACTTGACTTGTTGTGGTTCTCTCAAGATCTCTTGATGTTTGGTGGTTTGTTCTTAAAATTCAACGACCTAACTTTGTAGTTATCTCCGAGTCTCATAAAGTCACAGCTAAGTCACGAAGTATTTGGAGATTAAGCGACAACCGTAGATGATGGAAAAGATCAAGGGCTATCACTAGATCTCATGACAGGAGTATGGTTGGAGCTCACATCCAGCGATCATGAGATTTTCCTTAGTCACTCATTCTCTTGATCAAACCATGGTTAAGACAAACCTTCAGAAATTATGAGATTTGCCTTTGTCATGCGATCTCTAGATGATGTAGGGTTAAAGGACTTGCCGCAATTAAGGGTAAAGGTATTGCATGTTAGTGTTGATCGGACAAAAGCCATAAATCCTTAATGATAAAGTGATCAAAGATTAGCAACCGTGGGATCACGACAACCATTAGATGCTTCAGTAAAGAAAGAGACAAGGCAAGTGGGACCAGTTTTTTGGGCTTTATATCTATCGTTTGATGGTAATGATCTAATGATGAATGTTAACTTGGCCCAATCAATGAAAAAGTTAAAGTACTATCATATGTCTTTTGATCTGACAGTTGGTGCAATCCCTCAATGGAGATATATTCAAAGATTATTGATCACGGCATTGCGCCAGCCATTAGATGTGCCAGTCAGCAGGGTATGGCGTCTATGGGACCAGAGGGTTGGAGTAAGAGTAAAGAGTGGTCAAATATGATGATGGTTGTGTTGCCGTAAAGGAAATGTGTTGAATGATTAGGGATCACATGATCATGACTGATTACCACCTATCCCAGTTGTCAATGGGACCCCACAGTTTGAAAGCTTTTGTTGACCTCTCAGTTAAGGTTTTTATGGCAGTTAGTATCAAGTGGGCCCAATTAGTAAATGATGTAAAGTTTGGTTAAAGTCTGAGAAAGATCTATGGTCAGCATGATGCCTCAAACAAAAATTAATTGGCCTTTATTCATTACAGGATTGCGACAGCCATCCGATTGGAAGTATAGACAAGGAAACAGTTAAGGTGGGTCTGGTTGCCAAGTGTTGTTGATTTGTTTCATTCTGATTGGTTGCAGAGGATGATGATGTAGCCAGTCATTTTTAAGGCTTGGTTGACTGGTCTGTCAATTTTTGTGTGTCGCATGATGTGCCGAGAAAACCAAGGATCGACGACTATGTTTTAAATTTTTCAATTAACCATTGTGACTAGATATTTAAATTGTTTAAGGGTATTTTCCAACAAGATTAAAGTCGGTGAGCCAAAAGAAATGAACCGAATCAAATTTGTCTTGTTCCAAGGATGGTTACAGGTGAAAATTGATGAGTAAAGTGTCAAGTAGTTTTCTTGATCTGATTTGTTTCCTGAAGTACCATGCCAGTTTAATGCAGAGGACTGATATTTTGAGAAGGGCGGCTAGGGTTTGATGGTTGTCAGTTTTTCCATGCCTTGGTACATGCAAGTTTGTTGTTAGTAACTATGGCATTAAAGTTTTGTCTACAACAAGAAGCTTTTAATTTGTAACTACAATTGGCCTATGATGATGAAACCCAAAATATTGTAAAATCAGATTTAATCTGATCCTTCTCGAGTTTTCAAGATTTCTTGTCCTCTTTTATTTCTTGTTGTAAGTGGTTGGAAAACCTAATTTTTTCATAATGATCCCAAGCTTGTTGTAGTCCTTTATAAGGATTTCCAAGATCATTTAGGAAGGGTCATCTTTTGGCCAAGTGGGAGGTCTAGGTCTAGTCTCTCCTTGGTTTCAGAATACCGGTTGATGATTTATTCTTAGTCTAGGGTGTAACAGGTTTGATATCAAATAGTATTATTATATCAAAGGGAAAACTTCTGATCTTTTGCATATTATTGAAGTGGTTGTATCTTGAAGAAATGTGTATACAAAGGCATGAATCCTCATACATAATACTAATATCCATCTTATTTCTATCCTGTATGTTGGTCTTATGAATTTTGGGTTTTCTAACTTACTGCATGGTGTTTACCCATGTATATGTTGTCAATCCTTAGTTATGATCTAGGATTATATTAAATGATGTTATGGATGAAACATAGATTCATTGGGTTTGCACAAGGATTTCTATAAGTAGTGTGGGTTGGAGTATTTGTGTTAATATCTTGGATATATGATGAAGAATAGTAGTTAGATTTTGTATTCTGTAGTGCATTAGAGATTTTTCCCAATGGATAAGGCATTCGTCAAGAGTAAGTTTATTCTACAATAATATGTGTTTGATATGGTCTGCTTATATCCCTCAAATTTTTAATCATAACCAATCCCAAGTCTTTTAAAATATTGAGGTTATAGGGCCATTTGTTCATCATAGCAATGGAGATTCAATGAATGATTGGTTATCATTTAGTACTTTCTTGCTATCAATCTTCTTTGTTCAATCAAGTCTTGGTGTTATAAGAAGTGTTTTATTTACTAGATTAGGTGCACCTGCCTTGGTTTTGCAGAGCCAGAAGTGCAGAGGGCAATCTTGTCCCTATAGTTGGTCTAGTTACCTATAGATCTCCCAACATTTGGAACTAACCCCTCCTCAAAATCTATCTTAGGTATACTAGTGTCTCTCTGAGTGTAAAGTCTTTTTTAGGAACCAAAAAGATGGAGACTCTACTGGGGAGAACATAACAAAGTAATAAAATCTATTGAGAATCTCTAGTTATATCACATATTATCAATATTTTACTATCCAGATTGATTTGGCCCATCCGAGTCACCAACAAAATGGTGACTCTACTGGGGAATAGTGATGCAATAGTCATGTTAAACCTAGTTTGATATCTCTGGTGTTATAAAGTTGTTATAAATAATGCAAATACAAGTTGAGCTAGACTCTTAGCCTTCTTATTTATCCTATCCAGAGGTTACCATTGATAGTATAGACTCAATTTTAAAATATTTATATCATCTCACCAAGTTGTGAGTGGAAGCTCTAAAGTTCTCAGTTTGATCTGTGCATGCTTAGAATGAAAAATATGATGTATTTGCAGTTCTGATAAATAGTTTTTAGGCCTTGTTGAAGTTTTGTTGTGTTGATGGAAAATGATACAGAAAGAGTTTTCAGTGATTAAAATATTTATCCTCTTCAAGGAGGTGGCGACTCTACAAAGATTTTAGTGAAGTAAGCTTCAGATTTATTAGTCTTTCCAGTCAATAGGTTGAGTTTAAACTACAATACTTCCAAGTATTTTTTATTTTATGTATCTTTTCATGAAATCATGTGCATAAGAAATGTTTCCCTATCAAGTGTTTCAACACTAGTAAGAACAGAAGAGTGATAGTGGGCAGTTTCATGTTTCCTTGTTGAAATATCTTGTTGATGTCAAGAAGCATTGAAGTGTTGTCATAGAGGTTAAAATGTTTTTATGTACCTCTTGTAAAGATAGAACAAGATGAATTGTCCTCATCTTGTTTCAAACCAAATGAGTAATCAACAAAAGAGCCAACCTAGAAGGTTGTGTATTATCAAGTTGAATGAACCTTTAAATTGTGGTCATGTTCCAGGATTTCCCAATTATTTTCCCATTGATTTCATTAACCTGATCCCATTTTTTGATGATCAATCTGAGTCAACACTCGAACATGTTCTAGCATTCTTTAGATTTTTTGTAAAACATCAAATCTATGGGGAGGATGTTAGCATGATGCTTTTTGGGAGATCCTTCAAAGGGGTTGCAGTTGATCGGTATTTAAGTTTACCCCCAAAATGTTTGTCTTCATTGACTAATTTAAAATGGTTGTTCCTAAAGGAGTTTGTTGATGATGATGAGTGCAATAAGTTACTAAGAGAGTGTCATCAAGAAAAGAATACAAATGATATCCCAGAGCAACCCATATTTGATGCTGAGAATGTTTCTCAGAATGATGAATTTATGTAATTAGTGCATTCAGATCATGGTAGTGATCAAAAGTCAAAATCATTGTGCTCAATATCTTCTACTGATTTAGAGATTTTTGAATTTGAAAGTGAAAATTATTTGAGTGAAGATTTGGATGAGAGTACTGAGGATGAGTTAAGTTTTCCTCTCCTCAGTAGTGATGAGATCTCTGATTTATTGACAGTTGAATATAGTAAATGTACACATCCATATGGTCAATAAATATTAAACCCTGTTGATTTTTGTTTTTATAATGAAAATGTTGCAGAGGAAATTTATATAAGTATAAATCCTCTGGTGAGAATGATCAAAGTATGAGTTCTTGTGGCAATCATGGAATTAGTTGCAAGTGCAAAATTAGATTATGGGGATATGACAGAAAGGTATTCTTATGAGAAGCCTTATGTAAATAAAGAAGATGATGCAAAATGTTCCCAAGTTGTTGATGAAATGAACATAAAGTGGGATTCAGATGGACAAGAAGATGAATCATTTGAGGATGGTTTTCATAGTGGGAGTGGTCAGCAAATGTTGTCATTTCAAAATGTTTTCCCTCTTATGCAAATCATTGATGAAAATGATGTTTATGAATCCAGTTGTGTAGAAAAAGGTGAATCTTTTTCTTTTCATAAAAATGATGATTTTTCAAGTTGTGATATGGGTTTCAATCATGATGATTGTTATGATTTGCAAGATGATGTTTGGTTCAACAATCATGGCTTACATTTTCCTTAACACCATACAATGACAATGCAAAGTGGAGGAGGAAGGCGAGCGGAGGGAGGAAATTCAAATATTCCACCAGGTGGGAAACCTGTAATAGGGAGATATCAAGCATCCATAGTGGTAGGCAATCAAAATATCAATGGGGGAGATAAAGATGCAGAAGGGGACAAAGACCCCGACCGCAATTGTTCCCAAGAAGGTGGAAAATAGGGTTTTTTGAATCATGCTGTGGGTGGGAATATAGCCTCTAGAAGTGCTCAGAGTATTCCTATGCCAAATGAGTAGAAAAAGGTCAATGGCGAAGCAGAGGAGGGCTCCACCAAAGAAAAAAAGGGGGACAAAGATGTAGCTAGATCCCACAATCGAGAAGGAGATTCAAAAACTGAAAATGTTGTCGATAAGACTCCTGTTGCTGGGATCGATGGTCAAACTTTTTTTGAAAATGCTATTAAAGGTAGCTGGTCTTCTTTGTTTGGATTTAAAACTACTGGAAAATCATCCTTTCCTTTATTTGATAATACGTCTGATCATGAGAAAGGTGTTTTTAGTATTTCTCTTCTAGATTCTTTGGTTGATCATATTGTTGCCTCTATGAAAAATAAACTGGTGGGAAAATTTATACGACCAAGACCTAACATAGATGTTGTTAGGGTGTTTATAGCCAAAAAATGGAAGCTCAAGGGACAAGTAGATATCACAGCTTTGCCAAAGGGCTTTTTTACATTTGTCTTCTCAAGCTCTAAAGACCTTTTTGATGTCTTGTGTGGAGGTCCTTGGATGTTCGAAAAATCATATTTGGCTCTACAAAAATGGGGAACTAGACTTGACCTGAATGCGGATATGTTTGAAGCAGCCCTAGTGTGGGTGCATTTTCAGGGTCTTCCTTTGGAATATTGGTATGAAGATGTCTTTATGGGGTTGGCCAGCTCATTTGGAGAGCTCCTATCCATAGATCCAATAACTGTAGTAAGGACAAGACTCGTATATGCTAGTCTGTGTCAATATCAATCAAAAGGCAGATCTTTCAGAAGTTATCACTATTAATTTCAAATTGGGTAAACATATTCAAGTGGTGGAGTTCGAATCGCTTCCCTTCACCTACTTCACCTGTAAAAAGTCTGGGCATTGGGCAAAACAATGCCCTTTAAAACCAAAGGAAAAGCTTAAAAATAAAGAGCCAAGATCTAAATGGAGGGAAAAAAATGGTACAACAATAACCCAACCCAAACCTAATATGCCTTTAGAGGATAAGAAGACAAATAAAGTCTCAACTATCGAAGGAGAAATGAAAAATCAAGTTAAGGAGGGATCAAATCAAGGTTTGGATCTTGAGAATAAAGTGGAAAAAGCAGCCTCAATTGAAAATACCAGTCCTTTGAAAGGGGAGATACGTATTGAGGATAACTAGCCTCAAGCTGAACCTTAGGAAGACTTTAATGAGCTGGAGTCTTCAAGTCCAACTAATGAAGTGCAAGAAGTGAAGGGAAATACCCCTGTAACTTCAGGGAAGGGTGGTTCTGAGGTGGGTAAATTTATTTGGCTACATCCTTAACTAATGACAAGGAGAAATCCCCTGCAATAGGGAATTGCAACAGGAGTTGGTCAGAAGTTAGTGAGGAGGACAATCAAAAGGAGAGATTGGATGAATTCTCCCCAATCTTGGAACTTCAAGAGTCACCATGGTCTGAGGTGATAGATAGAAAGAAAATAAAAAAACTCTCTAAGAAGGGAGGATCGAACCTAAGAGTCTCAGAATCAAGGAAAAATTTAGAAAACGCCCCTCAAGGAGGAGTCCAGACTAGAAGGAAGAAAGCTGATGTTGGCTCACACAAGGGGGATGAGGCAGACCTTCTCTTAAAAAAACAAGAGAACAAGAAGCAAAAAAGAATATAGCGGATGGTAAATAGTCTACTATCCCAGAAATCTTCTCCCCAACCCTCTAAATGAAGATTATGTCATGGAACATAAGAGGACTCAATAGCCCTCATAAATAAGACATCCTGAGAAATATTGTTAGAGATATCAAACCTGATATTATGCTTATTCAAGAAACAAAGATGGTCAGAAATAAAATTGAAAAGATCCATCCTTTTAAGAAGGGCAATAGCATTGGTAGTGACTCTGATGGCACATCTGGTGGTGTTGTCATCTTTTGGAATAATGCTTTAGTTAACTGTACGGTGTTACTTGATGAGAAGAAAGAACATTATCCTTGTCCAAGTAAAACACCTTAAAGTTGATTTCTCTTGGAATCTAATGAATATCTATGCTCCTAATACTAAAAATGGTAGATTGAAATTCTAGAAAAGATTAAAGGAAATCAGAAACATTTTCAAGAGACCAGTTGGATGGTTATGGGATATTTTAATACTCCCTTGCAGGCCGATGATAAAATGGGTGGGGTTCCCTCTCAAGTTGATAACTAATTGGATCTTATGGAGTACACCAATGATCAATCCTTCATTGACATGGAGCTTGAAGGGATCTCCTATACTTGGTCGAATAGAAGAAGTGGAGATGACCTCATCCAGGTGAAACTTGATAGAACTCTTTTATCTTTTGATTGGATTCCTAAGTTTTCTTGCTCTTTGTCTTCCTCCATTAGAATAGAGTCTGATCATTTACCTATAATCTTTAATGCCAATACTCTTAATGGGAAAAAGAATATCCCTTTCCACTTTGATAAAATGTGGTTGGCCCATACTAGCTTGAAGGAATGTATCTCAAAATGGTGGAACTACAATCAGGAAGGTAGTGCTATGTATAGAATAGCTAAAAAGCTGAGTATGGTAAAAAGAAAAGTTGAACCTGGAATAAGGAAGTTTTTGGAGATATTTTCAAGGCCAAAAGTAGAAAATAGGAAGAAATCAAGGTCATTCAGGAGAAAATTTAGAAAGAGGGTCTTTCAGAGGATCGCAAAAAAATAGAGAATTTGCTGGTGGCTGATTATCATAACATAATCTCTAAAGAGGAATATTTATGTAGGTAGAGATCTAGAGCCCTTTGGTTAAAAGATGGGGAAAGAAATATGAGATTCTTTCATATGACTGCTATGAAACACAAAGCAATTAATATAATTTCCTCCCTTGTCTCAAATGGCAAAACCCTGGCTAAGAAAGAAGACATTAGAAAGGATACGCTCCTTTCCTTCTCCTTGCTTCTTTCAAAAGAGGAAAATCTTGATATGCAGAGCCAACTTGAGATCCTTGCAGCCATCCCTAATCTTATAGATAGTAGTACTGACTCTAGACTCAAAGCTATCCCCAAAGACAAGGAAATCAGAGATGTTGTGTTTTCCTTTGAAGGAGATAAATCCTTGGGTCCTGATGGATTCCCCCTTTTCTTCTTCCAGCAGTTTTGGGAGATCACTGGTCAAGATGTTCTAAATGCTGTTAAAGAATTCTATGGTACTAAAGTTATTTTGAGAGAACTCAATGCCACATTTTTGGTCCTCATTCCCAAAAATCTTGGTACCAATACGTTTGAATCTTTCAGACCTATTAGTCTCTGTAATGGGATACATAAGATCATAGCTAAAATTATGAGAACTAGATTGCTTTCTTTGCTGCCCTCTATTATCTCACCTCAGTAGAATGGGTTTGTATCGGGTAGGAAAATTATTGATTCCATTGTGGTGGCCCATGAGAATATTCACTCCCTTGAAGCTATGAAGAAATAGGGATTCCTTATGAAACTTGATTTGTCTAAAGCCTATGATAGGGTTGACTGACAGTTTCTTCAAAAAGTGTTGAGCAGTTTTGGCTTTGACTCTGGGGTCCTTAAAATTATTGACCAGATAGTTTCCACTGTCTCCTCCTCTTTCATTGTGAATGGGGGGTCCTCTAATTTTTTCAAACCTTCCAAAGGTCTTAGGCAGGGGGACCCAATATTTCCAATTCTATTTTCTATTCTGGCTGAGGGCTTGGGAAGATATATTACTAAACGTGTTAATGAAGGAAGCATAACTGGTCTCCAACCTTCTTCAGTTAGATCTTTTTGTTCTCATGAGAAATTTTTTGATGATACTCTTTTTATGGGAGAGGCTACTGTTAAAGAAGCTAGGAATGTTAAAAAAGCCTTGTCTATGTATACCTTGGCCTTGGGTCAACTTATTAATTGGAATAAGAGTTTCATGTTTTTTTATCAATACCCCCCCTTAGAGATAGGCTAAGATTTCTAAAATTCTTGGTTGTAGCATTGGTACCCTCCCTTCTTCTTATTTGGGTCTCCCCCTCTGCTCCAAACCCCCTGATAGTTTTTGGAATCTTATTGTTGATAGATTTAATAGAAAATTGGTAGGCTAGAAAGGTTCCCTTCTTAGCAATTCTAGCAAGCTTCAATTGTTAAATTTCACTCTGCAAAATCTTCTTGTTTATGCCCTAAGTCTTTTTAAGATTCCTCACAAGTTTGTGGTGGTGCTTGAAACAATCCAAAAAAGGATTTTATGGATTAGGGTTGAAGATAAAAAAAGATTAAACTTGGTAGCTTGGGAAAAGGTCTGTAAACCTAAGAGTAAAGGGGGGTTGGGTCTAAGACCTATCAAGCTTGTTAATAAAGCCCTCCTTGCTAAGGAAATATGGAGAGTCTATGGGCACCAAAAGGAATGGAATGAAATCATTAGAAGTACCTCTATGATTCTAACAATTTGGAGGACTTTATTAACAATGAAGTTAGGGTGAGAGGATCATACATTTAGAATAGCCTCTGCTCTTCAAAAGACATCATTTTTAAGGGGATGAGGTGGAAGTTGGGAGATGGGATCAAAATTGACTTTTGGGATGATCCTTGGATCCAAAAAGAACCTTTATCTAACAAGCAAGAGTGGAAGGAAGTTATTACTCAAGCTAAAGCTTCTTTTGGTATCAAAGTCTCTGACTATTGGCATAATAATACCTAGAAGGACCTTGCTAGCATATAGTAGACTGTCCCCTCTTATAAATGAGCTACAATCCTGGTTCAAAAAGGACAATTATCCTGATAAAATTATTTGGAACCCGTCCCCAAATGGAGATTTCTTGGTGGCTTCTGCTTGTTCCCTTTTCTTCTCTAAGGAAGTTAAGCCTATGTGTGCTTCTATCTGGTATAAACTCCTCACCCCAAAGATAAACTTTTTCTATTGGATCCTCATCCAAAATAAGCCCCTAACTCTTGATAATATTGTTAAAAGAGGTTTCTTTTTGGTTAATAGATGCTTTCTTTGTCTAGAACAAGTTGAATCCTATGATCACCTAATGCTCCACTGTAGCTTTAATCGTAGGGTTTGGAATCTTGTTTCTAAAAAATGGAATTTGTGTTGGTTGTTTCCTAACTCTTGGTAGGACTTTGTTACTCAATGGAGATGCCCTTTTGACAATGAGATGGCTAGATAATTCTAGAAACTTATCTCGCCTCACCTGTACTGGTGTATCTGGAAGGAGAGAAATAACATAATTTTTAGGGAGAAATATGCAAAACTTGAGGTCATTGGCAACAATTTATTTAGAGCTTTGGAGGAAAACTTCACTAATGCTATCAAAAATAGTAAGAGAAAGCTCAGGGAAAGACTCTTAGATGTCGATTGGATTAGTTGGAAGTTTCCTCCTCCCAATTCTCAGCCTGTTTCTTTTAGAGATAGCTCAATTTAGATTGTACCCCCAATTGGCTGGGCCAAAGCTAATTTTGATGGTGCCTCCAAAGGAAACCCAGGTGTCTCAGGGGGGTGGAATCATTAGAGATAGTAATGGAAATTGCTTGGGAGCCATTTCTGTCCCCTTGGGTTTTTAGTCCAACCACAAAGTGAAGGCTTTGGCAACCCTCAACACTATCATGTTGGGGGAAGAATTAGGTCTCAAAAGAGTTTGGCTGGAAGGTGATTCTTTAAACATAATCAACAATATTAAAGGTATCAATACCCCCTCTTGGAAAATATAGAATATCATATCTAAAATTAACATTATTGCTCAAACCTTTGATTCGTTCCACATTTCTCACAGCTACCATGAAACCAATCAGGTTGCTAATGACCTCGCAAATATTGGAGCCAAAAGTGAGAGAATTAAAAAATGGTAAGGCACTACTATAAGTAATGATGCAATCATTTCGTGCATTAATTATGATAAATTTAGACAAAAGGAAGGAGTCATTTATAGTAACATCAATGAGGATACTTCATAACTCAAATCAGCCTTTGGTGATCTCGGAGGTCATGTGAAATATTGCTAAGTACATTTCTAAGATGCGGAATTATTTTTCCATAATGAGAGCTCAAAATTTGATGTGCCTTTTCATCATTACTAGTTTATGTTGCCAGTTCACGCATGTGAATAGGGTTAAGTACCAAATTAATTGCCTTTACATTCTTAAGTTTGATTATAATGATAGCATTGTTTCTTCGAAGCACATAAAGCAAAATCTTCTTCCTATGAAAAAAGAATTGGGAGATTTTTTGGCCATGGGAGGTGATCTTAGAAGAGAAGAGTCAGTTGATTGCAAGTGGAAGCAGGACAAGGAAGTTTTAAATGTGTTGATAAAAGGCTAGGTCCATCGATATCTTAAGAGACTTCATGGTTTTGATAATGATGTCTCCAAAGCCTTTGTTGACAGGTGGGATAAGGGTACGGTGAATTTGGCAGGCAAATCATTTAGCCTCAACCTCGAGCTTCTTTCTAAAATTACTGGTCTCCCCTTGGAGGGTATGAAGTACTCGAAGGAGATAAAATTTAGTAACAGAGCCTATGAGTTGTTTCCAGAAATGGACAAAGAACGAGCTCTCATGGTTAAAGGTAAGAAAGATTATGTGGAAATGGATAACATTGAGAAAATTTGGGGTTCTCTTATTAGGGTCATGATGGAGTATTTTACTCTTGAAGGGCGGTATACTAGGGTTTATAATTACCACTTTGTCTTAGCGAACCATTTTAGACATGACAAAAGGATTTCCTTTCCCTATTTCCTTCTATGTTCACTTAATCAAAGTATTACTAAATTTAGTGTGAAGAACTTCCCTATCCTTCATGTTGGGCTCATTCTCCTTATTTTTGATTATGCTAGAGACCATATTCCTGATCCTATCCACCGTCGGGTCAAAAATAGGAAGAATTTGGGCTCTTCTTCTAGGAAGAAGAACCCTCCTTGCAAAAAAGCCCTCCCTTCTTCTATGCCTGATTCTTATGGGTTCAAGGATGGCTCAAAGATTGCTAAGGATCCCTCTGAGAATAATGTTTCTGAGATTGCTAAGCACAATGTGTCTCCTCAAGTGAGTCATGTTAATACAGAGCCTGCTAATAAGGAGTCTGTGACTAGGGCCTTGCCTGATAATGAAGTTGAGGCTGCTGAAGATTCTCATGAGGGCCATAAAGATGAGTCCAATTCTACTACCTAGGTCCTTGAGGAGGAAGACATGGTTAATCCTAATGCAGTTATCAAAAATATCATCGATGCTATTGATGGTTACTTCGGGGCTGAGCAGGACAACCTCAATAGCGAGGAGAAGTCCAACCTTGATATCTCAGACACTAGAAAAGCTGAGGGAAAAGGTACCCTTGAGCAAGAGGCTAAGGAGGAGGGGAATAAAAATGAGAAGGATGTTATCAATGCTATGGATAATACTATTGAAGATTTGGGTAAAGAGAGTCTTAGGCCCATGGATGAGGAGAATCTAGATTCTCATGAATCCCCCAGCTCCAGCAAGGAGAATAAGAACACTAATAAATTTAGGGCCATTTTGCGACGGCTATGTGTCACCATTGCGATGGCTATGTGACGCTATAGCGACAGTGATAGACGTCGTAGGTTTTTAGTCGCAAATCACGACGTCTATGGGTTTCCGTCGCAATTGCAATGCCCTGCCGTCACAATGTCACTACTTCACCCATTCAGCGCCTCTGTCACATTGCGACGGCAGGGCGTCACAATTGCGACGGTCCTCCGAAGCAATTGCGACGGGCCTGGGCATCGCCAATACGACACCGCCGTCGCATGTCTTGGGAGGACCGTCGCAATTGCGATGGTCCTCTGAAGCAACTGCGACGGGCCTATGCATCGCCAATACGGTGCCGCCATCGCATCTCTTGGGAGGGCCGTCACAATTGCGACGGTCCTGGGTAGAATTTTTTTTTAAAAATTATTTAATACATTGCTAATGAACCACATTAATGCTTTTTTCCTTCAACAAATGAGGACAGTCACTCTAAAGACAACATGATAATGTACACTCACTGTAAGGACAGTCACAAATGAGGACATCTCACAGTGACTGTCCCTTGTGTGATTGCCACTTGAATGTATTGCTATTCAGCCACATTAATGCTTTTTTCCTTCAACAAATGAGTACAGTCACTCTAAAGACAACATGATAATGTACACTCACTGTAAGGACAGTCACAAATGAGAACATCTCACAGTGACTGTCCCTTGTGTGATTGCCACTTGAATGTATTGCTATTCAGCCACATTAATGCTTTTCTTCTTCAACAAATGAGGATAGTCACTCTAAAGACAACATGATAATGTACACTCACTGTAAGGATAGTCACAAATGAGGACATCTCACAGTGACTGTCCCTTGTGTGATTGCCACTTGAATGTATTGCTATTCAGCCACATTAATGCTTTTTTCCTTCAACAAATGAGGACAGTCACTCTAAAGACAACATGATAATGTACACTCACTGTAAGGATAGTCACAAATGAGGACATCTCACAGTGACTATCCCTTGTGTGATTTCCACTTGAATGTATTGCTATTCAGCCACATTAATGCTTTTCTTCTTCAACAAATGAGGATAGTCACTCTAAAGACAACATGATAATGTACACTCACTATAAGGACAGTCACAAATGAGGACATCTCACAGTGACTGTCCCTTGTGTGATTGCCACTTGAATGTATTGCTATTCAGCCACATTAATGCTTTTTTCCTTCAACAAATGAGGATAGTCACTCTAAAGACAACATGATAATGTACACTCACTGTAAGGATAGTCACAAATGAGGACATCTCACAGTGACTATCCCTTGTGTGATTGCCACTTGAATGTATTGCTATTCAGCCACATTAATGCTTTTCTTCTTCAACAAATGAGGATAGTCACTCTAAAGAGAACATGATAATGTACAGTCACTATAAGGACAGTCACAAATGAGGACATCTCACAGTGACTGTCCCTTGTGTGATTGCCACTTGAATGTATTGCTATTCAGCCACATTAATGCTTTTCTTCTTCAACAAATGAGGATAGACACTCTAAAGACAACATGATAATGTACACTCATAGTATATGTATATATGTATAAGATGGTATCCTAAGCTTCTCTTTCACTAATCCTCGATATCTGACCTAATTATGAAGACTAAAGATGTCAACTTGAGAACAATAAGCTCAAACTCATTATTAGACAGACACAAGCTCAAGGCCAATGCGTAGTCTATGCTAAACCAAGGATGGTGATTCCTTCAGTTTTATACATATAATTAAAGGAAAATAAAACAATGATTAACTTTTGTTCGTAGCTACCCACCCTTACCAGATGAAGGCCTAAAAACTATCACTAGACTTTACTATGCACATTTGTGTACTCAAATTCAAATCCCATTTGATCAATATCATGCATTATAAAGGACACAAACAACTCAGCATAACCGTCAACAAATTTATCAAATGCTAGCTTCCATAAAATGGTATGACATCAAGTTTATCAAGCTTTGCTAGTTGATAATACAAGTCAACAAAAATAAAGATAACTGAATTTTGATTTCCTTATGTGGGTGGGGGTTGAGTGGTAGCAGACCAATGACTACATCTAAATTGAGTGGCAAGGTTCAACCTTCTACACCAAGTACTCATGTACATAAATAAAAATGTTGCTTCTAAAGTATGACATGACCTAGGACACAACAGAAAAACCAAGACTATACTTGAACTAATAAAGTCTAGCTTTACATTTTTGTTATGATGTATTCCAAATGTATGGTAAAAGTTCATAAATCAGGCATATACTTTATCAATCGTAGGCTATCATATAAGCTCCATATTTTTAAAAATATATGGCATTGAACTTTCACAAGTCTAGCTAAATTAGCTAAATACTTCTTAGAATAAACTTCAAATGGATTGGAAGAAATCAGAAATCATGGATTACTTCAGCAATTCAAAGACTATCATATAAGTTCTATATATTGCAATAGAGTAGATTCTATGATAAACCTTAAAGAAACATTACAGCTTTTGCTCAAGCCAACCAATTTCAATCAATATTCATATCAATACATAGCACCCAGTCTAAGAACACCCAAATTAGCATACTCTTGCACGGTTATATCTTTTCTCAGAAATTTATAATAATACATGAATTCATTGAATTCCAGTTTTACTTGACCTTTTGGCACCCAAGACATGCATTACAAACTGAAAGAATGTCATCCCCCAGTCTTGACCGTAAATGCTTTCACAATTTTCCTATCTAAAACACAGACCATCAATCATCTTATGAGTTGAGCCCTTGCAAAGGATTGAGATCAGCAATCTGAGTTGCTCTTGAACAATCAAGAACATTTTGTAAGTAATAACTTAATAAAACAATGATTTTTTTAATAAAAAAAAATTAGTTGGTTCAGTGACAAAGCAACAGTCTCTTTGTCTGAAAACTATCACATTAGCAATTATATTGACAAATCAGAGAAATGTCCATTTTAAGAACATCAAGTTCTTCATACAAACCTCATAAAAGAAATAGTAATTATTATAATAAAGAGAAACTTCTAATAAAGGGTTTGACCATAAGAAAGAGATCTAAGAATAACCTTAATACAGTGATAAATATTTGTCGAGAAGATGCAGCAATTTGCTATTCAGAACCATAGCAATGGAAATCAGATTAATAGCAAGCAAGACAATAATAGACACTAACTTTAGGAGTTCATTTCAGCAAGCAAACAATAATAATAGCAAGCAAGATTAATATATTTAGCAGTTCATTTCATCAAAAGTAGAGGAAAGAAATACACAACAACAGAAAGACATACATCTGAAAGATAATCAATGCCTTCATCAGCAGCAGATAAAGATAGACTCAACAGTAGCAGCAATAAATTAGTAGAGGAACATTGATACATGTTTACAACTATCACTGTGATATTACAAGGAAACCTACATAAATCTATCACATCAGCATAATCAAAGTCCTCAAACACATTCAACAATTCATCTCAACTATAGAATCATACGTATCAAAACTACAGATTAAGCATTCATCGACACAAGAGATCAAACCTCCAACATAGCATTAAGCATTCATCAACACATGAGATCAAACCTCCAAACTAAGATTTACATGTACCAAGGGCATGACTACAATGATTTGGATGGTTCATGACAAGAATTCACACATCTACTTATATTGCTATAAAAATAATGTGCTATAACCCTACAACAACTCAAGCAACTAAAAATAGGTCCAAAATCCAAGGTAATATAATTTGGTTGTGAGACACCTGCCTATAAATTTTAGACCTTATAAACTTTACAAAATATCCTTAAAGAGTGAAAATCTTAGTAGAAAATATTGCAAGGTTACATATAGAAATGTTCATAACACACTTACCTTTTACGAATCTAATATTGTGTCACTAAATAGGACTGTATACATAAGAGGCATTCAAGTTTTTATGAAATGAGATTTTCTTAGCCAACACAAACTTAGCTTAAGACAGATTCCTTCTATTACAAAGCATCTCTCTACTTCATACCTCCATATTCCTGCTAGCAATTTCGTCCATTTGTTGAAGATGTTGCTGCCTCCCGTGCTCATCTTCCTTGAATCAAAGATGAAGCTTGACCACTGAGAAAATACACCAATTTTGCAAATGCCTCAATTGTTTTTGAAATTCTAAAGCTTCAGCCCTATATGTTGTTGTTGCTTCCTTGCCATGCAAGAAAAACAAGACAAAATAATTAATATGCATTACGCTAGTGACACAACTAAGTATGAAAAATGCTCCAAGTTATGATAAAATTGTGAAAATAATTTAAACTTCAAAATTCTACGTCTCTAACAAAGAGCCACAATGCAATGATGGTTGTATATAAATTTTCATGCAAACTAGTTCATTCAGAGTGGTAAAATATGATTGCATCCACATTAGTTAAACTACCTACAGTTTTTGAAATCTATGCTAGATCGATCATCTTGACTTTTTTGGAGAAATTTTTGCTTCAGTTCTGAAATATAAGACTCAAATAACAAGTTCTGTACAAAATTTGAGACATTACTAATTGAGGACAATGTGTATTTTTATGGCACTGAAAGTTTGTGTCTTACAGGCAATGTGCAAGACTATTTATCAAAATGGTTTTATGAAAGCTCCAGGCTATATATGTTATAGTGGAGAAAGTTCAATATGTTCCAAACTTCCAACAAAATAATCAGATGCAATATTTCTTTAGTGTTAGTAATTTATAGTAGCTCCAATGGCATCCAAGACCTTAAAAAATAAAAGAAATTTTTAAAATTAATATCACTAGAATACTTCCATTTTCACACACCAGCCTTTGCATTATTGCTTGTTTGTTTCAGGTATGCACCTTATTTTTATTGGCATATAGAAAGGCTAAAAAACCAACAAGGATGAAGTATCAAAGCCACAAACTCTAGCCACTAGAACTTCTAACTTCATCGTGACTACATATCAACTATCAGATACACCAATGACCCAATTATATTTAACATTTATGAAAATCAAATTAATTTGGAATTGAATACTAAGCACAATTCCATTAGGAACATGATAACATATTCTTAAGAAATAATGCTCTACAATAAAAGTGGCTATTTCTGCACCAAACACTCTAGTAATAGGGGTCTCATGACTAAACTGAACAAGAGAGCTTACATCTGAATGTGTGAAATATCTAGAGTTTCATGTGTGAAGTCTGATAGAAGCTCTTTATAATAGGTAAGAAAAAGGTAATAGCAATTAACCAATCAACAATACACAAAAATCAGAAAATAGCAATTATCAAATCATAAACTTATAAAGAAATCAAATGATCAGAAAGAATAGAGTGCTCTATTTATTATTGAAGGCTCTATTTCCTTTACAACTTGCATACCACAAAGAAATAATCTCAATATTAAAACCTTGGTGCCTAGAGATTGACGATGGTGAAAACTACATTTTACTGATTGTACCATTAATTTTCTTTATTCGAATTAAATCTAACGAGCTAAAGGAAGCTATTAGAGCATGAATCTATGTTTTAGTTACAATAATCCATGCAAGAAATTTATTATGCAAACAAAGTGAGTAAAATAAGACTACTATTTGATTGGTCATTTCCATTTTTGTCAGTGGTTTTTCGATCTGGGTGAAAAAAGAAATTCCCATAATTAGTCTCTCATCCAAGGTGAGCGGTATACCTTGCCTAGAATAGTAGGGCATTCAGGTAAGGGAAACAATTGCAGTGTACATTATCATGTTGTCTTTAGAGTGACTATCCTCATTTGTTGAAGAAGAAAAGCATTAATGTGGCTGAATAGCAATACATTCAAGTGGCAATCACACAAGGGACAGTCACTGTGAGATGTCCTCATTTGTGACTATCCTTACAGTGAGTGTACATTATCATGTTTTCTTTAGAGTGACTATCCTCATTCTGTAAGTGTACATTATCATGTTGTCTTTACAGTGACTGTCCTCCTTCAAGTGGCAATTACACAAGGGACAGTCACTGTAAAGACAACATGATAATGTAGAGAAACATTGTCATTTGTATTTTCAACAGCGCTAAGAGAGGTTCCCTCCGTGAAATCAAAGCTACAATTTCTGAGTACATTGGGTTTATTTTTCTTTTGTCATTATTATGTAATCTGGTATTCAGCTGTTAGAGAGCTAAAATACCCAGAAATGAGGACATATCTGTGTTGAATTTATTGTTAGTGCTTTGGTTATTTAGAATGCTTCCCCACAATACTTAATAGGATGCATTTGGTTTTCAAAGCTTTCACTGACTTGGATTCAAGATTCTGAGACTTTCACGTGCCTTGCTTCACTTGTTTCCATAAACAAATCGCGTGCCTTTTGTATGCTTCCACATTTTATATACATGTCCATCAGGGTAGTCACCACCACTATATTTGACAAAAACCCATCTTCAATTACTTTTTGGTGAATTTCCCTACCCTGTTCTATGACTGTACCTCTGGTTTTAATGTATAAAAATGATCCAAATTTCAAAGGAAGTATATGATAAATTCCACCTAACACTTCCTAATCCCTGGACAGTGTCTTCTTACACTTTGAAACAAACAATTCCAAAGGGAATTAGCCTCTAGGGCTCTGCAACACCCAAACCCACAATTCTTGGCTCTAAACCCTTCTTAACTAGGGCATTCTCAATCACCCGATTCTACACCCTTCAAATCCAAATTAGTGGATGATTCACCATCTCACAAACATTATACAATGTTCCACATTATAACAATCCACCCTTGCTTGGATAGATCACTCACTGCTATACATTAGCATTCAACTCAAGGTAATTTCCCACAGTTTATCCTGTGATCACACTGTTTTCCACAAAACTTTGCCTATGCAATGTCAGTACTTCATAATACAAGTTAGTTATTGTCATCCCATGAATATTAGGCCTTCTATGTTACAGCAAAATCAAAGTAAACTCATTCAAAACAGTTTAGAATGGATGAAAGAAATCCTTCTAACTCATGTATGTGTTAGTTCAAACAAATGAGGATAGTCACTCTAAAGACAACATGATAATGTACACTCACAGTAAGTGTACATTATCATGTTGTCTTTAGAGTGACTATGCTCATTTGTTGAAGAAGAAAAGCATTAATGTGGCTGAATAGCAATACATTCAAGTGACAATTACACAAGGGACAGTCACTGTGAGATGTCCTCATTTGTGACTGTCCTTACAGTGAGTGTACATTATCATGTTGTCTTTAGAGTGACTGTCCTCATTCTGTAAGTGTACATTATCATGTTGTCTTTACAGTGACTGTCCTCCTTCAAGTGGCAATTACACAAGGGACAGTCACTGTAAAGACAACATGATAATGTAGAGAAACGTTGTCATTTGTATTTTCAACAGCGCCGAGAGAGATTCCCTCTGCGAAATCACAGCTACAATTTCTGAGTACGTTGGGTTTATTTTTCTTTTGTCATTATTATGTAATCTGGTATTCAGCTGTTACATAGCTAAAATACCCAGAAATGAGGACATATCTGTGTTGAATTTATTGTTAGCGGCTTTGGTTATTTAGAAGTTTAATTTTATTTGTTCATCTTTCAAGCACAAAGGTTTTGTGGACCGTAATGTCTTCATTGTTTCAGGTATGCAATGAAACAGCCCTAACTTGCGACTACCTTCACAGTACTGCAAAACCGAAGAGGGAAAAGCAAGTTAGGATGGAAATAAACAAACTAAAGCTGATGAACATTTATAAACTAAAAGTTTAAAACTACAGATTACAAATGTAGTAGTTTCATACGAAAAGAACTTGATGTCTGAAATTTACCATTAGAAGTATCCAAAGGAATACCACAGTACTGTTGAACTTGGAGAATCGGAGATGATCTACACAGCAAGGTTCAACAGCTATAAGGACTGTTACACCATCTTTAGCATTTGAATACATTTTCTCCTTGGCTTCTAGTGGATCCTCAAAGACCCCCAATGACATTTTCCCTACAATTATCAATTGTTTGTCAGTATGAGATATTAATAAATAAACATTAATCACAATATTAGGCAAACAATGTTCTTGATGTTTGAATCTAAATCACAGAAAGCTCTAATAAAGCAGTTCTCAGTTTCACATTAAACTAAGTTTCAATTTCAAATGGTTATAATAATTTTTGCAAGTTATAAGTAGCTGGTTACAGTATATGACATAAAAAGAAAAAAAATCATTTCTATTCTTTTCTTCTTTTTCTCTTTCAACGAAGCTTTTGCACCACACAAATGCATACCAAGAATTTCTCAGGAGGTTTCAAGACCATTGCATACCAAACTTCTTCTCTGTAGATGCTACTGTGTGTCGTGGTCCAAACGGGCCCATAAATGTGGTTGAATAACAATACATTCAAGTGGAAATTACACAAGGGACAGTGACTGTGAGATGTCCTCATGTGTGACTGTCCTTGTCACAAATGAGGACATCTCACAGTGACTGTCCCTTGTGTAATTGCCACTTGAATGAGGACAGTCACTGTAAAGACAACATGATAATGTACGCATACAATGAGTGTACATTATCATGTTGTCTTTACAGTGACTGCCCTCATGTTGTATATTCTTCTCTGTAGATGCTACTGTGTGCTAGGGAACTTCTTAGAACTATTGGTATATTCTTAGAGCTTGTTACACCTGGGATATTCTTCTCTGTAGATGCTACTATGTGTCGTGGTCCAAACGGACCCATAAATGTGGTTGAATAGCAATACATTCAAGTGGCAATTACATATATTATAATGTATCTGTCTAGTCCTCATGACTGCTCATAACAGTACAAGTGATATTTTTTTGGGAGTGGGGAAAGGTTCGAGACTTTCACCTGTATGAAGAATCCTTTCTACCTAACACAAAAATGCACCCCATAAAACATCTGATTGGTTCGAGTATCTTTGAACTATTTTGGTCTATTGACAACACTAGACCAGTGTATACAGAATGACTAATTTCATGCAAGACAATGTGATGCAGAGTGGTCAGCAAGAAACTTGGTCTTAAGCCCCAACCCACTTCAAGACACCAAAATGTTACACCTAAGAAATTTAGCCTCTGATTCTATCAGACCAGTTTAAAATCTCTGTACTAGAGGGACTTCAAAGGTTTCAAGATACTTCTAACACCTTATTGACTCAATCCCAACCAAGACCAAATTTCCTTTTAGGGACAAGTTCCCTGATTTTCTACCAAAAGAGACTTTATTGATCCTAGGCTTTGCCAACCCAATAAAACATTTGAAAAATCTTAAGATTCCCTAAAACATGCAGAATCATGCATTGGTTGTGTTCTAAACAACCCAAGACATCAAAATCACAAATAGACCTAGTGACTCTAGTAGGTCTCCAAAACCTGTTCTGCAGCAATAACTCTTCAATTTGACAAAGGACCTTATGAACTTATATGTTTTTTGAGTACCCTTTTTGATGTTCTAACAATCCTCCAACTCCTAGACCCTGACTCCACTCCAGCATATCAATGTCCTTATTGAGTCCGCAGACCTAATGCATGCCTTTGGGTGTGGGTTCCAAAACAAGGCATTGAAAATGGGTGCATGAAACCAAGATCAGAGTTTGAAGATGTCCACCATGCTCTAAAGATCTAGATTCAACAAGGTTTGAGGTCCTTTACTTGCCGCTACCCTCTGATCTTGCATAATCCATCAACTCCTAGTCAAGAACATTGAGATTCTTGACCTAGGGCTTGCTCTCGAAATTCTCTGGCTTAGTATCCTGTTCCAAAGCTTTTAAAATATGAAAATAAACCCCCTTAACTTGCATTTTACAAAGAATAGAGGATATCCTATGGTTTATTTGCAAGTTAAGGCCATTTGAATGCAATAACCCTAAAAATGAGGGTTTGATAGAACAACAGATAAGAAAAAGGAATAACTTTGATATAAGGTGTCTTGAATCTACCAAATAAACTCTCAAAGCATAAGATATAAATACTCTAACTTCCACACTAGTCTTCCCTCCCTTTCACATCCGTACACTGTACAGTGCTTGAAGGAAATGCACAGAAAAGGCTCTGAAATAGTGGCTCTATCTGACAGAGAGTCCATGCTAGGCTTCATGACTAACCTAGAGCACATTCCTTGTTATGGAGGAAGTTTGAATGGTGAAGAACTTATGGAATGGATAGAGGACCTAGATAACCATTTTGACTACAAGTATCTTATTAATAACCATTTTGACTACAAGTATCTTATGGATAGAGGACCTTGATAACCATTTTGACTCATTTAGTATCTTATTGAGCTTCACTTTGTTTCAAGAATATAGTTTAATATTCTCTACTAAACAGGGCCAACCACGTGAAGGTGGAAGCTCATTTGGCCCCACCCCCCTCCCCCTAACATCACTCTACATTCCCCGTTAACATCTAACATTCATTCATTCTTTCAATTATTAATAAAATGTAACATTCAATCAATATCACATGATAACATTCATTAACACATTAGATTCGTTAACACGCAACATTCATCAATATGAAAATAAACACATAATTCATGAACATTCATTAGCACATAATTAAATTCATTGAGACATAAAATTCAGTCATTATCAATTAAGGTATTTAGATGACAATCATTTCTTTTTTCTCTTTCTAATTTTTTTTTCTATGTAAGCTCTAAGAGGAGCATCAGTGTTATCATCAATACCCCCCTCATCAGTTGTTTTGTTCTCTGTTCTTGATGATCTCAAATTCCTATGCTGCTGCAAAGGGGGGTCCTCTACAATAACAAATAAAAGAGTTAAATTTAAAATATTTAATTATAATTGTTACAAGTATTTAATTATTTTAAAGAACATAACTGTGGCGCTCTTTAATTACCTGATCTGGCCACATCATTTTGTCTAGACTCAACCTCAACATGCTCATGAGCACCGACCCCTCGATCCTCTACAGTTGCTATACAAAATGTTACATTAATCCAAACACCAATTGTAATTACATATAAAAATTTTAATAGCAAATGTATACCTCCACCACTAGGATGCACATCATGCGAACCTTCATTATGCATAGATTGTGTAGAAGGATTGTCAGGCTGCATTCCAATATCCTACACATTGTTATCATTGCTTTCTTAAAACAGATATACTCACTTTATATTAGAACTTAACATCAAATAGACTAATTGGTAAAGTATTCAATTTGAAATAAATTTCATTTAGCTTATTTACCTGTGGCTCAGATGCATCATTATTTGAACCTTGCACACTGATTTCAGCTCGTAGCCGTTCAGCCATGGCTCTATAGCCTTGTTGGAAGCCAATTCTCTTGTCCTTTTCTATGAGGCATCTATTGAACTCTGACCCCTACATTTTTGCTTGGTATGGTGAATTTTACTTGCATTGTTTGATCAAAAAAAATTTCCTTGCAATATATAAAAAAATTGATACAAGTTTTCATTTACTAATACTTACAACTCATGCTTGAAGTTTGGAAAAACCACCAGAGCCGAGCTTGTGTGTCCCGTGCTTTTCTAATCTTGCCTTTGTTGCCTTTGATGTGTCAGGCAATCTATGAAAAGTTTGAAATATGTTAGAGACCAGTACAGGAAAAATTTAGAGGTTAATTAGTACGTAATTATAGGAAAAATTTAGAGGTTAATTAGTACATAATTACATTCTCAAAAGTATCACATACCTTGCTCTACTCTCTACTGGTGTAATTCCTTTTTTCATGTCGGCTTTATACTTTCCATCCAAAATCAAAGCCTGCCACTCAGCCTCAAGAACACAGGGCGGACGCTCGTGCCTAGGGTTAACCTCTAAATATTTCCTGTACTGGTCCCTAATATACTTCAAACATAAACCAACTCTTTCAAGGAGCTTGTTTCTCTCGAATGCACGAGGTCCAAAAAGCTGGGTCATACTATGTACAAGATCATCCTTCAACTTTTTATCTTGGTTATTCCACCTTTTAAGTAAAAAAAAACATGTTAGACTCATAAATGAAGAGAAGCTACCTTTAATATAGTTCAAGAAATTGATGAAAAGGAAAACTATTCTAGCAATGATATGAAATCAAAATAGTGGTTTGGTGTTTTAGTTAGGATATGATGTTCCACCATGTACGTAGGGTGGGCCCGAATATCCGCAAACACTCATCACCAAGTTTTCGCCAAAAAATATCATTCCCTACAAAATAATCATGGGATCATTAGTCGATGAAGAGTGATCAAAAACTAAATTACTATTATATCACTATAGAATAATAATAACTTTAAAGTACTTGGAACTTTGGCTACTTTTAAGGGAATGCCTTCATCGTCACTGACGATCAATACGCAATCCTTCACCGTTCCCGTACTAGGAACACGGGAACATCTAGGAAATGATGTTGCTTCGGGACTTGTTGCATCTCCTATTGCAAAAAATGAAAACCATTATCAAATGCCTCCAAGAAATAATACTTCAAGGGAAATAAATTGGTGCAGAGCACCCATGGCACAAACACAATCAAGGGATCTACATCATAAACACATAACACTTAAACACATAACAAAAGAGAGAAAAAGAGGGATTTGTGTACCAGTAGATGGTGCAATAGTTGGTGCATTTAGGCTGTGTGTTGTTGACATGGCAGTCGGCAAGACATTTGTGGCTGTCTTGGATGGAGGTGGCATTGTCATATCATCATGGAAAGGAGTTGAAGAATAAAATTGTTAGAGCATGCATAAATATAGAATGCGTGGACTAGCATGGACAAGATTGTTAGAGCATTAAAAAAAAAGATTGTTCGAGCATGTATTGTCAATGATTATGATCATTCCTATATATATTCAGTGGAAAACACAAGTGGGGAATGGAACATGTGATCTACCTGAACCACTTGTAGTACCAGCCTCATTATGGGAATGGGGTTCAAAATTACACAAATAACTCTGTAAAGACAATGCATCCATATTTTAATTAATGTCATAAAAGAGCATAACATAAAAACCATTATTGAACTCTTGTAATAATTAAAAATTTCATTAATACTTACTTTAAAGTTTTTAGAAGTGCGCAACAACTCAGCTGCCTTGTCTTTTATTTCCTGAGTCTGAGGATGTATGGATACCAAACGTAGAAGTTCTTTCTCAATTTTCTTTAGCAGCTTTTTAATGGAACCGATCGGGTCATCGGTCTCTGCTAAATCAATAAAAAAAGGGTCCACAAGGGGGGACTCCTGAGGGACTGCAGGTTGCTTTCCCTCTCTCCGACCACCGACCCTCTGTGACAACAATAGTAATATTATCAAAATTACTCCAAAACAATGAAGAAAATAACATTAAAAAAAATAACATTTTTCTTCTATCTAGTTTGCACAATTACAATGAGTTTTACCTTCTCATGTGTAGATGAGCTAGGAATATCATCACCATCACCTTCGGGCGGTTGCTCCATATTGTGCCCCTGTGTCAAAGATCAAGTATAAAAATGTTAGCCAAAAATTTAATAACTAAATGGTATGTTGGAGTCATTGATTAGAAGTTGGTTTAATAGTATGTACCACCCCCATGATAGTAGCCTCGTTTGTATCTATGCGGTTCAAATTGTAATCAATAAACAACTCTTCCCCTGCACGTATTGATTTTATTGCATAGATGAATACATGATTTCCCTCGCGCGCCTCAAATATGCAATTGGGTTGCTTTATAGTTGACCCAGGTCGTGTACTATTTATAAAACCTGCAATATTCCCTGTTTCTTTTGGCCTTCCAGCAATGTATATAGCCACACTTTTACTTTGATTATTGTCTTTCTGTTGTATATAATTTGCCGAGAGTGCATACCTACGCATACTTTTTTTATATTGAACAATATGCATCCAACTTTTGTAATCGTAACATGGTCCAACATACTCCATCAATTCAGAAACTTTGTTGTAAGACACCTTTATGCCATCCATAGAAAATAGGCCCAAACCATGTAATGATGATGGTGCTATGCGATATATCCTCTCATTAACACAAAAATCAGTGTTTATTGGAGGAAGTTCCTTGGGTACCCAATGTTTCTGTAGATGTTGGTACCTCAAGGGCACCTCGATGTTGCCTTTCATCTCATCATCATAAGAACATGACCCCCCTTGAGCAAGGAAAAATTTCATGTGTTTATTGAATTTCCTTCTAGTCCTTTGACCTCTAGTTAATCTCCTTATTCTAGATAAACTGCATGTCTCACTTTCCTCTTCTATTCCTATATTTCCCTCACTCGAGGAAGACACTTCTGACAAATACCTATTTGCTGGTACCTACAAATGGGAGAGATCTTAGAAGACATCAATCTTACTATTGATAAGTGTATTAAATAGACTTTCTGTAAGGTGTATTGACTTATACCTGTCGATCCATGAGACTGTGCGGGATGCTCTTGAAAGGGGTTCAATTTCCTGCAAATGTAATTCAATTATCATGAGCATAATCACATGATAATCATAATAAAATCCATCATAAGCATCACATAAAAATTAAAAACATTAAAACGTATACATTATAACACTTAAATCAGGCTCACATTATAAGCCTGCTAGGGAAGTAGGCCTACTGAAGGGCTAAAACTGGGTTTTTGTATCAGCTGATGAGTTGAGGGCTTAGTAACCTTGGGGACATGCTATTTGAAGTTGTTTTATGTGTGTGGTGGAGGTGGAGGAAACACCTAGTTAAGGTGAAGTCAAGTTTGGAGCCTATTGAGGCATTGTGAGCATTTGATAGTTTGTTGATTAGATTGCTTGGATGAATCCATTGGATGGATTGAGGGACATTGGGATTATTCCAAAGATGTAGAATGCTAAGGTGGCATAAGAATTTGGTGTGCACTCTGATAGGTTATGGAGTTGGCTTGGATCAAGGAGAGTGATCTTATGAAGATGCTTGGTTGGTGTTGTGAGAACACTTACAAATGCTTTTGACCTGAAAGAAAATAAGGCTCAATACATTCATGCATCAATATGTGTTTTAAATAGTTTTATTTAATTAATTTAGATTAATAGTTAATTTAGATTAGCAGTATTCTATTTGTAGTTGAAACTTGTAGCTTTTAAATAGATAATGAATAAACTATGTAACCATTTAAGACAAATATATTTCTATCAAGAAATGAATATTAAATACATTAAGGATTGATGGCATACCTTTAAATTTCATCATCATCATCCTCATCATCATCATCATCATCATCATCATCATCATCATCCTCGTCATCGTCATCATCATCGTCGTCGTCGTCGTCGTTGTCGTCATTGTCATCATCATCAACATCATCATCATCAACATCAACATCATCTTCATCATCATCATCAGTAGCAGCATCATCATCATCATCTTCTTCTTCTTCTTCATGAAAATTTGTCTCAAGAACATCATCCAATAATTGTCGATCATGATCATCATCTACATCATCTTCTACTTCTTCGGTATCTTCTTCTTCCATCGCATTATACTTTATCGGCCTTCCTCTCGGTTCATGTCTAACAACAAATGACCAACCCGGTTTATGTGAAACCTCTGAGTAAAATACCTACTCACATTGGCTTGGAAGAACATAGGGCTCATCCCCAACTGGCTCAAACGACCTTGTATTAACCATTGTAAATCCATTATCATGTTCAATAACAGTTCTATTAGGATCATTTGGATTAAGTCGTAGCCTGTACCATTTGACAACAAAGAGTACTAATTTGAAGGAACTAAAGTTGCACTCAAGTATATCATCCAAAATGCCATAGTATTGATTTTTAGACTCTTGAGGATGTAAGTCATTTCTAGATGAAATATTAGTCACTTGAAAGACTGCAGTTATTCCAGAATCACAAGTTTTCTTGTCATCCAACACTTTGACGCGAAATTTTTGACCATTATAGAACATACCCTTGTGGTGTTTAACTTGCAATAATATGTGAAACATGTCAAAATTATTATATCATGAGTTGATAAACATACGGGTGATTAATAATTTTGTACATACCTGGAAATCTCTTAAACCATATGCTAAATCTATTTCCCTTTGCGTAACATTAGAATCTCCATTACGATGAGCTTCTTTAACCATTGAAGATACACCTTCCCATGTTAATGTGTGACTAGAATGTTGACATTGTTCAATCCATACCGTCATCCAATCAAGATTGTTTGCAATATACAAATGTAGTGCATCCCACTCTTGAGCAACTGTACAAAAAAAAAATAGACGACTTACAACCGATTTATTTTGAAGATTAAGAAATAATTTATTACAATAACATCTTATAATTTATTACCTGTCACTTTCCTCAATCTACCTTTCCCCATCAAGTACTCCCCTTTGAATTTTTTAAAAGGGTCGAGATCCCAAATGTGATCTACATGGATATTTGAAGCAAACTTAGGAAGATATTCAGTAATGTACACCATAGTCTGGTATACCATGTATCCCTCTACCATAGAACCCTCAGGATGTGCTCTTTGTCGAACCAAAGCCTTCAAAGATTTCAAGTGCCTCTCAACCATCCACATTGACCTCGTGTGTGCAGGTCCACACAATTCAATCTCCTCAACTTGGTGTATGAGGTAGTGTTCTTGTGCATTGAAAAAAGTTGGAGGTAGACACTTTTGCATTTCACACAGTAAATGAGGAATTCTTCTCTTCCAATAGTTTATATCTTCTTTATGGATTTCTTTAGATGACAACCACCTACATTAAGAGATTCAAGTCACAAAAAATATATAAATACGAGACTTTACAAAATAATATACAATAGATTACATAGCAAGAAAAACAAATCACGAATATAATAAATATATACAACAAATTGAATAGATATTACAGCTTACCTCATGTATTTTCCAAGATCATATATCACTTGTTTGATGTTATTGTTGAAGTGCTCTGGGAGAGATAGAGGTAGCACGTACTGCAGTAATTATAAACCAATCATTTCATTATTTTCTAACATAACATAATGAATAGTACACGTAGTTTATGAATATATTGTAAATACAAAAGAACATAACTTACCTTGATGAAAGTATGCCAATCATGCGTTTTGAGCCCTGGCCCAAATTCACTTTTCTTTGATATGAGATTGCTTATGTTCGCAGCAAATCCTGTGGGAAATCAAATTTTTCGTATGACTTCTTTTATGGCATCACTTTGCTGCTCCGTTAATAACCAAGGAAGGGCACTTATATTAATCTGATCTCTATTGCTATTTGAGTGAATGAAATTCTTCAGTGCATGATTGGATTCATGAATGTCATTACAAATTTTGATAATTTTTTCTTTGTCATGCCTTCCATCCAGTATTTTCCACAATGTCTCCGTTATATTCTTTCCAATATACATAGGATCAAACAAATGCACAATTTGTAGGTCCTCGTAGTAGGGAAACCTACTAAATTGTCTGGGATAGCTTTTTAGTCCCTTTGGAAGGTTGTCAGTAGTGCCTTGACAACCTTCACGATCATCAATTACATAATTAGTAAACAAAAATCACAATAGAAATATATAAATTACAAACATAAACCATTAGGTGGAACGACATTACCTCGACGATTAATTCTATTATATTCCAACTTCCATAGGCGAGGTGTCATTCTTCGTGGCTTTGATGTAGTCTCTTCTTTCCCATTGAAAAGATGTTTTTCCATACTTCGATACTTATGATTCCTGTGGAGGAAGTGTCTGTACTCATCAAACACCTGCTTTCCTAAACTTTTTGAATGACGAGATTTCATCTTTGGACCACAAACTGGACATGCAAATTTTCCCTTTGTTTGAAGACCTACAAGATAATGATATAATTGGATTATTAAATATGTTGATTTTTATAATTAGAATTATCATGCGCAACTTGAATTCACTATAACATACCACAAAAATGTGTTAGCCCTGGGGCATCATGTATTGTCCATACAAGTATTGCATGGAATTGAAATTGTCTTTATCCTATTGGTCTAGACACATCATACATAGTGACACCGTTCCATAACTCCACCAACTCGTCAATAAGAGGCTCAATATATACATTCATATCTTTAACTTGATATTTACCTACTTGAATGAACAGTAACATTACATAATTATTGTGACCATTTTACTGTAAAATTTGTAAGTACATGTAAATTAATAACTATCAAATGATAAAATACCTGGAACAATCATTGCCAACATAATGTGCTCCCTCTTTATTGACATCCACGGAGGAATGTTATTGTTGATAACAAAAATAGGCCACACCGAGCAAATAGATCTCATCTCTCCAAATGGATTGACACCATCCGCTGCCAATGAAAGCCTGAGATTACGAGGTTCTTCTTTGAAGTGTTGCCACTTTTTCTCTATGTGCATAAATGCTGAACCATCCGCAGGGATTCGAATAATGTCATCTCGACTTCTATTGCATGCATGGTAATCCATAAATTGTGCCAAGCTAGTACACCTGAATAATTGTCGCATCCATGGAATAATGGGGATGTAACGAAGAACCTTGTGAGGCACCTTTTTTATTATTTGATCTGTTCGATATCTACTTGTATGACATACAGGGCATTGTGTTGCAAATTTATGTTCTTTATAATATATAATATGATCATTGGGACAAACATGTATTGCTTGATACTCCATTCCAATATCTTTCATAATAGCAGATAATTCTCGATATGAGCGAGGTAGAATATTTGATGGTGGTAACAAAAACTCGCTTATCAATCTACAGCAAAAAATATAAGTTGTTAATATAAACAATATTAGTGGTACATTATTCACCCTTTGTTAACTATAAAGACATATATGACATACCTTAACATATGTGACATTGTTATGTTGGATAAACCATTCATAACCTTCAAGTTCAACAACAACAATATAGCAGAGAGAAGAGTTGTTTGGGAGTCTTTGTATAGGGGCTCGTATGCCTTCTCAAGTAGAGGTACATCGAGGCTATCATCATCATCATGATCAGATCCGCTTGGACTAAATGTGTCATGGATCAATGTATTTATACCATCATCTTCAATTGTGTTTTCTGGCACATGATCGTCATCTTCCATGGGATCATTATCTTCACCTTGGATATTCGCACCCCCATGTTCCTCCATATCATGTACTTCCCTGGGGAGATCAACCTATATAAAATTGATTAACATAAATAAACCATGATCTTCAACTCATCATCAAGTGATTTCATATGTATATAAATTGTTAAAATGATATAATGAACAACTTACCAGTGGATGATAGTCATGCCCCCCTTCAATGTGACCATTCTCCCTACAATGTCTCTTAACTGTTTTGATTAGCAGTCTTCTACGGTTTAAGCCCTTACAAATTTTGCAGGGACAATAACATTTTCCATCACCTTTTCTTTTCAAGTTAGACCACAATCTAGCGATTGTCTCCCTATTTTGTTCTTCACTTATATTATCTGACATGATCGTTCTTCGCAGGAAGCAAAAATTGGGCTATGAAAACTTCGGTCTACAACTTTCAGTGACTAAGCAAAATTGTCAAAAGTACACAAATCTTCTTAGACCTAGTTAAATCCTTTAATATTTTAAAAGTCTAGTTAAAATATACATTAGATTTAAAAATATACAATTTTCATGCCTGAGCGCGTGGCTATGACTAGTGCAATGGTCTTCTTGCTTAGCTCTAGAAGCTCTCTAGCAATCAAAACATATAAGCTACAAGGCCTAATAGCAACCTAACAGCAATTTCAAAACATATAAGCTACAAGGCAAGACATATTACATGACATGGCAAAAGGATTAAAATATACATTAGATTAAAATATATACAATTTTCAAACCTGAGCGCGTGGCTATAACTCGTGCAATGGTCTTCTTGCTTAGCTCTAGAAGCTCTCCAGCAATCAAAACATATAAGCTATTAGAATTCATTAACTTTCTATAATTGGAAAACTCTATTTGATATTAGACCGTAAACTACTACTATTCTCTCCATAAGAACTAAGTACAAAATTCTTTCAAGTTCACATCCATGATTCCCTTTAGATTAAAATATACAGCAAAAATAAGCTAAAAGTCTAGTTAAAATATACATTAGATTAAAAAATATACAATTTTCAAACCTGAGCGCGCGGCTATAACTCGTGCAATGGTCTTCTTGCTTAGCTTTAGAAGCTCTCCAGCAATCAAAACATATAAGCTACAAGGCCTAATAGCAATTTCAAAACAAGGGTCATCAAAAGAACCAAAAACAATGTGTGCAAACAATACCTTGTGAAGTGGTATAGACAATTAGAAGATGCTACTATGTGCTAGGGAACTTCTTAGAACTGTTGGTATATTCTTACAACTTGTTACACCTAGGATATTCTTCTCTGTAGATGCTACTGTGTGCTGTGGTCCAAATGGGCCCATAAATGTGGTTGAATAGCAATACATTCAAGTGGCAATTACACAAGGGACAGTCACTGTGAGATATCCTCATGTGTGACTGTCCTTGTCACAAATGAGGACATCTCACAGTGACTATCCCTTGTGTAATTGCCACTTGAATGAGGTCAGTCACTGTAAAGACAACATGATAATGTACACATACAATGAGTGTACATTATCATGTTGTCTTTACAGTGGCTGCCCTCATGTTGTATATTCTTCTCTGTAGATGCTACTACGTGCTAGGGAACTTCTTAGAACTGTTGGTATATTCTTACAACTTGTTACACCTAGGATATTCTTCTCTGTAGATGCTACTGTGTGTCATGGTCCAAACGGGCCCATAAATGTGGTTGAATAGCAATACATTCAAGTGGCAATTACACAAGGGACAGTCACTGTGAGATGTCCTCATGTGTGACTGTCCTTGTCACAAATGAGGACATCTCACAGTGACTGTCCCTTGTGTAATTGCCACTTGAATGAGGAACAAGGAGGAAGTGATACAATAATAGGGGGGTGATCATTTTAAAATGTTTTGGACAACAAAAAATGCTATGCACGAGGTAAAACATGGGCTCAAACCTTAATAAAACTAGAGACTAACAACAAAGAAAATGTACCTCATGATACTTATTGAGCTTAAAGCATAAATAACCTACTATGTACAAGAAGGAAGGATAAACTATTAATAGAAATGTTTAAGATGGATCCTATTTATCAATATCTCAAAAGGATTACCTTCCATGTTTTCCAACTCAAAAACATAATTTTCTTTGTAGCGAGAAATATAAAAAGGACCCTCCCATAAGGCATCAAACTTTGTATGTTGACTTGGATTGGCTGCTCTTTCATTGTACTTCAAAATCATATCATTTTTCTTAAGAGGGGGATTGCATACCTCTTGTCAAACCCACATTATACTATTCTTTGGTGATGTGTCAAGGCATTATAAGCATTCTCATAAGCTTCTTGTAGATTCAACAATTTTACTAATATGACATTCATCACACCATCTTCCTCTACTTCAATTAATGTTAGAAGTTGTAGAGCTAGGATTTCCATTGATATAGGAAGAACAACTTCTATTCCATTGGCGAACTGGTGCCGGAGCACCTCACACAACCAATTTGGAGATGGAGATTATACAGACTTTCAGGACAAATCAGAGGGATGGAATACATAAACAGGGTCAATAGGTCAATTGGAGGATCTTAGCACCTTTAATGTTATTAAAATAATGCAATACTTCAATGAGTTTGTAATGATGTCCTTATTAGGACTAAAAGCTTGTTTACAATGGACTGAGATTGTCCAAAGTTCAATAATGTTCTAAGAATCTAGAATAGGCTAGTGCGGAAGTTTAAGTCTTTTGGAAAGTTTAATAATCATAAGAGATCAAAGTTAGTGAGTTTAGTGGTCTTTGGATTAAAATAATTCAATTAATTATAAGTTGGAATTTTTGAATTTTCAAAATCCAACGGTTAGCTAACAATGGAGGGAGTTAGTATTTATGATTTAGTTAGGCTCAAACTAAGCTCCAACCGATGAAAATTGGTTGGATTAGTTTTTGAGAAGTTATAAAGAATCTTATATATATCTCTGTTACGACAAAGAAGGGAGATATATACGGACTGCAACAGTAAGAAATATAAAACTCTTAGTTTTTGCAACTCCATTTATCTTGGAAGTCTTAGTTTGTTTGAACTAACACATACATGAGTTAGAAGGATTTCTTTCATCCATTCTAAACCATTTTGAATGAGTTTACTTTGAATTTGCTGTTGCGCGGGTGTATGGACTGGTGAAGGAAACAGCGAGCAATAAACTTTAATTTCTGCAAGTTCCTTGATCTTTTAAGTCTCAAATCATTTGGTTTGATTATTCAATTATTCTTGTTATTGAATGAGTTTACTATTATATTGAGACTGCTATCGCGCCAGTCACTGCTGAAACAGTCATCCTTTTGTCTAGACTTGTCATTGCAGTAGAGTTTTAGAGATAATGAAGATCATCCCATGAACATAGAAGGCCTAATATTCATGGGATGACAATAACTAACTTGTATTATGAAGTACTGACATTGCATATGCAAATTTTTGTGGAAAACAGTGTGATCACAGGATAAACTGTGGGAAATTACCGTGAGTTGAATGCTAATGTATAGCAGTGAGTGATCTATCCAAGCAAGGGTGGATTGTTATAGTTTGGTTTTATACCTCCCAATTGCATTTGTTTAAAAATCGTTGGAGGTTTTTAAACAAATGCAATTGGGAGGTATAAAACCAAACTCAACCACTTTTGCCAGCATTCTTCAAGCATATGCCAAAATGGGATCTTTAGTATTGTGGGGAAGCATTCTAAATAACCAAAGCCACTAACAATAAATTCAACACAGATATGTCCTCATTTCTGGGTATTTTAGCTCTCTAACAGCTAAATACCAGATTACATAATAATGACAAAAGAAAAATAAACCCAACGTACTCAGAAATTGTAGCTGTGATTTCACGGAGGGAACCTCTCTCAGCGCTGTTGAAAATACAAATGACAACATTTCTCTACATTATTTCCATCCTAACTTGCTTTTTCCTCTTCAGTTTTGCAGTACTGTGAAGGTAGTCGCAAGTTAGGGCTGTTTCATTGCATACCCGAAACAATGAAGACGTTACGGTCCAAAAAATGTTTGTGCTTGAAAGATGAACAAATAAAATTAAACTTCTAAATAACCAAAGCCGCTAACAATAAATTCAACACAGATATGTCCTCATTTTTGGGTATTTTAGCTATGTGACAGCTGAATACTAGATTACATAATAATGACAAAAGAAAAATAAACCCAACGTAGTAAAAAATTGTAGCTGTGATTTCACGGAGGGAATCTCTCTCGGCGTTGTTGAAAATACAAATGACAACGTTTCTCTACATTATCATGTTGTCTTTACAGTGACTGTCCCTTGTGTAATTGCCACTTGAAGGAGGACAGTCACTGTAAAGACAACATGATAATGTACACTTACAGAATGAGGACAGTCACTCTAAAGACAACATGATAATGTACACTCACT
This sequence comes from Chamaecyparis obtusa, assembly GCA_027943335.1. Lineage (NCBI taxonomy): Eukaryota > Viridiplantae > Streptophyta > Pinopsida > Cupressales > Cupressaceae > Chamaecyparis > Chamaecyparis obtusa. The sequence goes on from BSBK01005448.1 coordinate 161,748, forward strand.
GTAAGGACAGTCACAAATGAGGACATCTCACAGTGACTGTCCCTTGTGTAATTGCCACTTGAATGTATTGCTATTCAGCCACATTAATGCTTTTCTTCTTCAACAAATGAGCATAGTCACTCTAAAGACAACATGATAATGTACACTTACTGTGAGTGTACATTATCATGTTGTCTTTAGAGTGACTATCCTCATTTGTTTGAACTAACACATACATGAGTTAGAAGGATTTCTTTCATCCATTCTAAACCATTTTGAATGAGTTTACTTTGATTTTGTTGTAACATAGAAGGCCTAATATTCATGGGATGACAATAACTAACTTGTATTATGAAGTACTGAAATTGCATAGGCAAAGTTTTGTGGAAAACAGTGTGATCACAGGATAAACTGTGGGAAATTACCTTGAGTTGAATGCTAATGTATAGCAGTGAGTGATCTATCCAAGCAAGGGTGGATTGTTATAATTTGGAACATTGTATAATGTTTGTGAGATGGTGAATCATCCACTAATTTGGATTTGAAGGGTGTAGAATCGGGTGATTGAGAATGCCCTAGTTAAGAAGGGTTTAGAGCCAAGAATTGTGGGTTTGGGTGTTGTAGAGCCCTAGAGGATAATTCCCTTTGGAATTGTTTGTTTCAAAGTGTAAGAAGACACTGTCCAGGGATTAGGAAGTGTTAGGTGGAATTTATCATATACTTCCTTTGAAATTTGGGTCATTTTTATACATTAAAACCAGAGGTACAGTCATAGAACAGGGTAGGGAAATTCACCAAAAAGTAATTGAAGATGGGTTTTTGTCAAATATAGTGGTGGTGACTACCCTGATGGACATGTATATAAAATGTGGAAGCATACAAAAGGCACGCGATTTGTTTGCGGAAACAAGTGAAGCAAGGCACGTGAAAGTCTCAGAATCTTGAATCCAAGTCAGTAAAAGCTTTGAAAACCAAATGCATCCTATTAAGTATTGTGGGGAAGCATTCTAAATAACCAAAGCCACTAACAATAAATTCAACACAGATATGTCCTCATTTCTGGGTATTTTAGCTCTCTAACAGCTGAATACCAGATTAAATAATAATGACAAAAGAAAAATAAACCCAACGTACTCAGAAATTGTAGCTGTGATTTCATGGAGGGAATCTCTCTCGGTGCTGTTGAAAACACAAATGACAACCCGCTTGATTTCATGGAGGGAATCTCTCTCGGTGCTGTTCAAAACACAAATGACAACCCGCTTTGTTCAAAACACAAATGATAACCCGCTTGATTTTGCGGAGGGAATCTCTCTCAGCGCTGTTGAAAACACAAATGACAACGTTCCTTTTTTTTTGGGCACTTATATCCTGACAACGTCGCAATTGCGACGGTGTCGGGCTATATTTGAAAAAAAAAAGCCAAAACCGCTTAACATTTCCCTGTCGTCCCAAATTGCCGTCGTAATTTCACCCCAAATGTATTAGTGGAAGGATGGCAATGAGAGAAGCTCTAACAGTAAAAGGTTCCACCCTTTACAAGATGATCTCAGAGAGATGGACTCTCATGTTAAGAGATCCATTATTATGACCCCCCTTCAAATTGCTAAGAATAAATCTATCTACAGCTATAATTTGGACAAGTGGGTGCAGAATGACCTTGTTGAATTGAAGAAAGGTGCATCAAGATGGAGACCAAGAACATTATGCTAGAGGAAATCATTGATAATCTTAGGAAGGAGGATGTCTCCAATGGTAGAGTTGTTGTTTCTTATTACGGTACTGAGATGGAGGATAAAATCAATAAAGATGTTGAGATAGCCCTGGTTCCATTTCATGAGAAGTTAAGCAAGAATGAAGCTATGCTAAAGAATTTGTTGGTTATGGAAAATTTTTGAATGAAGTCTACTCTGGAGAACTTGAATACTTTAAGTAGCATGCTAGAAGGTAACAAAGAGGGCCCTGTGATTGACAATATTGATTTGACTGTTCCCAGTCAGTAGATGGGGCCAGGTACCAGAACTAGGTCCAACACCAAGAAGAAGTTAAAGGTCGAGGATCAGGACATCATGAGGCTGAAAGATACTATTAAGACTATGGAGGGTCAGCTGGAGGAATCAAAGTGCTTCTTGAAGACTCTATCTTGATCTTGGTGCTGGTGGTCTTTTGCTTTATTTTGTTTCCAACTCTTTTTGCTTTTTGTTGTCAGCTTGTATTGAAAATCTAGGATATGTCCCTTTTGTAGTCTGTTCCTTTTTGGGATAGCCAGTTGTTCTCTTGGTTTTCCATGCCTATCTCTTTATATCTTTGTTAAAGGGTTTTGGGCCCCCTTCAAAACCTATTTTTACTATAATAAAAAACAATCATGGCTTAGATGTATCACAAAATTATCAGACTTTTTAGATTATGCACACGTCCGATGTGTTTTATGATGATGAGTATATTGATCACATTTTGTATGATATGCTGGAGGTATATGGCATTACCTTTGATCATGTTGATGGAAGTGATAGTTTCAGTTTACCTTTTCTCCATGGGGATGAAAATCATATGTTTGACAGAGGTCACTAGTACAATTTGCACTTTTTTTCGACGGATGATTCGTCAAAGTTTCTACCCAAATGGGTCAAATACTCGACCAACTAGTTCATCACTATTTTTATCATTGAAATATCGACATATCACTATAGTCATAGAATGATCAACACCAATCTTGGTAAAAAATGACTCCAATATTGGTAAAAAATGACATTAGAAAGTGGTGATATATTACTCGAACATTCAACCATAGTGGGTCACAATTTAGACCAACATTGGTCGAAATATTTGGCCGCTTCGACCAGGATGCCAAACTCACAATGGTCATATTTTGACCAAATTTCATCGCACGTTAGACCAATATTGGTCGAAATATTTGGCCGCTCTGACCAAGATGCCAAACCCACAACGCCACATTTTGACATAGAATGGTCAATTTTTAGACCAAACTAGGTTAGAGTTTCGACGTAGGTTAGTCGAAATGTTGCCTATGATTAGTCAAAATTTTGATGAAATATGGAATGTTTAAAAAAAAAAAATGAAGATAAATATCCAGACTAATCACCAATGTCATCCTGATCGGTGATTAGTCTAGATATTTATCTTCAGGTGTCCACACTCGTTCTGCTACTTGTTGCCAATGGGTCCCTGCTCGTTCTATTTTCTAGACTGCTTTGGGCTCTAGCAATCCATCTGCTCTACTTTGCATGAAACTGTTGGTTTTTTCATTTTGTTTGAACTATTTGAGAGATAGGCTCTGACTGGTGATGCATAATTGGTTTGCATGTTTTCAGTGTGGAAGCAGTGTTGGGGATGTTGGTGGTGTTGCAGATAGATTCCTTAACTAGTTGTTGACAGAGATGGATGGTATGACAACCAAGAAAATAGTTTTCATTATTGGTGCTACAAACAGACCTGATATCATCGATCTTGCGTTGCTAAGGCTTGGCCGACTTGACTAGTTGATTTATATTGCCTTACCTGATGAGTCCTCACATTATCAAATTTTCAGTTCTTTCTTGATAAAATCACCCATCTCAAAGGATGTGGACCTTATAATGGCACTGGCCCGTTATATCCAAGGATTCAGTGGAGCCGATATTATAGAGATTTGTCAGCGGGCTTGCAAGTATGCTATTAGAGAAAATATTGAGAAGGTGAGTTTCAATTGTGGTGGCTTTTGCAAACTAGAGATGGTTATGAATTTCTTAATGGTTTTTTTTGAACTGGTGTGTTAGAATTTTACATTTTTTGATTCAATTTTCCTCAACTTGTATCTTATTATTTCAATTTGTCATATTCTCTTTCCTTTGCACTTTTATAGGATATTGAATGTGAAAGAAAAAGAAGTGAGAAACTTGATTCAATGGATGAGGATGATAGTGATGAGGTAGCTGAAATAATGGTTGCTCATTTTGAGGAGTCAATGAAATATGCCCAAAGAAGTGTCAGTGATGCGGATATTCAGAATTATCAAGCCTTTGCAAAAACACTACAAAAATCTTGAGGCTTTGGTTCTAAATTTTGATTTCCAGATAGACCTATTGGTGCTTCTACTGGTGCTTCAGATGTATTTGCTACAACAAATAATAAAGATGACGATGACTTATACAGTTAATAAACTTAGTACTCAATTGTCATCTTAATGAAGTGACAAATGTGTTTGTTCTAGCAAGGACCTTCCGCTGACAAATAGCCAATGCTATTCAATCTGGCTCCAACTTTTTCTTGTATGAGTTTTATCTATTCATATGTTTGAAACTTTATTTATTTTATCAGCCCTTTAGTCGAGGACTTACTAACTTGTAAGTCTTTAGAGCAATATTAACTTTGTGGCAAGGAAATTTAGCTATGGAAACTTTTTTTCAAGTGGTAGATAATGCTATGAAAACCTTTCTTTTTAAAAAAAAATCATGCTGGAAAATATTCTATACTAAATCAATTCTACAACAAAGAAAGTCTAGCTCAACTAATAGGTATGGTGTGCATCCATTTTATGGAGATCTGCCAAGATGATTTCCCCCGCCAAGATGATGTGCATCCATTTTATGGAGATCTACTAAATGTTTTATATGATAAAGATCACTACAAGTTGGCCCTTGGCCAGATCAATATTGCTCACAATCTCATTGCCAAAGTGGCCAAAGACAATGTTAGGCTGATAAAATATGGGGATTCTCTTTACCGCTGCAAATCTTTGAAGGTTATTGCACTTGGATGGATATGTACCATTGTTAAGAGAATTGAACCAAGTTTGGCTCACCTCAAATAGGTGAGGCAACATATGGCTAATCTAAGTCAGTTTTTTAGAGGGAAATGACAAGTGGGCATGTGGAGTGGACAAACAATCAATGTGTTTCATTTTGGTATTTAACTCATGAGAAAGTTAGTTTTTATTGTTAAGATTGTGGCCTTGACAACAAATATAATGGCACCAAAAAATATACTTACCTTGATGAGAGCATATATATATATAGATTGATATATAAATAATGATATTAAAATTGTAATATATTTAATATCTATTATTTATGAAATTTGAGTTATGCTTTGGTTTATTTGTTTGGCCCAAGTCAACCTACTTGGAATTCTAAATCAAGTCAGCCCCTTTGGAAAATCACCTCTTGGCTCCTACATATAGGAGTTTGATTATTGAGAGAAGACCACCGAAGACATAATGTGTTTCTTCTCCCAAGAATCACTGATAGAGAAACCAGTAGCAATGAATTATTAAAGAAGCAGCGAAATTTCTATAAGGATAAACACAACGAATTCCTCCATTAAATGCATCCAAATCTTCCATAGTGGAGCAGAGATTTCACCATAAGAAGGACTGCAAAACTCAGTCTTAAGTGTAGCATTCATAGGAGCATAATTCTGGAGTAGAAATCGAGACATAATTTTATTGGCATTTATCTGATATTAGGCCAAAGTAAACATCGGATTAAAGATATCAAGAAAGTAGGATGTTGATCTAGTTGGATTAGATCTAAGGGTGATATCAAATATGGGTACTATCTTTCCTTCCTCTTAATCATTTCTCTTATTTTGTGCTTAGTTTGGAAGTCTTCTATAGTTTGTTCATTCCTAGGTAAAATCTAAAATATACTAACATTTAGACCAAAGTGAATTGTCATAAATATAAGGAGCTTAAAACAAAAAATTCTAACCAAAATAGAAAATCTGATATGCTAATAGACAAACTCATTTTGCTGAAAATAAAAACAAGAAACAATCACATATTTGAAATCTCATGACTACATATATCATCTATTAACAATGAAACAAAATTCATTGCACTAGATTAAAATTTTAGTAAAGACACTTTATATGAATCAATTTTTTTGCATTATAACCTGAGTCAGACACTCAAGAACTACACAAAATAGCATTAAGCATGGATTTTGGTTTACATGTGGTACATCAATTCCTTCATCAAAGACATTACATTTATAATTGTTTATTTAGGTTCCATAGCACTAGCATATACACAAAAATAATTTGTATTAAAAAAAACATGGACACTACATATATAAAAAAATAACCTGTTAAAAAAAGAGAGGCCACTAAGGACAATTACACAGGTCTCCAGAAACAACATTACCCAACTCTTTCTGTCAAGCCAAAGACTCAGTGTGTTCAATTTCCCAGACTAGCAGTCAATTCTATGTTGAGTATATCTGTCAGGCCCTCTTGTAGTTTGAATGAATTAAGAATAGAAGATAGGAACTGATTTAACACTTCACCTACTCAAAAACACAAACCAATGAAATAATCCACATTAGGCCAAGAGAGGTTGACGCATTCAATACAAGAATACTTACACAAAATGAAGCCGAATCATGCCAGACAATAACAATGAGAAGTTGACTATTGGTCATTCTAGTTTTTTATTTGATAGTTGTCTGACAATGACACATTCAAAATGCACTTATGAGAAAAGACATAGAATGAATGAAATTGATTAAATAATGAAGGTATGTTAGTTTCAGCTTCACTTAGTTTCGAGAATACTTTAATATTCTCTACTTAACAAGGCCAACCACGTGAAGGTGGAAGCTCATCTGTCCTCACCCCCCCTCCACCTAAAATCAATCTAAATTCCCCATTAACATCTAATTACACACTTCATTCATCCATTTATGAACTATAACATTCAATCAATACAATCACATACCATTCATTAATATGCAACACTAATCAAGAATTCATTAACACATAATAATATTCATTAACATGACATATAATTCAATATTAATACACAACATTCATAGATAATTACTTAAAACAACGTTCTTTCATTATCCAACAAAGTTAATCAAACAAGTTTTATCAAAGATAATTTTTAAGAAATCATTTCTTTTTGGGGTTTTTCTTAGATTTCTTATTTAGGTAAAGGCTGAGAGGAGCATCAATATTATCTTCCTCCTCTTGTGGTTGTGATCTCAAATTATGATGCTTCCTCATGTCTCGAGGAGCATGAGGATGCTGCACTAAAGGGGGGTCTGCTGCAATAACAAGTAAATGGGTTAAATTCGCATACTTTTTTTTACTATTACATGTATTTCATTAACCAATAGAACATAACATGCATTTTTCTTTACTTGGCAATGCCACATCATCATGTACAATAACATTTTGATCTTCCACCACCTCAACATGCTCAACATGCTCTAAAATATTCAAAAAAAGGTTACACAGACAATTGCAATTAAAGATGTTAAATTCTATTAATAATTACGTAATTCATTTCCAATATCAAATTAATACTTCAACCACTATGATGCACATCATGGACTTCATCACACGTAGGTTTTGTGATAGGATTTGAAGGCTGTAGTGAAATGTCATGTGCATTTTTATCATGAAATAGTCAATTTATGTTTGAAATTAACTATTCAATTTGATTTACTTTTCATTTGACCAGTTTGCATGTGTCTCATCTGGTGCAGCAGATTCTTCGTTATGGCTTTCAAATTCTTGGTGTAGGCATGCAGCCAAAAATTTATAGCCTTCCTTCAAGGCTATTCTTTTGTCTTCATCTGTGAGCTCTACATTGAATTCTATGCCCTATATTTTTTGTTAATATTGTCACTTTTACATGTATGATTTGATTAAACATAATTTTTTGCAACCTTATATATAAAAATTTGATATGAAATTCCAATGCTACTACTTACAAGTCGAGAGTGAAGTTTCATATAGCCACGAGAGCCAAGTTTGTGTTGGCCAACCTTTGTTAATCTCACTTTTGTGGCTTTTGATGTGTCTTGTAGTCTATGAAAAGTTTGAAACATGTTAGATTATATATTTACAAAGATCACTAATTAGTGCATGATTATTGTATTGTCTTAAAATGGAAGCACTTCCATGATAAGAGTGTTTAGCCCTCCTAGTAGGTGGTTTGGGGTCATGTTAAGTGCCTTGAGTGGGTCTTTGCATGTATTTGGCTTTTCTCCCCACTTTCCACTTCTTCCCTGCACTTGATTTCTTCATTCTAGGTGAAATTAGGGTTAGGATCTTAAGGATTCTACTAAATTTCCCTCTTCCATGGCTCTATTTTCTAGGTAGGATTTAGAAATAGATCCTCCTAGCCTTCATCATAGTAATCATAGGATTTTATGTCTGTCCTTGACATTCTATCCTGTTTTGGCCTCAATTTTAGGTTTTTGGGCATCCCCGAGACCTCCTGGCTTGGTTGTGAGCCAATCCAGGACCAGGGTTAGATTTGAGGTCGAACCTGACTAGGTCAGGTCCAACCTCAATTTTGACCCCTTCCTCCAAATTTCTAATTTCCATAATTTTTGAGCTTTGGGCCTTCGGGATATTTAGTTTCCCGCCTCCAGGTTAATCATTTCGGGTTTTGGGATGGTAAATCCTTTAATTGCATTTAATCTAGGTATATTTTCTAAAGGTTAGGACCTAATTGGGATTTAATTCTCCAAGGTGGCCCCTCTAGAGGATTTTTCCCTAGTTCACTATAAAAGGAGGCCTTTCTCTCTCATTTTTCATCATCAAGTTTGGCAATCAAGCATCTAGAGCTCTCAAGTGAATTCAAGCATTCAAGCATCTATTCAAGCATTCAAGTGTTCAAGCATTCATCCATCAAGGAGATCCATTGTTAGCTATTGAAGGATTCAATCTCTTTGGAACCCCCCTTTGATGATCCATCCTTCTCCATTTATTCAAGCATTCTCATATGCAAAGATCAAATCAAAATTGGTGTTAAACATCAAATACCATTGATTTGGAACATCCTACATCCATTGAAGCATTCCTACTTGTGGATTTGAGGATTTGAATCTTCTACAAGGACTTCAACATAAGCGAGGTGATTTGTTTCAATTACTTTGTTTATGCACAATACATTTCAATTCAATTTCAAGGTTAATTCCTAAATTGGGGTCTGACCAAGGCAAACCCCCCATACAACAAAAACCCCCATTTTCTTGCAGGTACAGGTGCAGAATTTTGAATCTGAGAGCAAATTTGGATACCCTTTTTGGCAAACTTCTGAGATCTGCGAACATAATTTGAATTGGACTTCAAATAAAGAATGTAGTATTTGACCTTTTATGAGGGTCAAACTTGATCTAAGCCATCTTGAAGAAAGATTTCTGGGTTTTCTCTATCTCGGCATTTCCAGTCTAGGATAGGTTTCAAATTTTCTCGAAAGTGTACACAGACACCAGAATTCAACATTTTCCAGATCTGCCCTAATTTGAGGTTAGTATTTTTATTTCAATTATTCTAGATTTCCAAAATTAATATATAATCCTCCTCCATAGGGAAATATTGGATTTACTCTCTCTCTTCCATATTCTTCACAAAATTGATTCAATTGTGTATTAAGCTTGTGGTTGATCAAATTGGATCTCTTGTTTGGGGAATTTGGGTTTTGAGAATAGATCTCATATTTCCCCCTTTTACATCTGAATAGTGGTGAATCCATTTTAACTCTATTCAATTACATTCTACTTAATACTATCATGACATACCTTCTTTTGTCATCTTCTGGTTGAATTCCACTACCCTTTAGCCTTTTCTCTTTTGCATCCTCCATTATTTCATTCCACTCCATCGATGGAATCATAGGAGGACGCTCGTCCTTTGGGTTATCCTTTAGAGCCCTTCTATATTGGTCCCTCACAGTATTTATATGTTTGGATGCTCTTTTAAGAATTATGACTCTGTCAAAAATTTTATTTCCAAAGTGGTCCTCTAAAGATTTAATGAGCTGATTTTTTAAGTCAGCATCCTATTCATTCCACCTTTTTTGAAAAAACAAAATTATTAGATATCATAACTTTAATATAGTACAATAAATGGAATATAAGAAAAATATTTTACCGATATTATGAAGCTACGTACCTTTTACGTATGGTGGGCCCAAATAGCTTCAATGTCATTTCAAAAAGATGATCATAAAAAACATCATTTCCTACAAAAATATCATGGGATTATCAGTCCAACATGAGTTATGTATAAGTAAATTACAATTACACTGTAAATAATAGCAATTTAAAGCACCTGGAATCTTTGGTACTTTTAATGAAAACATATTTTTCTGGTTCAACAACAATGTCCCCACAAATGAACCAGTACTAGTAACGCGAGATGATCCAAGAAATGGTTGATCTTCACTAGTACTGGTCTGATCTATTCTTGCACCAAGTTTAGGTGTATCTATTAGTGCACAAAATAGGTCCATGCAGTGTATAAAATTCACACAAGAAAAATAATCAATGCATGATCAGCACATAACAAAATATAGAAAAATAAGGTTTTACCAGTTGTAGTTGGTAAAGAGGAAGATGTCTGCAAGCACCTTGTTGTGGACAATGCAGCTGTCGATAGCAGAATGTTGATCAAAGGAGGCATCTGCACTTCATCATGAGATGAAGAATACATTGTTAGCAAAGGCATTTGCAATGGATAATGATTAAATGGGGTACTAGAAGCATCCCAAACATAAGTTGAGTCAATAATGCATACAAAGGTTAAATCAATGGTTAAAGGCTTAAGGATTTGAATAAGGGCAAAATGGGATCACCTAAATGAATAGAGTTGGATTATAGGACCTATCCTCAATCCAAATTCCCAAAAGGAAGATCCAAATGGATTAATCACAAAGAAGTGATCAATGCACAAAATAATCAAATGATGGAGAATATGAAGGAAGGAGAAAATCCTATAATCTATTATAAAAAGTATATTCTTGAAATCTGAAATAAATAGAAGGCAAATACCAAGCTCAAAATAGAGCACATCTAGAAAATGCTGATTTCTAATATTCGTGTACAGTTTCAGGAAATTCTACAACCTGTTTCAGATTGGAAATGTTGAGATAGAGAAAACCTAGAAAAATTTTATCTTTCGGGAAGCAGGTCATCCTTGACCTAGATAGCAAGGCAAGGTCTTACTTTGGGGCAAGATCCTACCCCCCACTAAAGGTCATCCCTGACCTAAAACAGATCCGATAAAAAATCTATTCGCAAATCCCAAAAGTTCACTGAAGAGGGTATCCAGATCCAAGCTTCAATTTGCAGTCTTGTACCTATACCTATAAGAAAAATGGTATTTTGTTTTTTGATGGGGGGTTTTCCTTGGTCAAACCCCAGTTTGGAATCAACCTTGAAATTGAATTGAAATTGCAATATATATAAACAAAGTAAATGGAACTATTCACCTTTCTTATGTTGAAATCCTTGTGGAGGAATCAAATCCTTGAATCTACAAGTAGGGATGCTCCCAATGAATGTAGAAATATGTAGGATGTCTCAAATCAATGGCATTAGATATTCAACACCAATCTTGAATGGATCTTTGCATAGGAAGAGGCTTGGATGAATGTGAAAGGATGAATCTTCAAGGGAGATTGAATCCTTCAATAGCTAACAATGGATCTCCTTGATGAATGCTTGAATGATTGAATGCTTGAAGATGAATGAATGCTTTCTTTCTTTCCTTATCCTTCTTTCTTGCTTGCACTTGAGAGCTCTTGAGAGATTATGAAAAAGTAGTTGTCAATTGCTTGATTGTGGATTCCTTGATTGAGAGATGGAGAAAATGAGAGAGGAAGGCTTCCTTTTCTAGTGATGTAGGGCACAAACTTCTAGAGAGGCCAACATTAGAGAATTAAATCCCTATTAATCTTAACCCCTATAAATGGACCTAGATTAAATGCAATTTAAGGATTTACCATTCTGAAACCCAAAATGGCTGACCTGGAAGTGGGAAAAAAGAAACTTTCTGAAGCGTGACATCCCGTAACTCCCAGAATCTGAAAATTGGACCTGGGGTCAGGGGTGAAGTAGACTTTGTCCTAGGCCAAGGTTGAGGTCATCCCTGACCTAGGTTGGGGTCTAGGTCATCCTTGACCCTACCAAGTGGCAGGTTGTCTTTGACCCTGACAATCAGAAACTCTAGATTCTCAGAGAAAACTATTAGAAAAAGGCTAGAAATAAGGAGGAGAGAAGAAAAATAGGGGGAAATAGCCAAATACATGCAAAGACCTGATCAAGGCACTTAACATGACCCCAAACCACTTACTCGGAGGGCTAAACTCTCTTAACATGGAAGTGCTTCCATTTTAAGACAATACATTAAGCCCCCACTTTAGCAAGAGTATGGACTCAATGCAAACTCTTGGTAAAGGGGATCATAATGAAAATATAATCTTATCATAATAAAAAAGGACAAAGGAAACCTCAAGCTCCCAAAGACTCAAGTCTTCATCAACTCCAAGATCACAATAAGAGAGACATCTCTAGAGAGAGAGAGAGAGAGAGATCAAGAGATCCTAAAATATAAATCCATGCTTTAAGGATTAGTCACTAATCCAAAAAGGGAGAAAAGTATCTTGAAAAATAATATGTGTATTGAAAAGTGCTTGTGTGCAATAGGTGAGAAAAGTGTATGCCCCCATGTTAAAGTCATTGCTAACACTTTAACAGGAGCAATTGCTTTAACGGAAACATAAACAACTTACTAATTATGTTTCCACTACGAGATGCCCCCAAACAAAGACAACTCAAGGGAAATATAACATAAACATAAAAAGAACACATAAGGGATCGACCTACCATGGAGTCAGTATGATCATAAGATTATATATATATATATATATATATATATATATATATATATATATATATATATATATATATATATATATATGCAAATGAATTGACATCATTCCCCAAAGAAAGTAGAACTACAATCACAAAGGAGGAAAGATCACATAAGAGATACAAAGAAGAATATTTTTGGACCATGACCTGGAGACCAAAAAGATTTAGTGCTACCAAGTCATAGATCCAAGCAGATTACACAAGGAAACATGTACAAACAATAGCATAGGTACAACATAACATGAAAAAACATATAGAAGAATAAAGGTACATCTAGAGGAATTGTACAAAAAATTTGATTCCTTTATCACCTTGCACCAATAAAGAAATAAGGGTCATATAAAAGAATTTAACAACATCTAGCAAACACATCATGAGAGAAGCATAGTACAAAAGGAAAACACACAACAAAGCTACCATAAAGGACAGTTTGATCAAGCACACCACCTACTCTCCCCATCTCATTCTATATCTTTTAGGGAAGGTGGGTAACTCACAAGAGGGACTATATCTAGCATAGTAGGAATGATAGCCAGTTACAAACAAGGATCCTCTTGAGAATCATAATGTTCGATACTAGGTGTAAGTGTTAATTATGATGAAAGCATATTAGGTAAATCAATGTCAATGTCAATAGTCTCATATTCATCATTAACATCATTAGTATCATCAAGAGTATCTTCTTCATCCAAATAAATCAAAATAGGATCTAAGATATGAATGGAATCATCATATTCATGCATCTTAACATCATTATTAGCAACAACTTCTTCTAACACATCATGCATAGGTTTATCAGAAGAAAGTAAAGATTTTTTAAGAATAGAATTACAAGCTTTAGCTTGAGCATGATGCTTTTTACGACGTTCATTAGCAGATCAATTACATTTTTCTTTAGTTGAAATATGTTGAGAACTAGGAGGAACAATCATAGGATCCTTCACAGGTTCTTTAGGAAGATTAATAGGATTATCAGCAGATTGACAAGCAATAGTAGGATCTTGATTAACAAATGTAGAAGCCATGGATAAAGGAGGTATAGAAGCTATAGGCAAAAGACCATGATTAAGATCCATTGGAGGTAAACTTAATTCGAGAATCTTATGATGCTTATAAGCTTGATATGAACAGAAAATATTGTTAGGTCGAGAAGGACATGAATTAGGTAATGAAGGCCAAAAGACATCAACAATAGCACAATCCATGGGCCTAGAAGGTTGATATAAACTATGATTGACCATCTTCACTTCTTCATCATGAAAAAATCTAAGACATTTATGGATAGGTGAAGTAGCAGAATGCATGGAATTTAGCCACTACAAACCAAGCTTAACTTGAAACTGATCAGAAGTAGGAACAATAACAAAGGTAGTGTTCACAATTTTTCCACAAAGTTCAACTGGTAAGTTAATAGAACCAAATGATGGATAAAGAAAACCATTACAAGTTTGAATCTACACATCAGATGTATCATAGGAATCACGTTGCAAATTTTTCATAAAAAGATTTTCTTCAGTAATAACATTGACTAAGGATGTAGGATCAACAAGACAACCAAGAGTAGGTATCCAAGAAATCCTAGCATAAATGTAAAGGGGACCATCAAGAGCTTTAATAGTTTCAGAATCATCAAAGGTAATCAAAAGTTTTCGAGGTCTTTTATTCTTAGGTTGTTGTCGAAGTTTAGGTTGAGTTTTCAATTGAGGCTTAGGTTTTGGTTGAGCTTTAGATTGAACTTGCGATTGAAGCTGAGGTTGAGTTTGAGGTGGAGATATAGATTGAACAACATGCTCTACTTGATTAACAATGCGATTGAGATCATCCATCTTTGAATCATACATAATTTCCATAGAAGATGGATGAGAAATGGTATTAGTATCATGCGTAGGTAAAGGATTCATATAGGTTTGAAGGTTTTGATTAGGAGAAGAAATAGAATTGTTCCCACTACCATCAAGACTATCAATAGATAATTCATTAGAATCAATTAAGTCTTGAATCTTATGTTTTAAAGAATAACACTTCTCAGTATCATGACCATTCTGATGATGATATTGACAAAAATCTTTAGGATCAAAGGATTTAGATGCAATCGTAGCAGGTAAAAGAGGTTGAATATGAGGTAAAGTAATCATATTAGCAGTTAAAAACCTATTCATAACATAATGTAGATTTAGAAAGATGAGTAAACATATGATTTAATCAAAAAGAAGTGGATACATAAGTGGCATTGTGAGATGCAACAACTTGATTAGAAACTACATTTTCTTGTTTGTTTATCTTGACATAGTTGTTGAATTTTTTAAATTTGTTTGGATTAGGAGCAACATCACTCTTATCAACAAGAACATGAGCCATTGGAGTGTTTCTCTCAAATTGACTCACTTGTAATTGATAATGATGAAGCGTTACACAAAGTTATTGAAAAGAGGTAAATTTAGTAAGAAGAATCTTATCTCTAATATCCTTTTGTAAATTTTAAATAAACATATGTTGAATATCAATATCAGGAACATGATAGGAAATCTGAGCATGCAAATGCTTAAATATACCAATAAATTTAGTCAATTTTTCCTTAGCACTTTGTTTACAATGCATTAAATCAGTCAAAGACACTTGCGGGCCAATGTTGTTTTGAAATTGTTGAATAAAAGCATTGGAAAGTTATGGAAATGAATCAATAGAATAAGGAGGCAAGGAACAATGCCATTGTAAGGCCTTGTCACAGAAAGTTATAGCAAACAATTTGGTTAAAATCCTATGGTCATGAGAATAATCACTACAAAGGATTTGAAATTTTTTAACATGATGCACAGGGTCTCCTTTTTCGTTATAATTCTCAACACGAGGCATATCAACTTGCTGAGGAACAAGAGTATGAATAATGTCTCGGGACAAAGGACTTCCCATGTCACATGTCGGAACACTAAACTTGTTTTGAGCTAAGGAAGCAAGTTGTTGTTGTAAGGATGACACAATTTGAGACAAACTGATGATTGTTGAATCATTAGAGGAAATAGGAGGAAGTGCAACATTAGAAACACTAGGTGAAGTGTAAGAAGTGTTGGAAACTACAATTGAAGCAATTGTTGTATTGTCATTGATGTCAAAACTTAACTGGTAAGACTGTTACTACTTAGGAAAGTACTATATCTATTGTGAGAAGGGAAAGAAAGGATGGTAACAATAGCACCTAGGGAAAGGTTGAGTTATCTTGATACTACAAAGTGTACTTGACTATGTTGTACAATGATGGGACAATGTATTGTTTATCTTAGTAAAGATTGAGGACTAAACTAGTAGGCTTAATTGAGAAAAAATAAAGAAATCATGTTTAAGTCGAGTTATGTTAGTATTGACCAAGTTAGTGTATGCCGAGCAAAAATCTAGTGTCGACCGAGTATCAGTTAATTGCCGAGGAAGATAGTATATGCCGAGGAAATAGTTTTAGTAGTGACCGAGCATTTTACATGAAGACTGAGTGGATGATCACAGTATTGACCGAGCATCAGCATTTTTATATTTGAAGAGAATTCAGATTTGGAGCCGACATTGTTGAATTATTGGATTATGTAAAATGTGTTGACTTTATTTATTGATTGTATGGAAGCATTTAATGCTTTGTAAAACATTTTATTTTAAATCTTAATGAGATTTGAGATGATTCTAGAAGAAGAGATGAAGAACATGAAGCGGGTAGATTCAATGAATCTGACCTAACCCTAAGATCTACGAAGGAGATTAAGCGACAAGAGATAAGTTAACCTAACAGAGAAAAGTATTAAGGGAACCTAAACATTAGGTATGAGAATGCATGGGTGAAGTAGATGCTGGAAGAACAGTAAGTTTTATTGACTGTATAAGTGAAAAGGCTAAAGGAGGAGTGTGGTGATTTCTTGAAGAAAAGTTCTGAGCATATCAGAGATGGAGATGACAAAGTTTCAAAGTTAGTAAACCAACATTTGTGTACGGAATTGGATCTGATATCTGCAAAGTGAGTTGTATATTTTTCAGATCAATACTGCTGCTACTTTCTAACCATTGTAACAGTCAAAATCCTTTTAATAGAGGTTGACCTAACAATCATATGTTAAATCCTTTGAACAAGGTTTCATTCTAATGGAGTGTATGTAAGTCCGGTAACAAGGCTCACTTTTAACAGGGTGATTGAAATCCTTTAACCGGGTCACACCTGACAGTGTGTATTATAACCTTTGACAGGGTTGGCTTTTAACCGAGCTCACTTCAGAAGAGTGAAAATAATAGTAGCATGTTACAAAGTGGTTTTTCCCATATTGGGTTTCCACTATAAATCTTGGTGTCAATACTTGTGTGAATGTTTTGGTTTGAACATTTCTGTGTTTTACAAGTTAGTTACAGCTGGGTAGTGGACTGTAGTGTTATATATTTCTATTATTGAATCAGTGATGACCGAGTTTTTTTTGGTTGCTTGATATGATTTAAGGAAAAAATTTTGAAGTTATTTTATACATCAGGACCTAAGAACAACTAATTCACCCCCCCCTCCCTATTTTTCTAAATTATATTAACAAGAAGCTGTAGGAATGGAAGACACAACTGGAGGAACACTTGGAACTACAGTTGGAAGTGGATTGGAATAAGTAAAAGGAACATTATGATAATAAGGTTGTGATGTAGGAAGGGACATAGGAGGAACACTCATAGGAATAGAGGGAACCATCACATTCACCAAAGGAGTATAGGTAGGAACACTAGGTAAAGGAATAGAAAAAGCCTCTACACTAGTGACAGGAGGAATCAACCCTAAATCTTGAGCTTCTTGAGCTAAAGGTTTAAAATTTGAATGCACGAGATGAGTAATACCACACAAGAGATTAACACCTTGATCACTATCATGAAGAACTTTCTTAAGAGCCTCTATAGCTTAAATAGAATCTTGATTATGGTTTTCTTAAATAAGCCAATTATCCATTTTATCAGGTTCAGTTGAGAGTTTTTGGACTTGTTCAGGAGGAACTCTTAAAGCATCATCCTCATCATGAGATGAGTGAGAAGATTTTTTCTCCATAATATAATTGGAATCATAAAGAATCAAATTATCATTTGGGATCCTAAGGAAAGGAGAGGAAGATTCGGGATCAAAGGCACCCATGAGTCTACGACTTCTTCTAACTGAAATGTTATAAGTAGGACTAGTAGTAGTAAATCTCATAAACAAATACAATGCAAATGAACTAAACTAATGCAAGATTTAACATAAAAGAGAAATCCAATACCAATAAGATAATATAAAAGGCAATCTAACACTGCAAAATACAATAGGGCATCTAATTCCACAAAAGAAAGGAGAGTAAGTATGTCAGGTTCACCAAAATGAATAAGGGTGAAATGGGATCACCTAAATGAATAGAGTTGGATTATACAACCTATCCTCAATCCAAATTTCCAAAAGGAAAGATCGAAATGGATTAATCACAAAGAAGTGATCAATGCACAAAATAATCAAATGATGGAGAATATGAAGAAAGGAGAAAATCCTATAATCTATTATAAAAAGTATATGCTTGAAATCTGCAATAAATAGAAGGCAAATACTAACCTCAAAATAGGGCAGATCTAAAAAATGCTAATTTGTGATGACTGTGTATAGTTTCAAGCTATTCTGCAACCTGTTTCAAACTAGAAATGCCGAGATGAAGAAAACCCAAAAAACTTTTGTCTTTCAAGAAGAAAGTCATCCTTTACCCAGATAGCGGGGCAAGGTCTTACCCTGGGGTAGGATCCTATTGGAAACTACAATTGAAGCAATTGTTGTATTTTCATTCATGTCAAACCTTAACTGGTAAGATTATTGCTACTTAGAAAAGTACTATATCTATTGTGAGAAGGGAAAGAAAGGATGGTAACAATAGCACCTAGGGAAAGGTTGAGTTATCTTGATACTGCAAAGTGTACTTGACTATGTTGTACAATGATGAGACAATGTATTGTTTATCTTAGTAAGATTGAAAACTAAACTGGAAGGCTTAATTGAGAAAAAATGAAGAAATCATGTTTAAGCTGAGTTATGTCAGTGTCGACCGAGTTAGTGTATGCCGAGCAAAAATCTAGTGTCGACCGAGTATCAGTTAATTGCCGAGGAAGATAGTATATGCCGAGGAAATAGTTTTAGTAGTGACCAAGCATTTTACATGAAGACTGAGTGGATGATCATAGTATTAACCGAGCACCAACATTTTTATATTTGAAGAGAATTCAGATTTGGAGCCGACATTGTTGAATTCTTGGATTATGTAAAACGTGTTGACTTTATTTATTGATTGTATGGAAGCATTTAATGCTTTGTAAAACATTTTATTGTAAATCTTAATGAGATTTGAGATGATTCTAGAAGAGGAGATGAAGAACATGAAGTGGATAGATTCAATGAATTTGACCTAACCCTAAGATCTATGAAGGAGATTAAGTGGCAAGAGATAAGTTAACCTAATAGAGAAAAGTATTAAGGGAACCTAAACATTAGGTATGAGAATGCATGGGTGAAGTAGATGCTAGAAGAATAGTAAGTTTTATTGACTGTATAAGCAAAAAGGATGAAGGAGAAGTGTGGTGATTGCTTGAAGAAAAGTTCTGAGTAATCAGAGATGGAGATGGAAAAGTTTCAAAGTCAATAAACCAGCATTTGTGTACGGAATTGGATCTGATATTTGCAAAGTGAGTTGTATGTTTTTCAGATCAATACTACCACTACTTTCTAACCATTATAATAGTCAAAATCCTTTTAACAAAGGTTGACCTAATAGTCATATGTTAAATCCTTTGAACAAGGTTGCATTCTAATGGAGTATATGTAAGTCCTATAACAAGGCTCACTTTTAACAAGGTGATTGAAATCCTTTAACCAGGTCACACCTGAGAGTGTGTATTGTAACCTTTGATAGGGTTGGCTTTTAACCGAGCTCACTTCAGAAGAGTGAAAATAATAGTAGCATGTTACAAAGTGGTTTTTCCCATATTGGGTTTCCACTATAAATCCTAGTGTCAATCTTGTGTGAATGTTTTGGTTTGAAAATTTCTGTGTTTTACAAGTTAGTTACAGTTGGGTAGTGGACTGCAGTGTTATATGTTTCTATTATTGAATCAGTGATGACCGAGTTTGTTTTGGTTACTTGATCTGATTTAAGAAAAAAATTTTGAAATTATTTTATACATCAGGACCTGAGAACAACTGATTCACCCCCCCTCTCTATTTTTCTAAATCATATTAACAATTGGTATCAGAGCTGTGTTGCTTATTGGTGTCTACAAAAAATAAGTTTAAAGGGACTTGAAGCAAATGATCAAGATGTATAAGGAGGTACCGAAGCTGAACAAGGAAAACTTCCCTGCATGGCAAAGCTTGATGAAGCTGCATCTGGCCAATATTGGTGATTCTACAAAGTACTACATTGAGCATGACTATGTCACACCTATTGCACCTTTGACTGTCGAGGAAATGAGAGCTAAGAAAGAACATAATCAGGCAATGCTGGAAATTGCATTTGCCCTAAGCTTTCTAGAATTTGAGGATATTAAGGACTGCACAACTGCTAAAGATATGTGGGACACTCTTGCAAAGATCTATGATGGTGATCTATATGTGCTGAAAGCTAAAGTCGAGAGTCTCAAAGGTAAGTTTGATGAAATGAGAATGAATGAAGATGAAAACATTACACAGTATTATGGTAGAATAAAATAAGTTGTGAATGCTATTAGAGGAGCAAATGGAACTATTGATGATGAGACCATAATTGGAAAAGTGCTAAGAACTCTGCGTCCTATATATGCTATTAAGATCTTAGCTATTCAGGAATCTAGATGTAACTCTAGAAATGTGCTTACCTTGGAAGGTTTGATTGGAAAACTAATTGCTTTTGAAATGTCTAATTATGATAATTTCACTGTTGGTAGTATTGGAAATGTTGAATCTACTTTTAAGTCACAATTAGTTCTGAACAAGCCTAAGAAAGAAAAAGAAAGATGCACCAGTGAAAGTGAAAGTGATAGTGACACTTCTGATGAAGATCTTGAAGATCTAAAAGCTCTTATGGCTAGAAGACTGAGAAGAGGAAAAGGAAAATATAAAGGTAAACTCTCTATTATATGTTTTGCATGTAATAAAGTTGGTCATATAGCTTCTAGAAGTCCTGACATGAAGGATAAAGATGAAGAAAGAAATAACAGACACAAAGACACAAGAGATGAAAAAGGCTACCAAAGGTACAAAGACTACAAAGGAAAAGGTAAGAAATCTTGTTACATTGCTGAAGAAGAGACTGATACTGATAGTAATAATTTTGAAATTGAGGTAGTCTATGTTGCAATGAAAGATGAATTTGATGAGGATGAGAAAACTGCATTGATTTCCTACGTGAACAAGAATGACAAATGGATTATAGAGAGTGGTTGTTCACATCACATGACTAGTGACAAAAGTAAGTTTGAGACCTTACATCATTATAAAGGTAAAAGTGTAACATTTGGTAATGATGCACCATGTCCTGTTAGAGGAAAAGGATTGATTAAACTGACTGATAAAATCTCTTGTGAAAATGCTTATTGGGTTGAAGGATTGAATTGTAATTTGCTAAGTGTTTCTTAGCTCAATAGAATTGGTTACCGAGTGGAATTTCATCACAATAAAGCTAAGATATTTGATGCTACTGGTGAACTGATTGGAAGTGGTGAGCAGACTAGAGGTAATTTGTTCTATCTTGACCTATCTAAAGAAATATGTATGATTGCACAACTTGATGACATTTGGTTATGGCATAAGAGGCTATGTCATGTTAACTTTAACAATTTGGTAGAGATAAGTAAGAAGAAGAAAGTAAGAGGCCTACCTAGATTGAAGAAACCCGAGAATGTGATGTGCAAAGAATACCAGTTAGGAAAAATGCTTAAGTCAAGTTTCAAGAGAAAAACCTTTACTTCTGAACACATTTTAGATTTGGTTCATACTGACCTTTGTGGACCTATGGGTATACAAAGTTACTGTGGTGCTAGATATTTTATCTTGTTTGTTGATGATCATACCAGGATGATGCATGTAATGTTCTTGAAAGAAAAATCTCATGCTTTTCAATCTTTTAAGTGGTATTTGGCTAAGGTTGAGAAGGAGACAGGTGGGAACTTGAAATGTCTTAGATTTGACCGAGGTGGAGAATTTACATCAAATGAATTCAATCTATTTTGCAATGATAGAGGAATCAAAAGACAGATGTCTACACCTAGGACACCTCCACAGAATGGTATAGCAAAAAGAAGGAATAGATCTATTTTGGACTATGCAAGGACATTATTGATTGAAAAGAATGTGGCACAGAAATACTGGAAAGAAGCTATAAGTACATCTGTTTACACTCTTAACCGGGTACAGATCAAGAAAGGTACAAAT
The DNA here is from genome assembly GCA_027943335.1 of Chamaecyparis obtusa. NCBI lineage: Eukaryota > Viridiplantae > Streptophyta > Pinopsida > Cupressales > Cupressaceae > Chamaecyparis > Chamaecyparis obtusa. Next base: position 183,816 of record BSBK01005448.1, read on the forward strand.
CTGACACCCTATGAATTATGGTATGGGCATGCACCAAGTGTTAAATACTTTAGAATCTTTAGAAGCAAGTGTTACATATTGAAAGACAATAGGAATGGAACGTTTGATGCCAAAAGTGATGAAGGCATATTCCTAGGCTACTCCACAAAAATTAAAGCTTATAAGTGTTTGAACTCTAACACTAACAAAATTGTGGAAAGTGTGAATGTAAAAATTGATGAGTATGTAGAAAGAAATGAAGCCAATAGTAAAAGAGAACTAGAAGATTGCAGATCTTTTGTGTACATTGAGGAAATAGAAGAGGCAAGTAACAGACTTGCACCTGATGCCGAGTCTCAGGCAAGCAATGCTGAGCAACAGGAAATGATTGCCAAGCGTCAAGAAAATAGTGCCGAGAGATAACAAGAACATGTCATGCTACAAGGTAATACTACCGAGTATCAGGAAGAGGGTTGCAAAGCATTCAGAAGTTGAATCTGACAATCTTGTTGGGGAACCTGATGAAATAGAAGAGAAAAATGCTGAACCTATTTTGGCAAAATATGTAAGAAGACATCACAAGCTTGAATAGATAATTGGAGATAAAGACACTAGAATTTAGACTAGAAGCAAGACCAAGGATCCAACATGCTTACTATGTGAGTTTGAACCTAAGACAACTAAAGAGGCATTAGAAAATGAAGACTGGATACAAGCAATGAATGAAGAGATTGACTAGATTGAGAAGAATGAAACCTGGACTCTGGTGCTGAGACCTGCAGATAAGAATGTTATAGGAACAAAGTGGGTGTTTCGAAACAAGTTGAATGAAAAAGGTGAAATCACTAGGAACAAAGCTAGGCTAGTATGCAAAGGCTATGCACAAGAAGAAGGAATAGATTATGGGGAGACATTTTCCCCTATAGCTAGATTGGAAGGAGTAAGAACTCTGCTTGCATATACTGCTTATAAAAATTTTAAGGTATATCAAATGGATGGCAAGTTTGCATTTTTAAATGGTGTACTAGAAGAAGAAGTTTACATAGAACAACCAAAAGGTTTTATTGATCCAAATAGAAGACATATGGTATGCAAACTAAACAAAGCATTGTATGGATTGAAACAAGCTCCTAGAGCATGGTATGAGAGGTTGCATAACTATTTGATGCAGATTGGATTTTCCAAAACAAATGACACAAGCAATCTGTACTTGAAGGATGAAGAAGGTAAAGGTATTCTATTGGCCAAAATTTTTGTTGATGACATTATTTTTGGTGGACAAAATGCATTGTGTAAAAGTTTTTCAAAAGAAATGCAAACTGAATTTGAAATGAGTATGTTTGGCAAGATCAAATTCTTTGTTGGTTTACAAGTATATCAGATGAAGAAATGAATTTTCATTACACAGTCTAAGTATGTTAATGAAATACTGAAAACTTTTGGAATGGAAGATGCTAGACTAGTTGGAACTCCTATGGTTACTGGACAAAAGTTATCTAAGAATGATGATGATGCAGAAGTTAACTAGAATTTGTACAGATCCATGAGTGGAAAATTGCAGTATGCTATATATAGTAGACCAGATATTGCACTAGTTGTTGGGATTGTGGCAAGATTCTCTGCCAATCCTAAGGAAACACACATGATGGCGGTGAAAAGAATCATGAGATACTTGAAAGGAACTGCTGACTATGGGTTATACTACAAGAAGAATGACCAATTTGAACTTAGAGTATAAATTGATGTTGATTGGGTAGGAAATGTAGATGACAGAAAGAGCACTAGTGGTGGAGCTTTCTTTCTTGGATAGAGATTAGTCTCCTGGACAAGCAAGACACAAAATTGCATTTCCCAATCTACTGCTGAAGCTGAGTATGCTGCTGCTGCAGTAAACTGTTCAAATTTGATATGGATAAAATAGTTGTTGATAGGCATGAAAGAAGAAATCACTGAACCTGTTGTTATTTTCTATGACAACACAAGTGCCATCAATATTTCTAAGAATCCAGTGATGCACACTAAGACCAAGCATATAGAAATCAAGTATCACTATTTAAGGGAATTGGTACAAGAAAAGGAAGTCCGAATGGAATATGTGAATACAAAAGAATAACTGGTAGACATATTCACTAAAGATTTACCTAAAGAAGCTCATGAGTATTTGAGAAGACAATTAGGGATCCTTTCCCTAATTGAGGCTGCCTAGTCAAGCTAGGAGCACTGCATCAAATATGCTAAAGTAGAATAATTGACAAATTGATGCAGAAGTTTGTCACACTTTAGGACTATCCTAGAGCTATGAAGAAGAACCAAAGACAACAAATTAGTCATAAGCAAGATGACAGAGGGAGAAACACTGAGCTGCACAGATATATCTACATCTGTTGGATGTAAGTTTTAGTTGCTACTTTGGCATTTTTGTCAAAGAGGGAGATTGAATTGAAATGATATTATAACACATGAACTGAAGAGTAGGGATGATGAATAGAAATGAAAGATCAGGATAGAGGGAGATCTAGATACTTTTGATGGTCATAGAAGTGAGATTTATAGATTCTGAATCAGAATGAAGCTAAGGATATTATAAATTTTCTCTGATTGACAGATAATTTTTAGATTGGTTGGTAATCCATGTGTTATTTAGGTGATATCATATGGTGTTGCCATCAATGCCAAAGAGGGAGATTGTTGGAAACTGCAATTGAAGCAATTGTTGCATTGTCATTGATGTCAAATCTTAACTGGTAAGACTGTTGCTATTTAGGAAAGTACTATATCTATTGTGAGAAGGGAAAGAAAGGATGGCAACAATAGCACCTAGGGAAAGGTTGAGTTATCTTGATATTGCAAAGTGTACTTGACTATGTTGTACAATGATGGGACAATGTATTATTTATCTTAGTAAGATTAAAGACTAAAGTGGTAGGCTTAACCAATCAAAAATTAAGAAATCATGTTTAAGCCAAGTTATGTTAGTGTCGACCAAGTTAGTGTATGCCAAGCAAAAATCTAGTATCGACCGAGTATCAGTTAATTGTCGAGGAAGACAGTATATGCCAAGGAAACAGTTTTAGTAGTGACCGAGCATTTTACATGAAGACTGAGTGGATGATCATAGTATTGACTGAGCATCGACATTTTTATATTTGAAGAGAATTTAGATTTGGAGCCGACATTGTTGAATTCTTGGATTATGTAAAATGTGTTGACTTTATTTATTGATTGTATGGAAGTATTTAATGTTTTGTAAAACATTTTATTGTAAATCTTAATGAGATTTGAGATGATTCTAGAAGAAGAGATGAAGAACATGAAGCAGGTAGATTCAATGAATTTGACCTAACCCTATGATCTATGAAGGAGATTAAGTGACAAGAGATAAGTTAACCTAACAGAGAAAAGTATTAAGGGAACCTAAACATTAGGTATGCGAATGCATGGGTGAAGTAGATGCTGGAAGAACAGTAAGTTTTATTGACTATATAAGCGAAAAGGCTGAAGGAGAAGTGTGGTGATTGCTTGAAGAAAAGTTCTGAGCAGATCAGAGATGGAGATGGAAAAGTTTCAAAGTTAGTAAACTAGCATTTGTGTATGGAATTGGATCTGATATTTGCAAAGTGAGTTGTATGTTTTTCAAATCAATACTGCTGCTACTTTCTAACCATTGTAACAGTCAAAATCCTTTTAATAGAGGTTGACCTAATATTCATATGTTAAATCCTTTGAACAAGGTTGCATTCTAATGGAGTGTATGTAAGTCCTATAACAAGGCTCACTTTTAACAGGGTGATTGAAATCCTTTAACTGGGTCACACCTGATAGTGTGTATTGTAACCTTTGACAAGGTTGGTTTTTAACCGAGCTCACTTCAGAAGAGTGAAAATAATAGTAGCATGTTACAAAGTGGTTTTTCTCATATTGGATTTCCACTATAAATCCTAGTGTCAATACTTGTGTGAATGTTTTGGTTTGAAAATTTATGTGTTTTATAAGTTAGTTATAGCTGGGTAGTGGACTGCAGTGTTATATGTTTCTATTATTGAATCAGTGATGACCGAGTTTGTTTTGGTTGCTTGATCTGATTTAAGGAAAAGTTTTTGAAGTTATTTTATACATCAGGACCTGAGAACAACTGATTCACCCCCCCCCCTCTCTATTGTTATAAATCATATTAAAAGATCCTACCCCCCACTGAAGGTCATCCCTGACCTGAAATAACTCTGACAGAAAATCTATTCACAGATCCCAGAAATTCACTAAAAAGGGTATCCAAATCCAAGCTTCAACTCCTAGTCCTATACCTATACCTACAAGAAAAATAGTTTTTTATTTTTTGGATGGGGGGTTTACCTTGGTCAAACCCCAGTTTGGAATCAACCTTGAAATTGAATTGAAATTACAATATATATAAACAAAATAAATGGAACTATTCACCCTGCTTATGTTGAAGTCCTTGTGGAGGATTCGAATCCTTGAATCCACAAGTAGGGATGCTCCCAATGAATGTAGAAATATGTAGGATTTCTCAAACAATGGCATTAGATATTCAACACCAATCTTGAATGTATCTTTGCATAGGAAAAGGCTTGGATGAATGTGAAAAGATGAATCTTCAAGGGGGCTCCAAAGAGATTGAATCCTTCAATAGCTAACAATGGATCTCCTTGATGAATGCTTCAATGCTTGAATTCTTGAATGCTTGGCTTGAAGATGAATGAATGATTTCTTTCTTTCCTTCTCCTTCTTTCTTGCTTGCACTTGAGAGCTCTTGAGAGATTATGAAAAATTAGTTGTCAATTGCTTGATTGTGGATTCCTTGATTGAGAGATGGAGAAAATGAGAGAGGAAGGCTTCCTTTTATAGTGATCTAGGGAAAAAACTTCTAGAGAGGCCGACATTGGAGAGTTAAATTCCAATTAATTTTAACCCCTATAAATGGACCTAGATTAAATATAATTTAAGAATTTTCCATTCTGAAATCCGAAATGGTTGACCTAGAAGCAGAAAAAAAGAAACTTTCCAAAGCTCAACATCTCGTAACTTCCAGAATTTGAAAATTGGACCTGGGGTCAGGGATGAGGTAGACTCTACCCTAGGTCAGGTTTGAGTTCATCCTTGACCTAGGTCGGGGTCTAGGTCATCCTTGACCCTACCAGGTCATCTTTGACCCTAACAGTCAGAAACTCCAAATTCTCAGAGAAAACTATCAGAAAAAGGCTAGAAATAAGGAGGAGAGAAGCATAACAGGGGGGAAACAACCAAATACATGCAAAGACCTGATCAAGGCTCTTAACATGACCCCAAACCACTTACTCAGAGGGCTAAACTCTCTTAACATGGAAGTTCTTCCATTTTAAGATGATACTGGATTATTTACATGAAGGTTGTGCAGCGCTACAACCCTCACTATATTGACCATGATTCGTAGGTGTCAAAAAATCTTGTAAGAAGAACACGTCATATTTTAGATCATGATCCATAAGATAGTATAAAATATAAACATCTATTGAAATTTAATTATTGCTTAAGATTAATTACTGCTTACATTAATACAATTGACTCTACGTATCAATTCTTCTTTGAGTTCCTATCTCCTCCGTTTTGTTTTCTTCCATTATAAGGTTAAGAATTTCTTTATCATATTTAGTTTTTATTTGAGTAGCCATGAATACATGGTTAGACTTAGATGCGATGTCATCTATAAATGCCACCTCAACTTTAGATTGCAATTGATGTGCTGCCATTTTTGCTTTTCTCTATCAATAAGCATCAAGTTGTGACATCAATATCAGTAAAATTCTATCAAAATAACTCCAAAGCCATAAAGAAAAGAACATAATAATATGACATTTTTTTCTATATAATTTGTAGAATTACACTAATTAAGGTTTACCTTTGATGAAGAAGTTTTACTATGAGGAACATCCCCGCCTGTATCTTGAGGTGGATCCATGTCGCCCTATGACAAAGATTAGTAATTCTTAGCAATCAAAAGCGAAATGAAAGTAATAAACTTACGAAAAAAAATTATTAATAAAACAATAGCTTGTACATTGGAGTCAATATTAATTGGAGGCAATTGGTTTAAATGTTATACTTACCAATCCCATGATAGGGATTTTTTTTGTATCTACACGATTCAAATCATAATCTATCAGAGTCTCTTCCCCTTCACTTATTGATTTTATCGTGTATGCACCCTAAAATGGTCACCTAGACTTTGGGCCCCCATTCAGTAATTTATCAAATCTCTGAATCAATATTTTCAAATATCAACAATATCAATTATATCAATTTCCTTGATCAAATCATAATCAATTCAATATTTCCTAAGGTTTGAGCTTTATTTAATTTAAAAGAGAAAAAAAATAAAAATCTTATTTAATTAAGAGAACATGCTCCCTTTTAATTAATTAAAAATCTCTTTTAATTAAATAATAAAATCATTTTATCCTAAGCTTTTATTTAATTAAAAGGAATTTCCTCCCCTTTTATTTAAATAAAAAAATTTCACTTTTCTTCTTATCCCATGTTGCACAAATAAAGCATTATTCTTATTTTATAAAAAGAGAAAAAATACTTTTTGTCTCATATGGACACTAAAGTCAACTCCTATTTTCCTATTGGAAGATATTTGTGCACAAGGATCAAGCTTCTATTTTTCTCCACCATTAATTAAGTCTTTTGCCTCTTAATCTCAATGGTCCATTTTCATCTCATTTCTTATAAAAGGAGAGCTCTCTCCTTCATTTTCATATCTTAAGTTTTCATGCTAATGTTATGCTGTAGGTTTTCTAAGTCATTTGGAGCTCTTTGAAGACATTGTTGTTGCATTTCATTTAGCTTGTTTTTTTACATCATAGTTGCATAATCATAGCATTTTTAGTATAGATTTCCTTTATGCAATAGATTAATCTCACATAGCTTAATAGGAGGATTTGTAACACTTGTATTTTCCTTTCATAGCATAGCTTGCATCTTTCATTCTCATATATTAGTGTGCATTGTGTTGCATCCATATTGATTTCATTGGAGATATTGGCATTGTTGCCCTTGTCTTTGATTTGAAATCTCTCATTGTGTGGTTGACTAGCAAAGTCATGAGTTTATAGCTCTAGCTGAGAGCAATTTTATAAATCTTGCAACTTCATGCATAAAGAGCTATGGATCGATTTGTGAGGGCTCATTGTTGAGTTTTCTTGCATGCAATGATTCATAGAAGTGTGACAACATTTTAGCACACATTTTTGGTGCCCACCGTGGGGCAACCCACCTCTTGCATGTTGGTTTTGATTATTTTTTAAGCTAACCCTTGTGCAAATTTATTTGGAGATGGAAAATCCTAGATTTGAGTGATTTGATCATATCTCCCAAATAGCTTGGTATTCTGGTCTAATTTTTTTTTTTCAGGTTGGCAACATATCAGAGAAGCTCCAATAAAAAATTCAAAATTTTTTGAGGTATTTTCAATTTTTTATAATTGTTTTTTTATTTTTCATAAAAAATTAATTTTCGGCGCAAATTAACATATTTTTTTAGAGATTTTTATATTTTTAGAAATATCTTCAAATTCTATAGGGGTTCCATTCTTTATATTTTGAATTTGGGTGCAATATAGTGGCTCAAATAATTGATTTACAAAAACTAGTCTGTTTTGGTAAAATGGGTCTCTAGGGCACAAATGAAGAGATTTTTCTAAAATTTTTACATTTTTGGAAAGCTCTTTATTTTTTAGCTGGGGTCTTTATTTTACATTTCCATTTTTTTGGCCGAAATCATATCAAAAAAATTAGATCTTGTTGACTAGGTCAAATGCAAAAAAAATAAAATTTTGTGATGGGTACGCACTTATTTTTCATTGTTCAATGCATGATATGAGTTATCATTTGGATTATTTACTAGCTATTATTGCTCCTAAAAATTAATTTTCAGATCTAACCCTAGGGTTTGCATAAGTTGGATATATATTGCATATCTTGTTTGCTTATTTTCTTGTCTTGTTCATTTGAAAGTGCTCTTGATTTCATGGAAAATGCTTAAAATAAAGCGTTGCACTTGAGGTACTTTATTCCATCTCTACAACATTTGGATTTTGGGATTAAAATTGAACTTCTCATGTGTTTGGCTTGAGTGTTTACATGCTTTCATAGAACACATTTCAATTGATGCTCTTAATGGGAAATGAAAGAACATAGATTTATTTTTACAAGTTTATGTAAGTGAATGCTTGTGTTTAAACCTTAAGTAATTCTTGGTTCCAATATCAAATATCTCATTGAATGATTGAGGGCATGGATTCATTCCTTATTTACATAAAGAATTAAATGCACCACTTTATGGACTCACTCTATGTTTGCTTGGAAAGTTAAATATTCTATTGATTCAACCCTTTTGCATTTGTGAGTAGTATTGATAAATAACTTTAGAGTACTTTTGATTGATCTTGTTAGCTAAATTAGGTGTTGGAATCACTTATTTCTAATCGCCCCTCATTACCACCCTTTGGATGCAAGGTCAACATTCATACATAGGGGAGGGGTCTACTTGAAAAGAGCGTTAAGTGTTCCACAAAGTTTCCCCTTTTTTATGCTTTCTTGATCTCATTAGTTTTCTAAGGTGTGGATTCACTTTGAGTTTGTGTGAAGAGTTAAATGTTTCACTTTTGGACTCTCTTTGAGTTTGTGTGAGGAGTTAAATCTTCCACTTTTGGACTCACTTCGCATTCACTTGAAGAGTTAAATGTTCCACTTTTTGACTCACTTCACATTTACTTGAAGAGTTAAGTGTTCCACCTTCAGTGCTTTAAATACTTTTGATAGTGAATTACTTAATGTTATTTTTAGAAGGCCTGCTTGGGGACACACCACCTCAAGGGATGACCTTAACTCCTGTGTTCCGGTGGAGTATAAATAGTGGGAGGTGAATTGAAAGACACCTCTCTTGAGAATTGAATTTGATATCACTCTTGACTAAGCCTCAAAGAACTTTATACCTTTGAGAAGTGAAGGAGGAGATTTGGGTTACCGTCTCCCCCTAGCTATGTGATTTTAGATTCTTCTTATCTATAGATTTGGGCCTCACGTACCTTGCGTATATCAAAGACTCCTCTTAGAAAGCCATGTGTATCCTTGTAGACAACTTGTTAAGGTATTGTTGTATTCTATGTGCCTGCTAAAACATTTTCAAGAACATACACAAGTAGAATCTTTAACGAGTAGAATACTAAGTCACTATCTTTGTTCATGTGCAAGGTTGCTTTGTCCCATGCCCATTGCTTGAAGACTATTTGCTTGAACTCCCTGTTGTTGTTCTATGTGCTTGATCATCATTGTGAAATCTTTTGAAAGATCTAATTGGAATATTGAAACTAAGTTCCATCCTCTTGTAGTGAGTTCTCCTTAGAAGCTTGGTCTTCCTTGGTCTGTCCAAGTCAGATCTTAGGTCCTGTCATGTTGCTCAACATCTCAATGAATGTTATGGTATCAATTGCATAAGATGAATCTTAGTTTTATTCTTTCTTCTCCATTTCCCATGTTCTTTTGAAGTCTTCTATTCCCATGGGAAATTTTTCTTCCTCTTCTTCTTGATTCTTTTTCTCTTATTATCTAGTCTATTTTCTTCTATTTTATCTCTTATGTTGCTCCTATGCTTGATTCTTCTTCTTCTAGAACCATGAATCTCAAATATCTAGTTTTGGAACCTTTATTAAGAATAGATGATCTTGAGCTCATTAACATATTCAAAGTGTCGTTCCTCCAAAATTCTCATGAGTAATAAACTTATGACAAAAATAAAAAAAAAATTGATTAAATCAGACGCCTTTGCTAGAATCGTACTCATGATCTCATCCAAATATTCTTCATCTTCTAAATCTTCTCATCATTCCTCACATTCTAAATCTTATCACGATTCTTCTAAACATTATTCACATTCTTCATCTTCCAAATCTTATCATGACTCTTCTAAACATTATTCAAATTCCTCATTATCCAAGTCCTCTTCCTACACTAAGTCTTCAATTTCCTCTTTTTCACGATCTCATTTTTCTTCTACTTCTTCAAAGAGTCTTACTTCTCTTCACAAGACATACCATAATGAGCAACGTGATAGTCCTTATGATACCTCTTCCATGAAGAGTGACGCACCCACCTATGATGACTATGATGACTATGATGATGGACAATGTAGTGATACCTATGACACCTCTATTCCTAAGAGTCCTCCTAGTTGTGTCCTTGTGCTTACTAGAAATGGGTCCTCATATTGAAAAGATCATGATGGTGATCTATATGATTCAGATTTTGAAAGAAATTTTGATGAGTTTTGTGAACAATACCTTGATTATAATCTAGCTACTACTGTTGAGGAATATAAAATGCATCGTGCTAATTTGAAATTTAAATATTATAAGAATCCTTCCTCTAGGAACTCTCATGCTGAAAATAAAGATTGCACTCTCAAGCAAGATCATGTTAATATTGAACCTTTGTCTTGTGATGGTTCCCTTCCATCCCCTACTTCCTCCAAAACTTCTACATCTCCTAAAGCTGCTAAGTCTTCCAAATCTTTCACAAACCCTTCAAGGAGCCCTAAGAGCACAAATCCTTCATCTAATGCAAATTATAATGCTTTTCATGCAGTTCCCTATAGTTATCCTCAAGGGCTACCTCTTAAAAAAACTCAAGTTAACCTTCACTTGGCTGCGAATACTTTCAATAATGCTAAACCTGAAGAGCCTAAGTCTTCATGCATTATAATGCCTACTTCAGTTAGTCCTTCACCATCTCTTCCAAAGTCTTCCATATAATTCCAACATGCTTCCTTGTCCTTAGAAGTGGCTCCATGTCAAGAGGACTCTAAAAATGATAAAGAAAAGAACATAAAGAAAGATCAAAATCAAAAACCCTCCATGTCATCCAATCTTGTTCATAATATTTCTCATTCATTTCATGGTTCTTTCAATCCTTTACGCCCTTCCTCATTCATTCCACCATGTCTTAAATCTTCTCCTAAGCAAGATCAAGCTACTCCTCACACTGTTGAGCTTATTGATAATCAAAATAACCTTACTACACCTGTGCTTTCCAAAGATGATACTTCCATTAAGGTTATTAAAAATGGTGTTGTTACTTCCAATGTTAAGCCTATTGAAAATCAAGAAAAAAATGATGCGCTTATGCTATCCAAAGATCCTTGTCAAGATCGAAGCCTTCCATCTTCTTGTTCTACCACTCCATGTTCACTTCCACTTTCTACTCTTCCTAAGTCTTTGCAAGCTTTGAACGATCCTATCAAAAAAATTGCTCCTATTCAAAATGTTCATGATACTATTGAAAATCCTAATGCTCACTCTAAAGATGCTGATGAACTTATTGATTATCCTTTTGCATCTTCCACTTCTATCCTTGGACTTCCTCCACCAATACCAAAGGCTGCATGTCTTCCTTCCATCTTGGGCCCTTATGTCCCTTCACTTTCCCATCCTAACTCTCCTAATTCATCATCTATCTTGGGTCCTTACATCCCTCCATCTCCTATCTTTCCTCAAGATCAACATAGATACATACCCTTGAATCCTTTTCATCCACCTACCCATCTGAACCAGTCATATCCTCCTTCTTCCACAAGTCCCAAGTCTTTATAAGTAACTTGAATGTTCAATACAAGAAAAAGAAGCAATACAAGAATCCATTAAAAAAAGAAGATCACCATGTCTACTCTAATCGAAATGGAAGTATAAAGTCAAAAGAGATGTCTAAGAAGAAAACTACAAGACAAGTATGGGTTCCAAAATCCATCATTGAAGATATTCTCTCTAAATCATCAAAAAAAAATGAAAAGCCTAAGGCTATATGGATTCCAAAGTCTCTCTTGAAAGAGTCTAATGTTGAGAAACAAGTGAAGTTGACATTCAAGCTTCCAAAGGCTTCCACTTCATCTTCTTCCAAAAACATTCTTCCAAAAACATTCTTCCATTCCATGTGCCTGAACCGCAACCTCTACTATTTGTTCACCATATTACTTCACGTATTCTTTCATTCACGTTTCCTCCATCCTCTTGCCACCCTTCAAGGTGTGTGTTGATGTTGATCTTACCTTCCTTTCCATCTACCCTTTCACAATTCTTCTATTCATTATCCTTCTACCTTCTATCATTTTTTCTCATTTTCATATTCCTCCTATCTTCCAACCTCACTCGCTTTACATAAAACCTTATCCTCCATTTTTCTCTTCCATCTTTCTTTCCCTATCAGCATTTTTGACCATATCATTTTGAATCCTTGGCATATCATGGTTTATCCTTTCAAGGAGCATTATCTAAAAAGCTTACCTTCTTCCAAAAAAAATAAAAAAAATAGAAAAATTCAAAAAGAAAACAAAAAAATGATGAAAAAATTAAAAATGTGCCTTGGTGAAAACTTGGAAATAGGTGCCTTGGTAGAAAAAGTAAAGAGAAATAAATTCATCCTATGGTGAAAACCACTCCCTTGTGATGCCTTGGATAAGTACCGTGATGAAAACCTAGTAATCAAGCATCATGCGTAGTTCTTCTACATATTTCATCCATTTCATCTTCCATCTTTGATCTTGACAATGTTGAACTATACACGAACATTTGGCTATCTTGTGAGCTATCTTATGATGATCTTTCTTTCATTCCATTCATGTTTAGCCTTCATATCTATTTTCCTCTATTTATTTTAGTCTTTTTCCCCTTTGGTCTTGATCTAATAAAAAAGAGTAAACATGATGCTATGAAGCCTCTTGACATGTCTACTCCTTTGGACTGCATCCCTTCCTTCTTTTGCAGTGCACTTTTGTGATTTATCCTATGCTGGCCTTTCATTGCTTGTCCAAATGTGCTTTAAATGACAATTTTTCCCTAGCTTGGGCACTTTGAGGAGTTTTGGTGCAGAGCACTCTAAGCTCATGACATGGTTAGAAGCAGTCAGTTAGGATGGAGGCATATCAAGATTACAACAAGGCATTTATTAAGCCTTCCATTGCATATTTTTACACTATACTTGTTTCTTCTTGCCTTGAGATCTTGGATTGGCTCATGATGTGAGCACAAGGCAATAAAATGGTTTAGAGTAGTTTGTGATCAAATAAAGCCCATTTGTAAAGGCTCTAGGTTCATTTGGTGTTTCTATAAACCATGAATCTTAGAGACCTATGGGGCTAGAATAGGGAATAGGAGATAGGTTAATGTCTAAATAATGTATAAAGACCTTAGAGAAGGATTTCATAGGTTCTTAGAGGTTAGAAAGTCTTTAGACTTCATAGGATGCAAAAATGCAAAGTTGCAACAAAAAGTTGCTAAGCAACTTTGCAACTTTCTATCGCAAGTTGTCAAATAGACAAATCAGTAAGTTATAACCGATTCCAACCGATTCAAAGGTGGTTGATCGATGGAAATTATGTATAAATGAGTCTATCAACCTTCCCAATAGAACAAGTTGACATATGTATGGATTTTTACACTATCAATAAAAATTCCCTGGTTTTTTTGTGTTCAAAACCCTGTTGTTTCAATTGTGTACGATCTGTATGATCTAGGAGTGAGAGGCTGATGTTTTGAGAGACAAGATTGGTGAGTTATCTTTCAAATGCACTTAGTCTGAAGTGATTTGTCAATCGCTATCTCAAGATATAGCAATATCTTCATAAACTACCAGAAAACCCTAGGTAGATAGGGGTTTTGGGCGAATGGGGGTATAGATCGTGACTGTACCACCCAGGTTGCACAAAACCCAATGCAAATGAAAGATCTAGCAATGCATTTTCAGATTTTAGGATTAGGAGTTGCAGAGTTAAAGGGAAGGATCATTGCTTGCAAGCCCTAGGCCAAATATATGAAGGTATTTGGTCCTGAACTATAGTAGTTTGCATATTCAGTATTGCAGAAGAAGGAAGTAAGTAATTGAAAGGTGGATTAAGTGTTCTTAGATACCCTTGAAGAGATCCTAAAGCTTGTCTTCAGTCTATGAACCCATTTCATTGGTCTTTCTTTGAAAACCAAGCCTATTAGGGCCCTACTAGGTTTGTGTTCTTTGGAAGATTCTTGGAGTGCTAGAGTAAACTCGGAGTTGATCTTGTGAGATATTGTTTGGGTAGTTGAACATTTCCAAATTCCATCATTTGTTCAAGTGTATGTGTGGATTGCGATAGGAACTTCAATTGTTTCCATCTTAGTTTATGTAGCCTATTTAGGGAATAAGTCAGTAGATTATTGTTACAAGTTGAAAAGTAGATTTGTGGGTTAAGTTGATGACCTTGAGATTGTTGAAGGGCTACAACAATCAGGGTAAAGTGTTGAGGCACTTCTTAGAAGTCTTTATTGAAGACTTAGTGTTTTGGGAGCATTATACTTTAAAGGTTTGAAGAACAACCTTCCGCTGTGCCGCTCTTCATCAAGTTTGACCTTGAGGATTTCTTCCCTCCATTTTCCTTCATTCTCCTTTCCTCCATCTCAGTCACCAACTTGCTAATCCCTCTTGTTCCCCACCTTGCTAGACACTAAGACTACACGATGTGATCTTGCTTGGGAGTTTGACGCCCATTCTGTCTGGGGGCATCCTTTGTACATATTTTATGATCCTGAAAAAATACCAAAAAAATTCATATATGATGCTAAAAAAATCCTCAAAATCATAAAAAGTCCTAAAAAAATACAAAAAAATAAAAAAATGCAAAAAATTCAAAAAACATAGAAAAAGTGCCTTGGTGAAAACCTAGAAACAGGCACCTTGGTAGCAAAAATACAAAAAAAAGAAAAAAATGAAAAAATAAAAAAAGATTCCAAGTGGTGAAAACCTAGAAACAGGCGCTACTTGAGGCCTTTGCACTCCTATTTGTTAGCATGTGTCCTCAACACTGAACCTTTCTCCATCATGCCTTGACCTTATTTGACTTGGTCTGGAATTGGTCTTTATCTTTATCTAGGGGGGATAACTATTAGCATAGGTCCTTTAGGTGTGTTTGTCTCTTGGGGCATTTCACAACAGGTGTTTTTCAACACCACCTTAGACAGTGTTTTTCAACACTACCCTTGCGTCAAGTGTTTCTTAACACTTACCAGATGTCTTACCTAATAGTCTAAGTATGATGTGATATTTCTCATTGGCAAATGTGATACTCAAAGTTTGACTCTATGACCAACACACACACACTTAAACAATCAACTCATTGAGATATGTTAACTTTATTTTTCTTTGTGTGCTGTCTATGAGGATTTCTTTGATGAGTGGTCTCTCCTTGAGAAGTTTTTGATGATGCATAGCTAGAAGACTAAGGGTATGAGAACATGTTTTATTTCTTTATTTGCTTGTAGGTATATTTTGTTGGTCCTAATTATCATGAGCATTTATGTTGATCTTACTTGACACTATGGATTGACAAGGTATTATCCTTGACTATTTTGCAAGTGCATGCTTCTAGTTATCCTGACTTTCATGTGTCTTGATACAAGCATAATCTCACCATATCAAACTTAGGTAATCTCACTGCATTAGTCATCTTGACCTCCATGGCTTTGATGCCTAGGTGGGATTTCTACATTTCTATCTGATAAAGATCATATTCATATCCACATAGTTATGCTAATGTGCATTGTATGATCTTATGATGCTACCAATAATGCTCGATGATGATAATTAGATGTCTATAGGCGTTGTGACCTTGCAAGTCAACCACTTTCATAGTAGCTTGCATTCTTAGGTTCATCATAATTTAGTTTTTGCATCTTGTATATGGAGAGAGCTCTCCTTTTTATCATTTGTGGACTAGTTTGTCAAATGTGCTCATTTTCTAATTCTTCTTGATCATATCTTTCATTTTTGGTCTTTCATATCACATCATTTTCTATCCATTTTTAGACTTGAAATCAAAATTCGAGTTGCTTTTCCAAGTTTTCTCATTCTTCTATGCAGTTGACTGACCTTTTGAGGCATAATTCTTCGATCTTTGATAGAATTTCTTCCTTTCCATGTCTTCTAAACTTCTAGTCTTTCATTCACCCCTTTCGCTTCCTTTCTCTGAGGTTTGACTTAATCTTTATCCTATATCTTTTTTAGTCAAACCTCGTCAACTTGGGGCATATCTTCACTATTTGATGGTTATCCTATCATGCTCCATCCTTCGATTACGATTTATTATGACTTGATCAGGTTTATCAATTTGCTGCTTCTCCTCTACTTGATTTCGATTTTGATTCCAAGGGGGCAGTACCTATCAGCTTTAATATTTGATTCATCTTTATCCTTCAACTCAGCTTGAGATTCTTATTTTTAGACTTGATTATCACCTAGCAACGATGGTGGTGATTTTGTCTTTCAATTTTTATCTCCTATTTTTCAGACTTGATTATTGCCTAGCAGCGATGGTGATAGTTTTGTCTAAGGCTTGATTTGCACCTAGCAGCGATGGTGTTGGTCTTGTCTTTCAACTATTGTTTATGCTTGTCCTGATGTGTTCCCATCCATCGAACACACATCTGGGTTGTTTTGTGATCCCAAATCGATCTCACATTTCAATTCTTCTTTAACTACATGTCTTCCCGAAATGATCACACATTAGTCAAAGAGGGGAAAATGTATGCACCCTAAAATGGTCGCCTAGACTTTGGGCCCCCATTCAGCAATTTATCAAATCCCTGAATCAATATTTTCAAATATCAACAATATCAATTATATCAATTTCTTTGATCAAATCATAATCAATTCAATATTTCCTAAGGTTTGAGCCTTATTTAATTTAAAAGAGAAAAAAAATAAAAATCTTATTTAATTAAGAGAACATAGTCCCTTTTAATTAATTAAAAATCTCTTTTAATTAAATAATAAAATCATTTTATCCTAAGCTTTTATTTAATTAAAAGGAATTTCCTCCCCTTTTATTTAAATAAAAAATTTCCACTTTTCTTCTTATCTCATGTTGCACAAATAAAGCATTATTCTTATTTTATAAAAAGAGAAAAAATACTTTTTGTCTCATATGGACACTAAAGTCAACTCCTATTTTCCTATTGGAGGATATTTGTGCACAAGGATCAAGCTTCTATTTTTCTCCACCATTGATTAAGTCTTTTGCCTCTTAATCTCAATGGTCCATTTTCATCTCATTTCTTATAAAAGGAGAGCTCTCTCCTTCATTTTCATATCTTAGGTTTTCATGCTAATGTTATGCTACAGATTTTCTAGGTCATTTGGAGCTCTTTCAAGACATTCTTGCATTCAAGCTTTGAAGATATTGTTGTTGCATTTCATTTAGCTTATTTTTTTACATCATAGTTGCATAATCACGACATTTTTAGTATAGATTTCCTTTATGCAATAGATTAATCTCACATAGCTTAATAGGAGGATTTGTAACACTTGTATTTTCCTTTCATAGCATAGTTTGCATCTTTCATTCTCATAGATTAGTTTGCATTGCATTGCATCCATATTTATTTCATTGGAGATATTGGCATTGTTGCCCTTGTCTTTGATTTGGAATCTCTCATTGTGTGGTTGACTAGCAAGGTCATGAGTTTATAGCTCTAGCTGAGAGCAATTTTACAAATCTTGCAACTCCATGCATAGAGATCTATGGATCGATTTGTGAAGGCTCATTGTTGAGTTTTCTTGCATGCAATGATTCATAGAAGTGTGACAATATTTTAGCACACATATTGCACATACAAATACATGATTTCCCTCTCGTGCCTCGAATATACAATTTGACCGCTTATTAGTTGACACATGTTGAGAACTATTTATAAAACCTAAAATATTCCCTGTTTCTTTTTTCCTTCCATCAATATACATAGCGAGCCTTTTAGTTTGATCATTTTCTTTGCATTGTATATAATTTGCTGACAATGCATACCTACGCATACTTTTTTTATATTGCACAATTCGCATCCAATTTTTGTAATTGTAACAAGGTCCTACATACTCCATCAATTCAACAACTTGATTATAACTGACCTTTATGCCATCCATGGAAAATAAGTCCAAACCATGTAATGAAGATGGAGCTATGCGATATATCCTTTTGTTAACAAAAAAATCAGTGTTAACTAAAGGTAGTTCCTTAGGTACCCATTCTTTCTGAAGATGTGTGTACCTTAAGGGAAGCTTCCTATCGCCTTTGGTGTCATTATCATAAGAACATGACCCCCCCTCAGCAAGGAAAAAATTCATTCATTTATCAAATTTTCTTCTAATATTTTGACCTCCAGTTGATCTCCCTATTTTAGACCTACTAGATGTCTCACTTTTGTCTTATATTCCCACATTTTCCTCACTTGAGGAAGACAGATTAGACAAATACCTATTTGGTGATACGTGCAATCCATCAAATGAGAGACATAGTAGGATCTATATATTTTTCTAACTAAAGTGAAGGAAAACAAATAATAAATTATACCTGTCGATCCATGTCAAAGGCGTTAAATTTCCTGCATATGTAAATCATTTATCTTAAGTTAGCCAAAAATTACATGATATGTAAGCTACAAATTATGTAGAAGACAAAATTTACATGATGCAAAATATACTCCATGACTATAGAGTTCAACACATAATAGCTTAATTCAAATTTATATGAATAAATCAATACCTCATACGTGACATTGATCATACCTTGACATACATTTCATTGATCATGTTATTGATCATCCTCCTCATCCATGTCATCATCATGACTATCATCATCATCATCATCATCATCATCATCATCATCATCATCATCATCATCATGACTATCATCATCATCACCATCATCATCATCACCATCATCGCCTTGATCAACACCGTCTTCATCACTATGATCATGATCATCACCATCATCATCAGCATCACCAAAATCATCATCATTTTCTTCTTCTTCTTCTTCTTCTTCATTGTGTAACAGTCATCCGTGATCATCATTTTCTTCATATGATGAAAACCAAGAATAAGAATAAAAAAGGAATAAGTATGACTCTTCAATGAAAACCATATAAAGTTTTATTATGCAAAATCACTGCACATAATTTCAAAGGTGACATGTATTGAATGCCTAAGCTATCACCATATTTGCTACTAAGATAGTTTAATCCTTGATTTTTCCATTCCTTACTTCTCATTTAAAAGAATTGCATAATGGTAGTGGTATATAGTATTATATAAGAGAATTATGAAATAGGATTTTGGCAATTACAAGAGTTCCTACAACTGTAATGAATGCTATCATCATTGACGACATATTTTTTTATGTCATGGCTATCCCAAAATGCAATTGTAGCTATCCATAGGAGAAAGAGTAGTTAGATAGATCATAGACATCACTAAATGAGTATGGAAATATTGAGGAGTTAGATTGTGGCATTACCGCCACATATTCTGCAAGTAATAATGAAGTTGAGGGAGCTACAAAAACCAAGAGTTTGCACTTACAGATTTAGACACTCCTGAGTGTCCCATAACCTCTTGAAAAGTTAAATTAGTTTCCCCTAATTCAGAAGCAATAGACCCCATTATGTACAACATAACAACAAGATGTGGAAATTTCTAAGAAACTTATAATTCAAAGTACCATTGTTCTTTGTTGCAAGGTTGTTTTTCTTTATAATTTTAAAATCATCAAAATTACCAAAGGGAATAATGTTGGTTTCTTTCCTTGTTCAATTGTGTGTTTCTTTCCTATTCTTGGTTTGTTTTCCAATTTTTGAGAAGTTTCCCTGCAAGTTTTTGTCTAATGGTGGTCTTCTAACCCAAAGATTCTGAACGTTCTTGCTATGTCTGCAAGAGGCATGCATCCCCAACTAGAGCCACTATTAGGACTATTCAAATTTTTGGCCCCTGGTGTAAAAGTCCTACAAATTCCATGCATATGCCTAAACCTTAAGTCTTCCCTTTTTGAAAACCCTAAATCCATGTCCTCATGTCTATTTGATCGTTACCTTTTATGATCACTTAAGTTCATTTTTACAACATGAGTTTTATTTCATCGTCGAGCGGGGCCATGTTCCTTTTCAAGTTAATTTTCCTAGCGGGCCCCTTTAATATTTCCTAAGTATAAAACACGATGATGCCTTTTACTTTTCATGAGTCCCAATGTTTAAAAATATTATGTCTTTCAGGATTAGTCAGTATGAAGTGCTAAGTTCGATAGATGTAAGAAGAGAAAATTTGGCAACAAAATTAGGTCTTTCAGGCCTAGTCGGCAAGAAGTGCAAAACTTGACGGTCATTTGATGATTCAACAAAAAGGGTAATGGGCTTAACTATTTTGGCTTATCTCTAAATCTCCAAATTTTTTATGGTTAAGTCTTTTCATTCCAAGATCACGCAACATGTCTTATCTCTAAGTCTCGTAATATTAGTAGCTAAGTCTCTAACATCTAGAGATTTGGTGACAAAGTGAAAGACTTGACTTGTTGTGGTTCTCTCCGGATCTCTTGATGTTTGGCAGTTTTTTCTTAACATTCAACAACCTAGCTAGATGGTTATCTCCAAGTCTCATAAAGTCATGACTAAGTCACGAAGCATTTGGAGATTAAGCGACAACCATAGATGATGGAAAATATCAAGGGCTATCATTGGACCTCATGATGGGACTATGGTTGGAGCTCACATCTAGTGATCATGAGATTTTTCTTAGTTGCTCATTCTCTTGATCAAACCCTAGTTAAGACAAACCTTCAGAGATTATGAGATTTTCCTTTGTTGCGTGATCTCCAGATGATGTAGGGTTAAAGGAATTGCCACAGTTAAGGGTAAAGGTATTGCAATTTAATGCTAATCAGATGAAAGGTGGAAAGCCTTAATGAGAAAGTGATCGAAGATTAGCAATCGCGGGATCACGACAACTGTTAGATGCTTCAGTAAAGAAAGAGACAAGGAAAGTGGGACCAGTTTGTCGGGATTTATATCTACCATTTGATCATGATGATCTAACGATGAATGTTAACTGGACCCAATCAATGAAAATATTAAAGTACTATCATATGTCTTTTGATTTGATGTTTGATGCAATCCCTTAATGGAAACATATCTAAAGATTATTGATCGTGACATTGTGCCAGCCGTTAGATGTGCTAGTCGGCAAGGTATGACATCAGTGGGACCAAAGGGTTGGAGTAAGAGTAAAGAGTGTTCAGATCTGATGATGGTCATGTTGCCACAAAGGAAATGTGATCGATGATTAGGTATTGTGGGATCACAACTGATTTCCATGTGTCCCAGTTATTAGTGGGACCCCACAGTTTGAAAGCTTTTTTTAACCACCCAGTTAAGGTTTTCTAGCAGTTAGTATCAAGTGGGCCCAGTTAGTAAATGATGTAAAGTTTGGTTAAAGTTTGAGAAAGATCTACGGTTAGTGTGATGCCTCAAATGAAAAGTAATCAACCTTTATTCATCATGGGATTGCGATAGCCGTCTGATTGGAAGTATAGACAAGGAAATAGTTAAGGTGGGTTTGGTTTCCAAGTGTTGCTAATTTGTTTCCTTCTGATTGGTTGCAGAGGACGATGATGTGTCCAGTCATTTTTAAGGGTTGGTTGACTAGTCTACCAACTTGTGTGTGTCGCATGATGTGCTAGGAAAACCAAGGATCAACAACTATGTTTTAAATTTGTCAGTTAACCGTTGTGACCAAATATTTGAATTGTTTAAGGATTTTTTCCAACAGGATTGAAGCAAGTGAGCCAGAAGAAATGAACTAAATTAGATTTGTCTTATTCCAAGGATGGTTACAGGTGAAAATTGATGAGTAAAGTGTTAGGTATCCATCTTGATCTAATTTTTTTCCTGAAGCGCCATGCCAGTTTAATGCAGAGGACTGATATTTTGAGAAGGGCAGCTAGGGTTTGATGGTTGTCAATTTTTCCATGCCCTAGTACACACAAGTTTGTTGTTAGTAGCTCTAGCATTAAAGTTTTATCTACAAAAAGAAGCTTTTAATTTGTTACTACAATTGGCCTGTGATGATGAAACCTAAAATATTGTAAAATTAGATTTAATCTGATCCTTCCTAGGTTTTTAGGTTTTCTTGTCTTCTTTTATTTCTTGTTGTATCTAGGTTTTGTAAGTGGTTGGAAAACCTAATTTTTCCCTAAATGATCCCAAGCTTATTGTAGTCCTTTATAAGGATTCCCAAGATCATTTAGGAAGGGTCATCTTTTGGCTGAGTGGGAGGTCTAGGTCTAGTCTCTCCTTGGTTTCAGAATACCGGCTGATGATTTATTCTCAGTCTAGGGTGTAACAAGTTTGATATCAGATAGTATTATTATATCAAAGGGAAAAATTATGATCTTTTCATATTATTGAAGTGGTTGTATCTTGAAGAAAGGTGTATACAGAGGCATGAATCCTCATACATAATACTAATATCCATCTTATTTCTCTCCTATGTGTCAGTCTTATGAATTTTGAGTTTTCTAACTCACCGCATGGTGTTTACCCGTGTATATGTTGTCAGTCCTTAGTTCTAATCTAGGATTAGATTAAATGATGATATGGATGAAATATAGATTCATTGGGTTTGCAAAAGGATTTCTATAAGTAGAGTGGGTTGGATTATTTGTGTTAGTGGCTTGGATCTATGCCGAAGAATAGTAGTTGAATTATGTATTCTGCAGTGCATTAGAGGTTTTTCCCAATGGATAAGGCACTAGTCAGGAGTAAGCATATTATGCAATAATATGTGTTTGATATGGTTTTATTATATCCCTTAAATTTTTAATCATAACCAATCCCAAGTCTTTTAAAATATTGAGGTTATAGGGTCATTTGTTCATCATAGCAATGAAGAGTCAATGAATGACTGGTTATCATTTAGTACTTTCTTGCTATCAATCTACTTTTTTCAATCCAATCTTGGTGTTATAAGAAGTGTTTGATTGACTCAATTAGGTGCACCCGCTTTGGTTTTGCAGAGCCAGAAGTGGAAAGGGAAGTCTTGTCCCTATAGTTGGTCCAATCACATATAGATCTCCCCACATTTTGAACTAACCCCTCCTCAAAATCTGTCTTAGGTATATTGGTGTCTCTCTGAGTGTAAAGTCCTTTTTAGGAACCAACAGAGAGAAGAGAATAAAAATTACTACAAAAGTTAATCAAAACAACCATTAATCTCATTTGTAATCAATCAAGCAATTTTGACAAACCAAATAACACATAGGAAAGGAGTACACTGAGGTTAAAATCAAGTGCCCTCATTTATGACTTTAGAATGTAAATTTATGTTTGATAACCCACAATTTAATAGCAAAATGAATTAGACAATAGATTAATATGTTAGTGAATGAAAATAGCTTATCCATGGATTCATGTGTGTGCAAGGAGTTAATCCTTTCCCTTATAAAGATGATTAAATGGTTTGTGTTTTCCCGCTAGGCTACATAGGTGAGATTTGTTCCAAAGCCAATCAGATAGAGCCTTGATGCTATTCATGTGTTCATAGCTCTGACAAGGTTATCACCTTGAAAATCTATAATATTTTGCTACTACTAGTCAGAAATCCATAGCCCCCAGTATAGTTGTTAGCATATCCTAAGATTACACATTTTTTTCATTTTTACTATTTTATTTTATTTTAATTTCCTTTCCTTTTTGGATTTTTTATGAATGAATGACTATGATGTCATTCCCTTAGTCTAGTTGCCAAGGTGGTAGCAGAATAATCTCTAATTTTTTACTTAGTGGATAGAGGAAGGACATCTTATCAACATTAATAGAGGTTATTAAATGAGGAAGCATGTAAAATCCAGCTAGATATTACTATTTTTCATGCAATGATAGATATTAATGCTAAATGCCATGAACAACATGTTAGTACATTAGGATATAAAATATAATATTTTATTTTAAGCCAAAATAAATGCATTTACCTTTTTTCATACCCAACGTGTATGAATCTCTTCTAACCACACTATCAACAACCAAAAATAGCTCAAAGACCTAAAAATTAGTAAATGGGAGTCTTGAGAAATGATCACAAAGATCTTAGCAAGTTTACACGACATTATCTCGTTAGAAAAGTAAATGCCTTATGTTTGTAGGGTGCCTACTTTCCCTATATAAAGGGAATCACTTTTGAAAGGTGGCATAAGGTATTTAGTAGAAGTAGAGAGTTGTAGGTATGGGATTTGAAATTATAGTCTAGAATTATAAATACACCTATGAGATTGACCAACCCCCATCTTAGGAACCTTTCCTAGGGAACATAGATGATAGTAGGCTAGCTACATTGATAGGCATTGATGACCAATTGGTACTTACTGCACTTAAGTGAGTGGTAGGTTAAGATTTTCTACATAGTAAGGAAAACTATAGGCTCAACATAGATATTTTGTCCAAGTTTGTGGGTTCTCTTTTTGACTTAGGGGAGCCTAGGGATGTAATAGAATTTAATTTCTATGAGTATGTTCAATAGATTCCACTATGAGGGTATTGAGGATGTGTTGGTTGTGGCTCACTATGGTGTCGAGTTGTCGCTAGCAACTGACCTGAGTATTTTCCTTGAGACTAGAGTGGAGGTGCTATGATTTCCTTTTGTTTCAAACTTATACTTCAGGATTCTTGATGTGCATCATCATAGGGTCTATTTCCTTAAGAAATACATGGACCAATAAATGGAACTAGACAAGGAGTGGCAAGAGGAATTCTTCCTATGGGTTCTCTTTGAACAAGCCTGAGACTCTGCTATGGAGTCAAGTGACAAGGAGCCTCACAACTTAGAAGATGGATAAGAGGATAGTAGTAATTAATTAGTTGCAAAAGGACCTAGATCTAGTGATGCATGAACTATGATGCTAAAAAAATATTGTTCAAAAAATAAGAGTTTTTATAAAAGAAAATGTGAACAATGAAGACAAATATCTCATTTTTTTTTTTGTAATTTTGATCCTTAAATAGATACCAATAATAAATGAAATATAAAATTTTTCTTATTCTATTATCTATGTATCTATTTTATTTCATAATTTACCATTAAAAGTTGTGTGTTACCTTAAAGGTTAAAGAATGAAAATTGTTGTTTGTTTATGAGGCAACAACTTCTCATAACAAAGGACCCACTATCGCACACAATAATGATAGTTGGTTAGATATTACCTTCTCATAAGCGTGCACATAAATGGGGAACACATGAAGCATTATCATGCTTTGTTTTAATGAACAAAAAGGGTTAGTGCAATATAATTAATTTATTGTTAAGAATAAATAGTTAGTTATGTGACAATGATAAGCATGTGAAACATACTACAAGACTAATGCTAGAGACTAACAACTATAGATGGAACACGAAAAACATACCACCTTACACAATAGTACTTATTAGAATAAAACTAACTATCATAACTATTTACATTAACTTAATAAACAAATTTAATTACAAAGACCCATTTATAGGTATGCAAAATTAGAGCTACCCTAGCGGCCTAACTTTTTTCATTTAATTAATAGCTCCACATCATTTTGACAAAAGAAAGAGAACATGGGTATTACCCTTTTTATGTGTGATACATCAGGGATGACAACATAATTGTTCATTTTAGGCATTTCCTCTAACATCACAAGAGACAACATCTCAAAATATTCAAACAATATCTTTTCATACTTTGACATGAGCATGACCTAATCCAACTGGTAAGTTGTGAGTTTGGAACAATACCTGATTGGGCACCCATAGATACATCCAAAATGAGCTATGGAAGGGAAATAATTTGTGCATTCCTTGACCTCAAAAACTAGTGGTTCTTCCATATGGAGCAACATGGAATGATCCACTCGAGTTGTTGGAGTGCATTCTTTGAGTATTTTGCAAAAGACTTTAAGCTCATCCTAGAAAAAAATATCCTCATTCTTTGCTTCTCTTCAATCATTATGAGCCTCACGTGGTGGCTCTTAGGGAAACACATCATCTTAAGGGATTTTGGAAATCTCTGATACTTTTGTGGAAGAAACCTCCTTATTCTAAAAAAATAAGGAATCTCAGAAAAGAGAGATCTTGGATCATTAGTCTCTGAATGTGGCAAAAAAATACTCTCCTTATCAAAAAGTGGGCTTTCTTATGTTTGCTAGGTGTTGTTCTGAATTTGTTCATTTTTATGCTTTGAGTGCCAAATCACTAATCCACCCTTGAACAAGGAAATTGTATTTGGCATCAAACACTAAAAAGAGGACTCTAAAAAATAATTCAAATCAAATTCACCTCCCATCTGATGTGAATCCTCTAGAAAACATGTATGTGGGATCTGATCCTTCAAAACCACCTCTTCTACTAGACATGGCTCCTTGAGAGATACCTCTGGCATGTTTAGGGAATAACAGAGGGTATTATGCTATCTTTCAAGCTCAATAATCCACATCTCACAATGGAAGTTGAGAAATATTTCATATGGGCTAGGATCTAGACCCCCTTGAAAAGGTTTGGGTAGACCAATCCATGAAATTGAGTAACTCAGATCCATGCTTAATTACACCTTGAGCATCACTTATTGCATATACTTGATGGCTTCATTCAAGCCAAAAAAACCAAAGTGTACATTGACTTTGGCAACTATGTTCACCTCTTTCTCACCAAGTGTGTTAGAAAATAATTTTGATCCCTAAGAGGCTCATGCCTAAATAAGGGCAGTTGGGAAGCTTCACAGGTGTGGATAGACTGCGTCCTATGAAACAACCTCTAGATTTTAGAATCCAACTCTTCGTGAGTGGTGTTTGGGGGAAAAGGAAGGGGACAACATTTTACAAACAACCTAAGCTAAGGGAGGCAATTCACCAAATTAAAGCTTATAGGATGGGGTTAATATTATGTAAGATGAAATTTGTAGGGGTTTGAACCTTTCTGGTTAGAGGTTCATATCGCTATTCCCACAAACACAATGAACCATATATTGGTCATTATTGGTTGGAGAACAAGATGCCAAAGTCACAAAACATAGGGCACAAATGTTCATATCCCAACTATGGGAAACACCTACAAGGGTATGAATAAAGATAAATCTTCTAAATAGTGTGCAATTATTTCACCCATAGACACAATACTATAAAAATAATATCTCTAAGAAGAAGTTAGACAAGAAGCACCAGGAATGTGATCTTTTTTCCAGACATAAATAGTTGAATAAGGGTCAAATGAGAAAACCACAACCCCTAAAACTAACCTTCCTAAGGATTTGTTTTTAAGAGATACAATTCATCCTCTATTCTAGATGCATATCAAGGAGAGAGAAACAATCATGATCACAAACACATCTAAACAAACAAACAACTATTGTACCAACATAAGTAAACTAGACCAGATCCCTGAAGAATTAGCATAGGAAACTTTGATTAACAAAAAGAGAAAGGAAACATAGACACAATCCCCATATTTTATTAAGAGAAAGCATGCCAAGGTTGGAGAGTATGCCACCTCTAGCCGAGAAGCCAAAGTGTCTTGTTCTCAAAAATTAAAACCTCTACAAATTTATAGTATATTTCTTAACTCATTGAATAGAAGTCTAATGTTCCAACCTCTTTTCAGAACATGCTCCCCTGCGTTTTATAAAACAACTTGCAATCATTTTAATTATAGAATGATTAAATTTTAGTGATAATCAATCGACGTGTTGAAAAATAAGGCATGAATCTCTTGATCCCTCATGTTATGGGTAAGTGTGTCATTTTTAGTTCCTGCCTACGACAGGATACTTATGCATTCATTTAGTGAAAATTTTATTATTTGACTAAGTCAAACAACCAATGAAAACAAAATATTAAATTTTAATGCACCAAAACATAATAGTCAGTATTAATATTTATTTTCAATAATTTTAAAACATGATTTTTCTCAATTCTCATTCGTCGGGGCAAGGAGAAAAATAATTTTTGCTCAGAAAAAATATAAAATTTGTAGTTTGAGTCTTTCCAAAAGCTTCCTGTTTGAATTAATTTTAGATAAGGAATGATTAAATATTGATATTCTAATCTTCGATAAAAATCTTCACTTCTACAATTACATAGGAAGGTTGTTTGTTCCAAAAATTTCATGCATTTTGTGCTAAGCTTAAGGAATTTGAAGAGCGAAAGTTTTGACATTAGGGATCGCCAGATATCGTTTCTGGGTGCCTATTTAGCACATTTTGTTTGTGCTAGATTTTTCTATAATTAGTTGAGAATTTATTTTGTAACAAAATTGCCTTTTTCTGCATCTGGATTCTGCATTTCATTTCCAATAGAATGAAGTGACCTATAGCACTCTTTACATCTATTGCATCTACCATGGTTGCAGATTTGACGTCTTGTACAGATCACGACACAAGTAAAGGCCTCTGCCCCTATGACGAGTTATAAGTTCATCCCAGACTATTTTAATATTTTCTTAGATTTGTTGAATTTCCAGTATAATACCATATAACCCTATTTAGTCACAACTTGAAAATGGGAGCAAAATATACTTCCTCGTAGATGTGCAAGGGGTTCTACTTCACACAATTAGGGTTCCTAGTATTTAGAACAATTTTCCCAACAAAACTATGTTTTTTGCAGTGCTTTTCTCTCACCTCTGTTGGTTTCCCACTTCATTTAAGCTTTCTCCAATTATTTTTTTGTGTCATAGTTCACAAATTTAAGAATAGTTTTGCAACTATTGTATTTATGTATTTTGTTTTCTTCAATTTACCTTTATCACAAATAAGTGATCCTCAAAAGAGGGCAATTTATGATCAGCATGGTGAAGAAGGATTGAAAGGAGTTCATCCACCTAAAACTGGTGGCTCTGGTTCCTCCTATTATAATGGCAATACTAGACCAAATGTGTTTAGATTTAACCCTAGAATTGCCAAATATATATTTACATAGTTCTTTGTTGGTTCAAACCCTTTTGGAGGAATGGGTGGCTTTAGAAACTTTGAATTGGCAGGTGTATAGAATTTTAGAATTTATCCAATTCTAAAGTCTATTATATAGTTTCTAATTTTTAGCATATCTTTAAAATTAAAAAAACTATTTATAATGAAGTTGTAAGCTTTCAAACTGTCACAGAATGCTCAAAGAGATGTCATTCTATGGAATACAATGATGCAGGATATGCACAATTAATTTGTTGAAAAGGCTTTATAAATTTTCAAGAAAATGAAATTGGCAGGTGTAAAGGCACATCCTTTGCCACTGTCCCTCCAGCCTATGCCCAAATGGGGGCTTCAAACAGGGTGTTTACATCCATCAAAACATAATTGTGAGGCAATTTGTTTTAGATATTATATTTTAAAATGCTCTGTTAAGGTTTAATAGACATGGGAATTTATTTTAATTATTTTATCGGAAGTCAGCTATACTCTTGTAGACACCCAAAACTAGGCAAGTGTCTTAGAATCATTCAAATTTGCAAAATCTTAGCCAAATGCTCTAATTTTCATCAAAATGGATCAAATCAATTTTAAATGGACATTTATTAATCAAATTGGACAAAATCACTTAATTCAAAGGAAAAATCAAACTATGACATCAAATAATTGAATACAAGCTTAAAGGGATCAATCACACTATATAATTGATTTTAATCAATTAATTGTATAGTTCTAAATCAAAAATCAAATTGAACCTATTCCCTTACATGGCTAATTTAATTAATTGATGGAATTTAATTAATCCTAATATCTTTCAACATAATTTGAGCAACCAATGACAATTGAGAACACAATGCACATGGATCACTCCAAATTGTTGAATCTCAATCACTCATTTTCAACTTTGAATCTCAACCACTCAAATTTGTCTACTTGTCCAAACATTTGAGACAATCATTTAAATTGTCCCCCCGTTTAAAAACATTTCAAATTTTTTGACTCAACCAAGGCTAAATCATGATCAAGTAATTCTACCCCCTACCCTTGGGATTTTACTATAAATAGAAGTCATTTTGAGAGCATAATATATCTTAGAAAATTCAAATGCATAGCATCATTACTATAGGCAATTTGAGAGCAATTGAGTAATTTGAGAGCATTATCATGAGCATTTTAGTTTATCTTTGTATCAAAGTGAGAATTGAGAGCTAGATTTAGGCATTTTATCAATTTTATCATTCTAGGATTGTCACTAGTAGAGAATAAGGCTGAGAGCTCTACTTACCAAGCTTGGATAGAGAACCATGAGATGACATGGATGTTAAATGTAATTCTTTAGATTAATTTTTCATTATATTTTCATAGAATTGTTGTTAATTGTCCTAATTTCATGAAGGTGTAAACACTCACACACAAATGGCACCCACCGTGGGGCTTTGAGCCTCATTTCTATCATTTTTATCAAATTTTGTGTGTTTTTGGCTTCACTTTGACGTTAATTTTGTAGAAAATAGGAGAAATGACGCCTATGCAGGATTTAAAGATGCCTATGAGCATTCTGACAAAGCCTAGAAGGAGTTGACTGATGCTTAAGAGATTCTTTCTATTCTATCTTTTTCTTCTTCTGACACTAGCAAAATAAAGTATCACGCCTGAGAGCATAAAGCGTCACCTAAGATCTGAGAAATGATGCCTATTAGCTATTCTTTGCCACTTCTAACACTTTATCTTACGCAATTTGTAGTTATTTGTAATGCCTAGCAGATAAATGTTTACGCTTAGTAATTTTTAAAAGTCGCTTGAGTCACTAGAAAGTGATGCCTATGAGTTTTAAAATTATGCCTACTAGCTTTGAACTGATGCCTATTAGTTGTCTTTTGCCACTTTAGATATTTTATCTTACGCAATTTAAAATTATTTGTAACGCCTAGCAGACAAATGTTTACGCTTAGTAATTTTGAAAAGCCGCTTGAGTCACTAGAAAGTGACGCATGTGAGTCTTAAAATCATGCCTGCTACCTTTTAACTGACGCTTATTAGCTGATAAATGACGCCTAACATTTTTTGTTTAATTTTGTTGTCAGATTATTAAATTTTATTTTCTTACTCTTTGTCTGTGTTTTTCCCACAAATGAGCAGACACAAGAAAGTACAGAAACCAGAGAGCAGAGTTACTCAAGAGAGCAAAGAGGTAAGAATTCAAACCAAACA
The DNA here is from genome assembly GCA_027943335.1 of Chamaecyparis obtusa. NCBI lineage: Eukaryota > Viridiplantae > Streptophyta > Pinopsida > Cupressales > Cupressaceae > Chamaecyparis > Chamaecyparis obtusa. The sequence continues at coordinate 214,809 of BSBK01005448.1, forward strand.
TCAAAAGGAAATCCATAATGCTTCAATTCTAGATAGTTTGGGATTAGAAGAAAAGCTTTATGTGCATTACATTAAGGTGTTGGATGCTTACAAAAAGAAATTTCCTACTTTGAACTAAATTATTTGCATTAAGTTGTTAAAATTTTCTTTGCAAAAATCTTGTTAAGAACATTTAATTACATCTCAATTTGTTCCTTTTGGTTTCCTTCAATTTGTATGGTTGTGTTGAGTAATTTGTTGGAGGAGCCAGAATGGGATAGATAGCCACTAGGTGAGTAAGCAATTTAAAATTCAAAAAAACACCTAGTTTTTGCTAGCTACGAAATAGGTATTTTTCATATCAAGCTTTCTTTGCTTAAATTGTGGCTTTTTCTTTGGATCTAGCTTAATAAGAAAAACCTTACTATTGTCCAAATTGAACAAGCATTAGACATATTCTCTCCACTTTGTGAAGTGGATCAAAAAGCCAAACGTGTGAGTTCAACTTGGTAGAAAGAAAGGGAGGAATTAACCAAACATTTCATTTATAAGAACCTCCTTGTCAAGAGGTTGAAAAAGAACAAATTTTGCTTGAAGTGTTTGGAACAAGGAACAACAATAGGGATATGCTCTTCACTTTCTAAGTGAACCAAACTCCCAAACTTGTTGAACTAAGTTTGATTTCTTGTTTTCTATATATGCTAGATAAATTAGATCTTTAGAGGGCCTGCCTCCTGAGAATTGCCTTACGAGGACGGTGAGAGGGAACGACCCACAGTGGGAGACAATCACTTTATCCGTGATACTATCTGACTCACTATAAAAAAATGCACTCTTCCCTAATAGGAGAGTGACTAGGTTGTGTGCAAGTATTCTTCACTTCCTAGACTAGTCCTTCGGGATTGTGCCAAATCGTGCTTTTGTGCATGTGGGAAGCCCGCAAGTGGGTAAAAGAACTTGACATGATCTAGAATGGAGGTGTTCATTAAAATCCCGTTAAGTAGTAATCTGCCTTTTAGAGCCAAACATGTTTAAAAGCCAAATCTAACTCTAGGTAGATTGCTTGGAAGATATTCTTGTTGATACTTGTGAAAAATGATCGAGAACATACACTTGTAGTGTGGTTTTAGGGATATGGTGCAAATTTGATGTGTGTGTTGTGTTTGTACTTTATTTTTAAACAAGAATATTCTACAGACTTGATCTTAAAATGTTTATAAATTGAAATTTACAACCTGATCTACAAAGTGCCACCTACATATAGAGGAAAATCGCTTATACACGGTAAAGTTATGCCTATGATTATTAAATCAACACCTGTAAATGATGAAGTTACACCTATGACATTTTAAGAAATGCCTAGAAAAAGTAAAGAAATGCCTATCAATAGGAAAAATCCACCTACTCACCTGTAGAGCGTTGCTTAGGCAATTTCCAGTCACAGTGTAGTTAAAGTTAAGTCATGCCTACACACAGGCAAGTGACACCCAAAAATAAAGGAAAAACAATGGATATTTCTCGGGGGTTTCAAAAAATTTGGATTTCATGTTTGAATACCCTTTTGGACGTTCTATCTGTTCCAACATTCCACCTGGTCAGAAATCCCGGTTTTGAATATTTTTGAAAATTTTGTAAGGATTTGACCATAAGCAAGTGAGATAAGGCTTATTTCCAAGGGATTTTATGCTCATTTGAGCTTTCACTTGATCTTACTACGTAAAGAAAACCTTGCAATAAGATGGAACATATCTAAGGCAAGAACTTCCTTTTCTGAGTGACACATTTACCTCCTCAAGAATACCACAAGAACCCATCCAAGAGGTAGAAACCAACATGATTTTGCCACCTTTTGGCAATGTGGGTTTAGATCAAACCAACCAAGGTAACCATGATAATAAAAAAAATGGAGGAGGTATTGACCCAAACATTCTAGGGTCAAATAACAACAATGGAAGAGGAACGAACCCTAACAATCAAGGGTTATACAACACTAACAATGGGGGCAATGGTGAACCAACTGTTGAAGACGCAACTAATGAAAATGTTGATGAAGCCATACAAAGCCCATACTTCATGAAGCTCATGGAAAAAGCATTAGCAAGAGATAGGGAGAAGTATTTTCTAGACCTAACTCAAGCAGGTCTTAAACTCCCTCATGACTATGATGCCAATCAACTTAAGAAAAAGGAAGTTGAAGATAATCTGATTGATATCATGAACAAGAAATTTAAGTTATTCCAAACACAATTAGACATAATAAAGAAAAGTGGGGCTCCAAAACCCTTTTCAATAGAGGCATTGTGTCCTTTCCCATTTGACAAGAGTTTAATCATGATACCATTCCCTAGTAATGTGGTCTTTCCTAAGTATGACAAATATGAAGGAGCATCTGATCCCCAAGATCATTTAAGGGAATTTTGTGCATTAAGCTTGGAGTTCATGCATGATACTACTTATTTAATGAGGTTGTTTCCTAGAAGTTTGGGAGGCATGGCCATGGATTGGTTTTAAAAATTACCTTCAGGAATTCAAATTTTTGAAGAGTTAGCTTCCAAGTTTGTAACACATTATTCATATAACATCAAACATGAGATTACAATGATTACCTTATGCAACACCAGGCAAAAAGAGGAAGAAGGATTCCTACTTTTCTTACAAAGGTGGAGAGCAATATTTGCTAGATACCCTTGAAGTGTGCCAGAAAAGGAAAAGATGGACATCTTTATAGATAGCTTGAGTAATGAAATGAATTATCGGTTAAGGTTGCAATGTCCTAGGTCTTTTCAAGACCTTATTGAAAATGGAGTGACTATAGATGAGGTATTGGTTAAAAGTGGAGAATTAAAGCTTTACAAGGATAACAAGAATCACAACAAAAAACAATACCTCCAACAACAATAACAATCAAAATAAGAATCCTCCTAACAACAACTATAACCAATTTGGCTTGAGGAACAACAACAACAAAGGTGTGGTCAATGATGGGGTTGTTGACACTAATAATTTGAAAGTCACTCCTTTTACTCTCACAGGAATACCTGCTCAAGTGAATAATGCAGATCAAGTCCCAAAAGTGCCTTTTAACAACAATACCAATAATAACAACTTTGGTAACAATCAAGGGGCTAATAAGCCTAAGCCATTCTTTGCACCATCTCCCAAGAGGACATTCACACCTTTGGGTGAACCCCCCTTGAGAATGCATTGAGAACTCTCATTGCGAATAAGATTATTGATTTACCTAGAGATCAACCATATGAACCACAAAACAAGCCCAATTGGTGGAAGGAGTCTAGTTGTTGTGAATACCATAGAAATAAAGGACATACAACAAATTATTGCTTGCAGTTGAAAAATGTGGTACAGGATTTGATTGACAATGGTTTGATCAAGATAGAAGGACCTCACAACAATGAAGATCACACGGCCTTTAAGAAACCTTTCTATAACCATGAGAATGGTGAATCTTCCAATTCGAATAAACAATGCAACAATAATGTCAATTTTTCTCATCATTATGATAACACTATCAACACATTATCCAGACATGAGCATGTTGTCAATGTTGTTGTAATCAAGGACCAACCCAAGAAGGAAACATCTTATGCTATCACTAGGGGGAAAACTTTAAGGATTTTCCTACAAGGGGTTGATCCTAAACCTATTGGTCCTACACAATCAAGTATTTTGGCTAAACAACCATCTACAACAACAAAGTCATATAATTTGGTGGACCAATTACAAAAGACTCTGGCTCAAATTTCTATTTTGGAGTTGTTAAAATTATCTCCAAATCACAAGGAGATCTTGCAAAAATCCCTATTGGAGACTAATGTTCCTATTAACTTAGAGGAAGAAAGATTTCAAAACATGGTGGGACACCTCACTGCACCACATTGTCTCTCATTTTTCAAATCAAGATGATATGTCCATCACTCATCCTCAAAATTTGCCTTTGCATATATAAGTTCTCATTCAAAGACATAGGGTTAAGAGAGTTCTCATAGATGGGGGAGTTGGTCTTAATATTTTCACTTTAAACCTTGTCAAGTCCTTAGGTTTATCCGAGTCTTCTATTGATCCTAAGAAGGAAATTACCATTAAAGCTTATGATGAGGAGGAGAGATCTTCGAAAGGCATGATTATCTTACCTATTCAAGTTGGGCCCATCAAAAAGGACACCATATGTCAAGTCCTATACATGAAGTTAACTTATAACATTTTATTGGGGAGGCCATGGATACATGAGATGCAAGCGGCTCCTTCTACATACCATCAATGTATCAAATTTCCACACATAGGAGAAGAAATCACAATTGGAGGGGATTCAAATCATTTTCAATATTGCAATGCATTGAAGCCTCATCATGAATTATGTATTCCTCATAATAGAGAGGTGATTGTTCCAAATACTACCATTGAAGAAACTAAAGGTGATAATCCTAAGTTAACATCAAATGTTACCTCTACTTCAAACCCTATTCAAACTAACTCAACTACATCGGCTAAGAGAAAGGAAAAAGTGAGTTATGAGGGTCCACGTTCAAATGAGAATTCAGATAAAACATCCACACCAAAGGTGGAACTTTCTAAACCTACCAAAGAGGAGAGAGATAAAGCCAAAGAAGAACACTATAACCAAATGAGTGAGATAATGTACAAGTTCGAAAAACAATGTAGAATTAATTCTAAAGGAGTAGGGGAATATTTTGTTTCCCTATTTGATTTACCTACGTCCCCAAAAACACATGGAAAACCATCCAAGGTGCATCCTCCTCACAAATACAACTCTCATTTTGTAAAAGAGAGTGACAAGTCAACATTTGAGAAAGAAGTCAATGAGGTTCTACAACGGCTTTACAAAGATGAAAGTGGTACTTCAAACAACCCCATGGAAATAATTCAGCACATCACTATCCAAACTGACCAATATGGAAAGGGGTTTGAAATTATGCAAAAAATGGGGTATACAAGAAGAGGACCCTTAGGTGTGAGAAATAGAGGTTTTCTTGAACCTATTGAACCTTCTTGGAGATCAAAGGAAGAAAAATCAGGAATAGGTTATCAACACAAAGGAGAGAGTTCTAGCCCCATGCATGATTCTTATGAATGAGTGAACATGGTAGAGTCTGATAGTGATAGTGATGATTGCAGAGAATATGAGTGGGATTCTTTATCTAAAGATTCTTTCCATGACAAAGAGATTGTCGTAATGCATTCTTATACTAATGTTCCTAAAGAACAAACTCAAGATAGTGAAGATCCGGAGATACTTCCTACATACATGCAACCTGATCCACATGAATCTAACATAGGGAAAGAACACATTAATCATCCATGGATAGGTGAACCTTGGGTACCTTTGTGGGGGGGTGATTTGAATGTTAGGTTTAACCTCGTAGAACTCTTAGAGGACTCAAGTGAAGAAGACTTTGATCCTTCTTCCATGGATCATCTTGAGCAAGCTCATGATATTTACCTTAACGATAAAATGTATGAACCATATAATGAGGTCATGTCCTTAAGCCCAGCCAATGACAACTTTCCAATTGACTCTTTATCCTTAATACATCCCAATCTTATTGATTAGGACTTAACCGAACCAAATGATTTACTATACTTTCCCAATGACCAAGCAATGACACAATACCTAAATGTGGTTGAGCTCTCTTCCACCGATGAGTTTAATCCAAACATGATGAGAAAGGTAGGGGTCTAACCTCTTAATCCAAAAGAAAAAATGCAAAAAAGTAAAAAATTGAAGAGTTCTAGTGGTGAAAACCACCATGTGGTAGTACTAGAACCAAGAAAAGTAAAAATAAAGGATGTTTCCAATGGTGAAAACCCAGCTGTGGCACCTAAGGAAGAGAGGTTGGATACCCTACCAGCACATGAAGAAGAAAGATCACCAATTCTTATAGAGCCTACGGAGAAATTCAATATTGGAACCGAATTGGAGCCCAAATTCATACATTTAGTAGCTTCACTTACACTTTTAGAGAGAAAGGATTTCATCGATTTTTTCCAAGAAAAGCAAGTGAATTTTTCATGGTCCTATGCTGACATGCTGGGATTAGATCCAAACTTCATCATGCATCACTTGAATGTCAAACCAGAGGTTAAACCTGTCAAGCAGAAATTGAGGAAAATACATCCACACATAGCTCTTCTAGTTAAATAAGAATTGGAAAAATTGTTAAAGCTGGGGTTCATAAGAGAAATTTCTTATGCGGAATGGATAAAAAATATTGTACCGGTCACCAAGCATGACAAATCCATTCTCTTATGTACAGACTTTAGAGATTTAAATCTTGCATGTCCCAAAGATGATTTTCCACTTCCAAGCATAGATGCAATAGTGGACTTAACAGCTGGTCACTCCATGTATTCATTGATGGATGGTTTTAGTGGATACAACCAAATTAAGATTGCACCTGAAGATCAAGAAAAGATAGCATTTACATGCCCTTGGGGAACTTTTTGTTGGAATGTAATGCCTTTCGGCCTCAAAAATGCCGAAGCTACTTACCAAATGGCAATGACTACCATTTTTCATGATATGATATACAAACTCTTAGAAGACTATGTAGACGATATATTGGCTAAGTCACATCAACGAGAGGACCATTTAAAATTTTTGGAAAAGATATTTACACGCTTAGAACAATTCAAAGTAAGGCTTAATCCAAAAAAGTGTGCCTTTGGTGTTCAATCCGGGAAATTATTAGGATACATAGTTTTGGCAAAAGGCATTGAAGTGGATCCCGAAAAAGTTCAAGAAATCATGGACATGGAAATTCCTAGAAACATTAGCCAAATGAGGTCTTTTCAAGGAAAACTTCAATCAATAAGGAGGTTCATTTCTCAACTAGCTAAAAAGTGTCACTCATTCACTAGATTGCTCCACAAAGACACCATTTTTACATGGGATGAAGAATGTGACAAGGCCTTTTTTTGTTGAAGACTTAATTAATCAATCCACCAATTCTAATGCCTCATATCAAAGGAAAACCATTTCTTTTGTACATATCAGCAATCGAGAGGTCTTTAGGAGTTCTTTTGGTGCAAGAAGATGATAAAGGAAAAGAGAGAGCTATTTACTATTTGAGCCAAACATTGATTAAGTATGAATTAAATTATACCTTCATGGAAAGAGCATGGCTAGATGTTGTCTTTTCTTCCCAAAAATTGAGACACTACATGTTGATGCACAAAGTGAAGCTCATTGCAAAGATTGACCCTTTGAAGTACTTAGCAAAACTGCCTTAACGGGAAGAATAGCAAAATGGGTCATGGTTTTAAGTGAGTTTGATATTGAATATGTGGATAGAAAGGCCATCAAAGGAAAAGTGATAGTAGATCACTTAGCTAAAAATCCATTGGTTTCTACACATCCCATTCAAGTGGAGTTTCCTGATGCAGCAATTGTCAATATAGAAGCTAAGACATGGAAATTGTATTTTGATGGATCATACACACAAGGAGGTTCTAGAGCTGGCATATTTTTGATTACCCCTCAAGGGTATACTATTCCTAAATCATACAAGCTCTTATTTCCATGTACCAACAACATAGCCGAGTATGAAGCTTTAGTCATTGGTATCAAGATGGCATTAGAATGGAATATTATCAAGTTTCAAGTATATGGTGATTCTCAATTAGTGATCAATCAAGTCAATAATGAGTACAACACAAAAGATGAAAAGTTAATGCCTTACAAGACAATGATTGATGCTTGGAAAAAATACTTTGTATTGATAACTTTTGAACAAATTCCAAGAGAGAAGAATAGAGTTGCCGATGCAATGGCTACCTTGGCTTCATTACTCCAAAATCCTAATCAAAATGAAAGGTACGAATTCTTGGTGGAGGAGTTGGCAAAATTGGCATTTGATCTTCTTGATACCCAAATTATTTCTTTACTTAATGGACATGACTCACCTTGGTACGACCCTATTTACACATACCTTAAAGACCAAGTGTTACCCTTAAACCAATCCCAAGCCCAAAAATGACACTTCATCAGATAATCGGCTCGTTATACTATACTTTCTTACACATTGTATCGTAAGGGTCTTGATGGAACTTTGCTTAGATTTATAGAGGAAGAAGAGTCTAAGGTAGCCTTACACGAGGTTCACGAGGGCATTTGCGTGTCACATTCTAGTGGGTTAAACTTAGCTAAGAAGATCCTTCACATGGGGTATTTTTGGAAAACCTTAGAAAATGATGCTTGTCACTTTGTTAAGATATGCACAAAATGTCAATATCATGGTGATATGATACATGTACTGGCTCAATAATTACATCCTTTTGTTACACCTTGGCCATTTTATCAATGGGGATTTGACTTGATTGGCATGATTTATCCACCTTCATCTAATGTGCACAAATACATTATCACAGCTACGGAATACTTCACTAAATGGGTAGAGGTTGTTCCTTTGATCACTGCTATGGGAAAAAAAATCTCTATGTTCATCCTTAATCACATCATTTGTAGATATGGTATTCCTCATGCCATAATTACTGACAATGGAACACAATTTAAGAACAAAGATGTGGATGAACTTTGTGATACTTTCCATATTACCCATCACTCTTCTTCCATTTACTATCCACAAGGAAATGGACAAGCCGAGGCTACTAATAAGAATATCCTTAAAATCTTAAAGAGATCGGTGAAAAATTCAGGAAGAGATTGGCACGTACAAATCAACCCGACTTTATGGGCTTATAGAACTAGTATCCAGACACCTATAGGAGCTACACCATATTCATTGGTTTATGGAGCTGAAGTTTTTTTACCTTTGGAGGTTGAAATCCCATCCCTAAGAGTATCATTGCAAGGATTAATCACAGATGAGGATTATAGGGTTGCCCAACTTCAACGATTGGAATTGTTAGAGGAACATCAAGCACAATCCTATGAACATTTGAAAGTTTACCAAAACATGATTTCAAGGAACTATAACAAGCATATTAAACCAAGAGTTTTTCAAATGGGTGATTTAGTGCTAAGAGAGAACCCTAAAAATCAAGCAGAAAGGGAAAAGAAGGGTAAATGGGAAGTGAATTGGCTTGGTCCTTTTATCATTGTTTCTTCTTTTGGAATGGGGACTTATAAATTAGCATATTGTGATGGGGAAGAATTACAAGAGCCCATTAATAGCATCCATTTAAAGAGGTTTCATACCTAATCAGATGAGAGAGAATCAGAAGAAAGAGTATCAGACGAGTGTGTATTCGATGACTCAAGCATCACTTTTGTACATGAGAAAATCAAAAAGATCAAAAACATTGAGAAAAGTTCAAAATCCAGAAAAAATTTAAAAAAATCAAAAAATCAAAATAAAAAATGAAAAAAGAGAAAAAGAGCAATAAACCCAAAAGGTGAAAACTTGGCAATCAAGCACCTTTTTTCCCCCTAAGTATTTCCTAGTTGCATGTGTACATATTGCATTCCCATCATCTCACTTGTAAATCTTCAATGCATCTATCATTTGTGCATAGTCATAATAAAACCTTTCAGCTGCATGGTTGCATTTTAGGTTTCCTATTGCCCTAAGTTTTGTCACACGATCACATTTATCACTTGGGGGGTAGGAAAGGATTGGATTTTTGGTACAAATAGATTCAATAGTGCTACTTTCAGTCACATATTAGAGGGATTTATCAGAGCTTCAAAAGAGAGAGATTTTGTTCAACCTTTGATGGCTATCATTGTTCATAACCAAGTATTTTGATCCTACAACTTGATCCTTGAACCTTGGTTGAATTTATTATTCAAGATTAAAAATTGACATCACTTAAATGATCAAAATGTTTGGAAGTTCTTTTTGAAAATCTTGATACATTGCAAAACACTTGAATCTTTTTGATGATCTTTATTGAATTTCTTTTTATCATGTCTTCTTAGCTAATCGATGATGTTTCGACTAGATTGGCGATGATGGAGACATGATATTTTTCTTCTCTTTGAGTGACTATCTTGAGGGAGATCCAACAACTTATGTGAATTTGTCTAACAACATGGTCATCAAAGAACCATCGAGGACTTTCATATAGGGTGGAGGGTTGACCTTTTCTTGTTTACGCAAATAGATACCTTGGCTATTTAGATCTTCCATATTTTAATACCAAAATCCAATTGCAACATTGAATCTATTGAAATCAGTATTCATACTCCCATAGTTGGTTATTCAAATAGTGAGGGTTGTACTAGTTTCCTAAAAGGTTACCAAATGTGATATAAAGCAGTATTCATATCATCATGATGTGGTCATTGATGGTTGTACTTTCTTTCCGGTCCCACAATGCTCAATGATGAAAATATTTCTCTATGGCATTTCTTTGCTAAAAGTTAGTGACAATTAGTTGTATTGCATTGCATTTTCATGTTAGATTAAGTGCATGGTGTGAGGTATTTTTCCAAGGGAAGGGGATTCATCAATTCTGATCTTGATCAATCATTAAACAGGGGGTTCAATTTCAACACTTTATCCTTGGTTCAAATTAATGTGAGATTATCTTTTACATTCATCCACAACATTACTCATTATTCATTATCCTTATATCAAAAAGCAAAGAAAAAGATTCATTAATCATTAATCATTTGCATACATTTAGTTTAGGATTGCATTTTAGGAGTTGCATACATCAAAAACAAATTAAAAACATAGTTTCATTCATTATCCATATCTCCATTATAAATCATTTGCATCCATACGTTGAAAATTAAAAAAAACATATCAAAGTTACATTATCATTTGCATTCATCTATCTATATCATATATAAGATACATTGCATCCATAGAATAACCAAAAGTAAATGCATCATAAACATCATATAGAGCTACATATAAAGATAATCTCACATAACCATAGCACGAGAATCAAGGAAAGTCCATAATCATATAAATGTCCATAACATCAAAGATCCATCAAATTTGTATATCAAAGATACACTATCATCGAAAAAATACATCAAAGTCCTGATCAATACATATAACATGACACAAAGTCATCAACAAGGAAGATCCATAATCAATCATTCTGATCAATTAGGGGCAGCCTAATTCTCTTCATTACCTGTATCTACATTTGCACCTGATTCATATCAAATGACCCTATCTATCAGCCTCCCACCATTAATATTCCCATCTAATCATATCAAATCAAATATCAATCAGTCAAATCATCCAATTGATCATCTAACATTAATCATTTATCTTATCATCCATTTGCTCATCTTGAGTGCATCAAATCTCTTAACTCTATATCGTGACGAAGGAAAATCATTGTTTTGTCTCTCTAGATCATGAGAGAAAAATATCTACCCATCAACATACCTATTCTATCCTATTGACATCAATACAATAATAACCAAGTGATTCTAACTAACATCAAGTGATATCTGCACATCTATCAAACTAGGACATTTGTTCAGGCCTTGATTATCATCGATATTTTTCAGAAATGAAAACATATTGGATCATTGTTGTAATAAATTTCATCATTTTTCTATCCGAAAATCAATCTGTTTCATTTCTGAGGGGGAAATATCATAGTATCGAATCTGCATCAATATTGAATCTAGGGCATTAAAATTTTGAACTATTATCAGTGGGGCATGTTGCATCATTTTTCAGATTAGGTTTATCAATCAATCAGTTTCAAATCATTTTTTTATCAATCAATCAAGTATCGAATCAGTGATCAGGACATGCAATTTTCTTTGAATCAATGCGCTACACACATCAATTCAAAGAGGGGCATTTGTAGACACCCAAAACTGGGCAAGTGTCTTAGAATTATTCAAATTTGCAAAATATTAGCCAAATGCTCTAATTTTCATCAAAATGGATCAAATCAATTTTAAATGGACATTTATTAATCAAATTGGACAAAATCATTTAATTCAAAGGAAAAATCAAATTATGACATCAAATAATTAAATACAAGCTTAAAGGGATCAATCACACTATATAATTGATTTTAATCAATTAATTGTATAGTTCTAAATCAAAAATCAAATTGAACCTATTCCCTTACATGGATAATTTAATTAATTGATGGAATTTAATTAATCCTAATATCTTTCAACATAATTTGAGCAACCAATGAGAATTGAGAACACAATGCACATGGATCACTCCATATTGTTGAATCTCAATCACTCATTTTCAACTTTGAATCTCAACCACTCAAATTTGTCTACTTGTCCAAACATTTGAGACAATCATTTAAATTGTCCCCCCATCTAAAAACATTTCAAATTTTTTGACTCAACCAAGGCTAAATCATGATCAAGTAACTCTACCCCCTACCATTGGGATTTTACTATAAATAGAAGTCATTTTGAGAGCATAATATATCTTAGAAAATTCGAATGCATAGCATCATTACTATAGGCAATTTGAGAGCAATTGAGCAATATAAGAGCATTATCATGAGCATTTGAGTTAATCTTTGTATCAAAGTGAGAATTGAGAGCTAAATTTAGGCATTTTATCAATTTTCTCATTCTAGGATTGTCACTAGTAGAGAATAAGGCTGAGAGCTCTACTTACCAAGCTTGGATAGAGAACCAGGAGATGACATGGATGTTAAATGCAATTCTTTAGATTAATTTTTCATTATCTTTTCATACAATTGTTGTTAATTGTCCTAATTTCATGAAGGTGTAAACACTCACACACAACTCTCTATCTATGTCTCGAAATTGTATTAATATCTTCAAAGTCTGTTGCCATGAGAAACTGGTTAGAGATTTTGCACTCCTGCCACTGCCTTGTTTTGTCTAATATTATGAAAATTGAATTCAATATTCATCTTTTTTTTCATATTTGTAGCAAAAGTACTGTTGAAACTTGATTTCAAATTTGAATATGGTACCATTTGGAACTGTATTTTTTTATTTTTGTGCACTGTGAGTTATGATGGATAAAATATTAATAGCATGATATGTTCTGGAGTATCACAATTTATGTTGGATCTTGGCTACAATTTGGCCTCTGTTGTCAATACATTGTCTTGGTGCACAATTTGAATTTTTCTACACACATAATTCTGAAACCAACCTTCTTTGAATCTTTCTCAGCCTTTAATGATCTTGATCAACTTTCTCACACACACTTTCCCAATACCTGATTTGAGCTATTTTGTACATAGTTTTTTTTTTAAATTTCTTTTGTGGGGTAGAACTCATAGAAGATCATAACAATATTTTTTGAGTTTGTGCCACAGGTTCCAAAGGAATTGAAACCTGAATCTACATCGGCACATAATGTATTAAAAATTTATAGTATGAAAGAGGTTTCAAACTGAAATCAGAAACAAAATTGATTATAGAAGTTTACAACAATATGTTTAGAGAAGCACCTAGCATCTATTAGGCCTTTCAACAAAAATATACATTATAGAGGTGTCTAAACAACCAATACTCAATTCAAAATCTAAAATAAATAGCTGAACAATCAAAACCAAATTTAAATTCCAAAATCATATTAGTTATAAATGGAAAATAGAGAAAAGCATAGTCATTTATTGATCCATTTATGCATCCAAAGCCTTGCAGAGACCACCACCCACAAACCTATTTTTGAGAAGATCTTGCACACTTGGATGAAAAATAAGGGCATCTCCCAAGCCACCCAACTCATTTCTACCTATTAGCCTTGCTCCTAATTTCTTACACAAATACCTCAACTATCTTTGTTTCCTCCACTGACTATATAAAGCTCAAGTGTTTGTTGTCTTGTTAACAATACAACTGAAGTTGTTGTGGTTGTGCTTGCTTTGATAGTGTTTGAACTTGTTCAACCATTTCCTTAACTATTGTTGTTGTTGTTCTTATTCAGATTGCTCATCATTTTCTTCTCCTTTCCTCCTATTTTTGCCCAACCAAAATTAGCAATAGTGACCTCAATTGTATATTGAAATGAGCTAGAAAATCCACCAAATATTAAATTAAGCTTCCTAAAAAAATCAGCAAGGAGAGCCCCATCTATATTTTTAACCAATTCTTCTGATAAGAATAGATTTGTCTAATATTACCACTTGCCATCTTTCATTGTAAAACAAAATAAGGGAATAGTTTTCTCTCCATGACAACAGATAACTCTATTTTTCCTAGCATTTGCCACATGTTAAGTGTATGCAAAATGTGGAAGCAAAAGGAAGACAAGTGGGTTGATAAAAAATTAATTAGAAAATAATATCTTTGGCATTTTCTTATTTTTGAGTTCACTCACCTTTTTAATTTTTATAGTTTTGATTTGACAAATCCCTTTTATGTATTACATTTGAGAGTACTAAACTCTAGCATTTACAAAATTCTCCAAAACCATTTTGTTACATAAATAAAATGGCCACAATACCATACCAAAATAAGACAACCAAACTCCCGAGTCAATGTAGAAATAAGCATCACAACTTACTCCCAGACCATAGTTCAACAAACAAATATAATGAAGTGTACAATTTTACTTCTATGCATTTGTGGATAACAGTAATTGGCATAACTAATATATTTTCTTTGATTTCTATTGATATAATATGCTTGTAGATTCCTGGAGGGCATAGACTGCAGAAGGTACTATGATAAAAATGGGGCTGCCAAGAGTCAAAAAGGTACTATGATAAAAACATGGCTGCCAGGAGTAAAAAAGAAGAAGATAAGGTTATGTTTCAAACAAACCTTCTTCTGCAAGTTGGAGCATAGATTTTGTGCTGGCTTTTATGATTGGAAATGAGGAAGGAGGTACTAATCATACTTACATGATTTTAGTTGAAGCATAACAAGGTACGTCAACTATTTGCTCATGTTTCAACTAGTGTTCCACCTCCCCTTTCTCCCAGCACTTAATGTTTTACAATCAACATTTAAATCTTCAAATATAATTTTCCCAAGATTCTATTATATGGAAACAAAATTTTAGGACTTATATTTCTGCCGTCAAATTTGAAACTAGACTAACAAAATTTCTTGATTTGCATTTTTTTTAATGAGTGGGATGGGCACTCGTGAAAAATAAATAAAAAATAAGAAAAGTTTGTTTAGAATACCACACTGCATCAGTGAACAAAAAGAATTTCAACTACCAATGCCTTAGAAACAATTCAATGGAAGCATAAAAGGTATGGCATTGAAGTCTTCTGGCTTTGTTGCACATATAGGATTATAGCAAATTAATTGGATTGAACCATCCTGTAGAAGTTTTCCATACCAATTAGATCGACATCTAACTGTACCCATATAATTTTGGCATATGAGATGAATGGGCAAGATTGTAATGATTTCAATATGAAGAAAAATTGTATTGATTTTAATATGCCAAGATGCTAAAATGTAATCTATATAACTTTGATATTTGATAGCCAACACTACAAGCACAACTTTGTCAATCAGTATAGAATAATATTACAATAATAATAATCTATGAGATCTATGACAAAGATTATCTATAAGATAATAATATTTGAGAGATGTGAAGGTTAAAGCAATTAAAATATGTTTGGAAGAGAAATTGGCATATTTGTAGAGATTTGAGAGAAAAACATTTTAAAGAAGAATTGATTTTATTTGACATAATAGTTAGACATATATTTTTAAATTAATAAAACTAGTATCTAAATAATCAATGCAGTACTTTGTAGTTTTTCCTAAGGTCTGACATGAATATGAAATTATTGTACCAAATTATATAGATATTCACAAAATCATTTTAACTATTTAATACCAATTTAAAGATATGATTTCGATCTCAATAATATTTGATATTTTTACAGATTGTTTAAATAATTTGCCTTCTTTTGAATAGATTTGTAGTTAGAAATTGATTTTAATCTATTTCAAGAATATTAATGATATCTAAATTAGAAGCTGTGTTATATTTATTTATTTTATATTTTATTAATGAAGGGTTAAAGAATTGATATTTTCTATATAATCATTAAATATCAAAGACTCTTGACATCATAAAACATAAGAGATAAAAAGATTTGGCTTAGAAATTTTGAATTGAAGAGAAAATTCTAACTAAAGTAAATTAACAAACTTATTTATCTACATCTTTAAAGATGAGTATACTCGTAGGCCTCTTTAACACATAACCATTCCAAAAAAAACTTATTTTAGTTCTCAAGATTACAAGTTTACTTTTTTTAGGTGTTTATGTCTTCAGTGAATGCCCTACAGAAATATAATTTCTGACTAACCATTCTCTATAATATGCTAGATAATATTTATTACTTACAGAAATTCATGAGAAAGATTTATAAAAGTGTTCATGTTTATTTTATAAACTTAAACAACCATATTCCATGTCTACTTGATCCTCCATATTAAATTATGGTTGAATTTTCTCACTTTACCAAAAGACCTCTTTATAAAATCTATGGTGCATAACTATATTCTCATTTCACCATTTATTACCCCAAAACGTATTACACTAAGGCCCCATTTGTTTGCGGGAAGATGATGGGAATTGGAAGTGGATAATCAAGTTTTGACATGAATTCACTATTTGGAATGCTAATTTTGAAAACCCGAATATACCTCCAAAATGGGCGGCACCATCTTCCCACCCAATAGGTGGAATTCAAATTTATATTCTGGTTTTGGGAAATTATTAACCACATTTTATATTTTTGTCAGGTCTATGGTCTTCTTAGATTCATTTTGGGGTTTTGGCCTTCCTACATTTGCATTTTTACGAGGGTTAAGAAAACCCTGCGATCTGAGGAAGATCTCTCTGCTAAGGAAATCACTGCTTGCGGGTTGTTTTAGGAGATGACTGATTGGCTTTTGTTTCAGGAACTATGACTGACGTTATTGGGTTGATTCAGGGTACGTTTATTTAAGCATTGCATTCATTTTATCTTGTAAATGTTTTAGCTTGACAATTTTTATGAGTTATGCACTCCGTAGTTGGTAAGTTGAATATGGGTATAGCCCATTTAAGTGCTTTCTAATACCCACTTGTTCTTTTGATTTTATTTTTGGATGTTGCATGTATATGCTGTCATAGTTCCTGAAACAAAACTAGAGATTGATATGTTGTCTAGCTAGCTCAGGACTTAGGGGATTTTTCTTAGTTGAGTTGAGATATCATCGTTCTTTTTATTCTTATTACCCTCGTTTGGCTCTAGTTTATATTTTGTGGTTCTTAGTCTTGCTGTTGGAGGGTTTCAAAATTGTTAACTGCTTGCAATGGGTATGGCTTGTAATGAAACTTTCGAAAGCCCTTTTAACGAATAGTTTTCTTCTATAAATAATTCCATGAATGACCATCTATGACCAACCTTGCAGATGTGACTTATTTTCAACAACCCTTAATAGGGGTTTTTATGTGAGTTGCTTATTGTGAAGATCAATCTCTAGATTACAGGCTGGTTCCATTTATATACCTCATAAAACTATTGACTTCTCCTTGGGAAAAGGGAAGAAGGAAAACCCTAAAAATAAAATCTATCATCGGAGATGATTCACCAAATGCATGAGAAGCTTACTTAGCTACTCAAACTCACAACACATTCTAATGAAAGAAACTTTTTCCTCACAACTCAAAATATTACATTCAATACAGATCATGGAGGCAACAACACTTTCTTGAAAGAAAACCAATGATTTTCTCAACTACAACCTATTGGTTTCAACTAAACACAACCCTTATTCTACATTAAACATAAATCTCCTTGCTGCAATACTGTTGATAGTCTTTGGTGATTGACTCCACCTATTGTGCAACTTTAAGTGGTAGTTTCAAAGTGTTTAACAATCAATGAATGTGTGTAGTAAGAGCATAGTACTAAGTGGACCCAATGTAGTAAAATACCAATTTTGTGACTGGCAGATCATTCGTGGTATCCACAGGTGAATCACTTTTCCATTTACCAAATATATTGTTCAACTAGGTCTACAACACTATCCACCATTGGTTTACAACCCTATCCACCATTTTTTTCAATCTAGTGACCTCCAATATGGAGTACATATGCCTTCACCATCAGGCCCCCTCAAGAAGTACATAATTTGATACCCTTTAGCATTAAGTAGTTGAAAATAATCTCATGTGTGTATAGAATCGATACATAACAATAGTTCTCGGTGAATTATAAGTGATGCTCATTTGAAGACCTTGACAAATAGAGATTTGACATTACATGTGTCAACTAAGTATTGAAACCAACTTGTAAATAATCTTCTTGAATAAGTACAAACCTAAGTAGTAAAGAAGAGAGGTAGAATCCTTTGCTTCTGATGTTAGATATACTTGAATAGCCTTTGATTTCACGCAGTACACCTAAATATTAGCAAGTAGGGAATGTAGTATACTACTTCGTAAGGTAATTGTTCAAAAAGTAAGGTGGTGCATTTAAGGTAATGTTGTCACAATTTCCAAACTCAACAGGAATTCCTAAAACAAATCTTGGTCATATGCTCTATAATAGTAGCCACCAAATTTTATTAAGCATTAAGCATGCAGATGGATAGAAACTCTTTATCTATCTGTTCTCGCTAATTTTAAATAGACTGGTAACAACATTTTGATAGACTATAAAAATTGAAACTTGAAACAAAATAGCTTCAAATTTTTAATTGCACTTATTGAAAATCTAAGATTGTAGGTGGATGGTAAATCCCTAGCTGATCTATTTAGTTTTGATCCCATAATAATACTTTGGCAGACTAGAGAAATGATATCAATTTATTCACAACCTTGAGACCAAAAGGTCCAAAATAGTTTATACGACCACAATGACACCTTACACTCATGAGGTTCTATAGAAGGTGAAGTATTCAGATATGCAAGACAAATCTCAAAATGTTGCTTGCTTCATTATGAAGATTTTTCCTATTTTCGTCTCCTCAGAGGGCAAATATAGAGTCACATGTAGTCTTGACTTTTGGGCTATCTACAATACCCATATTTTGAACAAACATGTTCCCCCAAAAACAAAATAACCTAAAATCATGAAAATAACCATCTCATCTACTACTTCATCTCTGATTTGACCTACTTCAGTTCAATTACAACATCCTGAGAAACCTCTAATGATAGGTTGCATTCATCTTTATTGCAATCTTCTAAATCTTCTCCTCTTCCATAGTAATATCCATAGTAATCATTGATAGATTTCTTGCAGCGAAGCATATTTAAACATATGAGGCCATCCCAATTTTCTTGCAACGAAGCATATTTAAACACAATAGTACATGCTGCTCCTTTACCACAATTGTGCTCCTTTACCACAATTGTTCATCTTTTTAGTAAACGATACAAAATTGTGCATCTTTTTAGTAAGTTTCTAAAAAGATGCACAATTCTGTATCGTTTACCACTGAAATAGTAGGTGAATAGGGAACACAAAATAGAAACTAGAGCCAAACGAGGGTAATATGTCAGATAAATTCAGTACAGAGCTAACATATTTCTAGGAATAGTCATATATCAGTATTAGACACACACAAGATAGAGACAACATAGAGTTGTAAATTCACAAAGGCATGAAGTACAATCGATATCAAAAGATGCACAATTGTGGTAAAGGAGCAGCATGTACTATTGCATTTGCATTGATACAAAATTGTGCATCTTTTTAGAAACTTGTTAGAAACTTACTAAAAAGATTCTTATAACACTAATTATAATACAATTTAGTGGTAAACGATACAGAATTGTGCATCTTTTTAGAACCTTATTAGAAACTTACTAAAAAGATGCACAATTCTGTATTGTTTACTAAAATGGTCTGTTTAATAAATCGCAAAGACATGAAGTACAATTGATATCAAAAGATGCACAATTGTGGTAAAGCAGCAGCATGTACTATTACATTTGCATTGATACAGAATTGTGCATATTTTTAGAAACTGTTGGTGTAATTAAGTATTTACTAATTACACTTTACTTAAGTTTACTTAGGATAATGCATTTGCATAATTAGTTGTCTTTGAGACACCTAGGAGTTTGCATTTCATTTTAGCACATGGTTAGGAGAATTTCCACTTTAGGTGTGATAGTTGTCATCACATACCTATTTGTGTGTGAGATCCACCTTTAGTGGTCTTATCACATTATCATCCTCTCATGTTTCACATACTTTGATGTACAATGGAGGATGATCCACCTTTGGTGGACATGTGATTCCACCTTGTGTGGGTGATATCTAATCATCTCCTTATCATGTAGTCTTATTGCATTGCCTATATATTTAGGCACTCCTACTTTGTAATAATTCATTCAATCTATCTATTCATTATTTGATCATTTGATCATATCATATTTTGTCTCTCTTGTGCTATCTCTTGAGCTTCTAGATCTTGGTTTCTATTCTTTGTCTTAGGCAAATTCTTACATGGTATCAGAGTGATATCAAAATTCTTACATGGTATCAGAGCCAAAGGAGTCTTCATTGCATAGCCATTGGAGAGCGATTGATTGCTTCAACTTTTGGAGGGCCACGATTCAGATCTGGGATCAGCATTTTGTGGGAGCATTTTGAGCAAGATCAGACCTCACCATTACATCCGGGTGGCTATTTCCATAAATTTTGACTATAAATTTGTCTATATTAGGCAAAAGTCAAATTTGAGGCAAATTTTTTTTGCAAATCGGACCCCTAAGGCTGATCTGCAAAATTGGAGCACTTTGGGCCAAATCTGACACTACCATTACGATCAAAGCAGTCAAAAACCCCAAGATCGACTATTCATTCACCCAGATCAGACACCGTTGGTCTCAGGAAAAATATTCTCCCTCCCTGCCCCGTCGTACGGATCTGCAAAAGGTACAATTTATTTATTTTTATTGTTTTTTGCTTTTTAAATATTTTCATTTTTGAAAAATTGAAAAATTAAAAAATTATAATTAAGGGGGGGGCGTGTTTTTTCGGCAATTTTGGTTTTCTTTTTTAAAAAAAATAATTTAAGTTGTATTGGCCCGCAGGCCTCTGCAGTACTTTGCAGTCGCAGTACGCACTGCAGTACGCACTGTCGCACTGTAGTCTGCACTGGCAGTGCGGCCCCCGCAAGGGGTATTTTTTTAAAAAGATTTTTAATATATGTTTTAAAAAAAGTTTTTTTTAATAAGTTTTTTATAGTTTTTTTAATAAAAACTTTATTTATTAATATGTTTTTTTTTTTAAGTTTTTTTCATAAAAACTTGATTTTAATATGTTTGTTTTTAATAAAACATTTATAATGTTTTCCTTTGTTAATTTTTTTAATAAAGTTTTTTTAAATCTAAAAAATTAAAAAAATCAAATTGTGTTTTTTTCTTTATTTTTTAATAAAGTTTTTTGGGTGTTTGAATAAATGTGTTTCTTAAATTCAATGAGTTTTTGAAAAACAAAATCTAACTAAATAAGCAAAATTGGGAACAATTTTTTTCTTTGCCATTTGTATACCTGTTTTGCAGCGTCATCCAACCGGCAGCAGGGGGGAGGCCAATTTTGTCCCAAAGACTTCCTAGCACAAGGCCAACAGGAGGACACTTATTCTGCAGCATTTGACAGGGCATCTATGGTGACTTCATCTTCTACATGTTTCCAGCTTTGTATTTGATGTTGTATGCTCTTGCATGAGCCATGTTGTATAGGCACTATCATAAAGTGCCACATTTTTTTGTATCTTGTCATTGATGACACATTTGATGTAATCCCTATGTTAGTAGATTAGGAATATCATGGGACTTGGTTCTTGAAGGTTATGCTCCAACCAATCAATGGATGCATGACACAAGTTCAAGTATACCAACCTGTCAGTTGAGAGTACCCAGTTGGTGCTTGCAGGTGTCTCCATGCCTCATCTCTATCATATCTTAATGGGCATTCTGTCGGTCATTCTACATCGACATTGGTACCTGATTTTGTCACACTTTGACATTCTTGGTGCAACATTGGCTCTATTTTCTTCCTATGGAGGAGTATTGGTCAACATCTTGGACCATCTTTGTAGGAGATTCAACATTGAGGGGGGGCTACTTTGTCTCTCTTCCCTATTTCCTTCCTTTGGGGGGATTATTTATTGTATATGCATGATGTATGTCATAATAGGGGGGTCTTGATTACTCCATCCATGCATGCATTTTGTATTCATCTCTCTTTTTGGGGGAGGGTTTTTCCCATGAGGTTTTCCCTCTTTCTCTGCTTTATGAGAGATTGCATTGTTCTTGCATATTGTACATGGGTACCTAACATGGCCTAGTAGCCAGGACCCATCTTGCATTGTGAGCTTAAGTGCATTCCCCCAAGTTGCACTTAAGGGGGGGTGTTGGTGTAATTAAGTATTTACTAATTACACTTTACTTAAGTTTACTTAGGATAATGCATTTGCATAATTAGTTGTCTTTGAGACACCTAAGAGTTTGCATTTCATTTTAGCACATGGTTAGGAGAATTTCCACTTTAGGTGTGATAGTTCTCATCACATACCTCTTTGTGTGTGAGATCCACCTTTAGTGCTCTTATCACCTTATCATCCTCTCATGTTTCACATACTTTGATGTACAATGGAGGATGATCCACCTTTGGTGGACATGTGATTCCACCTTGTGTGGGTGATATCTAATCATCTCCTTATCATGTAGTCTTATTGCATTGCCTATATATTTAGGCACTCCTACTTTGTAATAATTCATTCAATCTATCTATTCATTATTTGATCATTTGATCATATCATATTTTGTCTTTCTTGTGCTATCCCTTGAGCTTCTAGATCTTGGTTTCTATTCTTTGCCTTAGGCAAATTCTTACATGGTATCAAAGCGATATCAAAATTCTTACAGAAACTTATTAGAAACTTACTAAAATGATTCTTATAACACTAATTATAATACAATTCAATGGTAAACAATAAAGAATTGTGCATCTTTTTAGAAACTTTTTAGAAACTTACTAAAATGATGCACAATTCTGTATCATTTACTAAAATGGTCTGCTTAATAAATCGCAAAGACATGAAGTACAATTGATATCACAAGATGCACAATTGTGGTAAAGGAGCAGCATGTACTATTGCGTTTGCATTGATGCAGAATTGTGCATCTTTTTAGAAAATTATTAGAAATGTACTAAAAATATTCTTATAACACTGATTATAATTCAATTCAATGGTAAACGATACAGAATTGTGCATCTTCTTAGAAACTTATTAGAAACTTACTAAAAAGATGCACAATTCTGTATCATTTACTAAAATGGTCTGCTTAATAAATCGCAAAGATTGAGTTGTATGGTCATTTTATTTGTTTCTTGAGTTTTTCTTCTATACTAGTGTGTCTTCATTTTGGTTCAGCTATTCATAAAGGGGAGTAATAAATCATTCTTAATAAAAAAATAGAAAAATTTTAATTGTGGACAAGATGTACTTATAAGGAATAGTAGGTTCATACTAGATATCTCCTCCCTCAAATCATTGTGTTTGTCCACATTTCAAGCCATTGATGGATCCTATTAAGAATATTGACATTCTAGGATGGGTAGCTGTGGAGACCACATATTCTCATCTTCTCAAAACTCTTATTGCTTGTGTTGTCATAGCCATAGTAGTGGTGGCCTGAGAAGGCAGTGCACAAATGGGTAAACGAAAAAGAAAAGGAAATTCTTTTTATAGAATGGTTATTCATTCCAACGATGTGGATTGTCATGATCAGATTTGCATGAGTAGGGGAGCCTTCTTTCATCTAGCTACTATCCTAAGGCTGAAAGGAACCTTGAAAGATATGATACACTTGATGTTAGAAGAACAACTTGTGATGTTCCTCCACACCGTTGGCCACAATCTAAGGAACCGCAAGATTGCCCACAACTTTGGGCACTCAGGAGAGACAATCAGCCAATACTTCCACAAGGTGTTGAGGGCTATCTTAGGACTCCACAAGGATTTATTTCTACCACCTAGTCCAAACACTCCTCCTGAAATTAGTGGGAATGAATGTTTTGATCTATTCTTCAAGGTAATTCTTGTGTTGTTACAAATTTCTTGTATGGATTTTTATCCTTATCATATTATTGGTTGACCGTAGAATTGATGATTGTATCATATTGTATAGGATTGTGTTGGAGCTATTGATGGAACCCATAGACCAGTCACCGTCGATGTTGACATGCAGGGTAAATATCGTGATAGAAAAGGCAACCTGTCGCAAAATGTTATGGGTGTGTGTTCCTTCGATCATAAGTTTTAGTACTGCCTAGCTGGTTGGGAAGGGTCTGTTGTGGATAGTCATGTTCTAGCTTCAGCTCTGTCAAGAGTAGATCCTCTTGTTGTTCCCCCCGGTAAGCCAAATCATAGTTTAATATACTCAAGGGTACAATCAATGTTTCACATTTTAATAATATACTTTATTTATGTAGGAAAATATTTTCTAGTGGATGTTGGATATCCCAATGCACCTAGATTTCTTGCTCCTTATTGATGTACACGCTACCACCTAAAGGAGTTTTCAAGAGAGAATCCAATAAAATCTCGACAAGAGTTGTTCAACCATCGACACTCCTCTCTTAGAAATTCAGTAGAGCATACATTTGGTATTCTCAAGCAGCATTTTCCAATCCTGAGGCATGCCACATCTTATTCTATCATGACACAAGCCCATATTGTATTAGCATGTTGCAAACTACACAAATACATTACGTTAGAGGATGACATTCCATCAGAAATTGGCACCGAAGAGGAAGATGATTGTGATGGGATAGATGTACCAATCCTGGAGACATATGGGTTGTCTCAGCATGATAAAGACTACTGGGCATAGTTCTGAGATGATATATCAAGTAGAATGTGGGAAGAGTACAGATCCTGAGAATAGTTGTTCTTTTATGGGTCAAGACTACATGATGGTGTCCTTTTTCTTATGTTTTTCTCTGCAAGTATTGGACTTGTATGGGTCAATGTGTTTTATTTGAGTAAACTGATGTATGAATATACTTTGATATACATGATGGTTTCCTTTTTCTTATGTTTTTCTCTGCAAGTATTGGACTTGTATGGGTCAATGTGTTTTATTTGAGTAAACTGATGTATGAAGATACTTCGATATACATGATGGTTTCCTTTTTCTTCTGTTTCTATCTGGAAGTATTGGAATTTTATGGTTCAATATGTTTTATTTGAGTAAACTGATGTATGAAGATACTTTGATATACATGATGGTTTCCTTTTTCTTCTGTATCTATCTAGAAGTATTGGTCTTTTATGGGTCAATGTTTATACCATTAACAATAATTTTTATACACAGCATGGCATACACAGAATTAATGATGAGCATGGATGAAATTGGTAACACGAGCCAAATGTATCCTTCCTCAAAGAAGATAATGTGGACAAAGGAAATGGAACGTAAGTTTCTAGACTTGATCCTCGAGCAAGTACAACTAGGAAGAAAATGTGACGTTGGCTTCAAAAAAGAAGCGTGGACCACCATTGAGAGGTGGTTCAACGCTGATATGAACCTCAATCTATCAAAGGAAAAATTCAAAAATAAGCTGAAAACCTGGAAGCTTGCATATAGAGTGATGAAAGAGCTAAGAAATACAAGTGGTTTCACTTGGAACGAGGCAACTCAGTGCATGGATGCTGAGGATAGCGTGTGGGATGAGCTTCTGAAGGTAGGGTGATCTCTCTACTATTTTGATGGAAATAATATTGCCTTCTTTTAAAGTTAATAATGAAAGACAAAGAACCTAATCCATCTATTTATGCCAACATGCAAAGAAGAGAGATCAAAAATGCCAAAGTGTATAAGAGGTAGCCCTTCCAATACTTCAATGAATTGGGTGCAAGTGTGGGTAGTGACATTACTGAAGTTAATGTAGCTACGACGACCCTTGAAACTGAAGAAGGGAACCCTATGGAAGAGCCATTCAATGTGCATGATGAAGAGGATATTGGTTTCAGTATACATCTTGATAGTTCTGCTGATTTGGACGAAGACCCTTATCTTTCCAATCAGTCCACTGCAATTGCAAGTGCGAGAGGAACTCCTACATCATCAGTCACAAGGGTGGGAAAGAGGAGGAAGGCAAGTATGGCCGCTTCCTTGGATGCCATGTGTGAAACAATGAAGAAAATAAAAGAGGGCATGAGCAATGTTCACCTTCACAAAATTGATATATCTGATCATGACAATGCTTTGATGGGCACATATACTGCTTTCAAATCCATCCCTGAATTGAGTCGAGGTGTATTCCTGAGGGTATACGACACCTTTATGGGTGAATGTGAAAGAGCCAAAGAGTTCTTGTTGATGACTGAGGATGAGAGAGTGGACTGGATTGTAGCCACATATGGTGGATTATAGTTATTTTCTACATACTTGATCAAACTTTATCATGAGTTCAAACTTTATCATACTTGTTCACATACACTGATACAATTGTGTTTTGGTTGATGATTTTTTATGATTTTTTATGGTTGATGATTGTTTATCAAACATAGTTTTTGTTTATCAAATATATTATGAGATAATGAAATGTAAATTGGTTTCCTAAAGACCCTGCCACTGCCCATAAGGGTACAACCATCCAACCTTGTCTATATTTTTATGATGTTGATTCATCTGTAAGAAATGATACTTTGTGATTGATGTTCTAAAGATTATAAGCTTCGATAAAATATAGTAGAATATCTGTTGTTGAGGACTATTGCTCATTGTTGTCATTGCATTGGACTATTGTTCGTTGTGACTATATTACATGTTCAAGATGTTGTTAATTTTATCCAGTGATTGGACTGTATGCCAGTGGATGTGAACTTAAAGGTGCACCCCTATGTCTGATGCTATAGTTTTGCATCAATTTGAACAGTCATAGAGTTGTTGAGCATCATACTGAATTTTGAGGAGGATCCTATATGTATAGTAGTTGAAACAGAGATATCTGATCCACTTGATAAATACATTGATTTTCTGCATAAAATCAAAATGCCAATTAATGAAACATATACACCACAAACCCATTATAGTAATTGTAAATACTTGTTGCATATAAAAGTGTTGAATTGAGGTCCCAATAATTAAAATTTCTTAGAAAAAAATGGCAAGTTGGAAAAGAAACGATACTTTTTTATTGATGTTCTAAAGATTATAAGCTTCAATAAAATATAGTAGAATATCTGTTGTTGAGGACTATTGCTCTTTGTTGTGACTGCATTGGACTATTGCTCGTTTTGACTGCATTGCATGTTCAAGATGTTGTTAAGTTTATCCACTGATTGGACTATATACCAGTGGATGTGAACATCAATCACAAAGTATCGTTTCTTTTCCAGCTTGCCATTGTTTTCTAAGAAATTCAAAATGCCAATTAGTGACTACATTGGACTATTGATCGTTGTGACTGCATTGCATGATCAAGATGTTGTTAAGTTTATCCACTGATTGGACTGTATGCCAGTGGCTGTGAACTTAATGGTGCACCCCTATGTCTGATGCTATACTTTTGCATCGATTTGAACAGTCATAGAGTTGTTGAGCATCATACTGAATTTTGAGGAGGATCCTATATGTATAGCAGTTGAAACAGAGATATATGATCCACTTGATAAATACATTGACTTTTTGCATAAATTCAAAATGCCAATTAGTGAAACATATACACCGCAAACCCATTATAGTAATTGTAAATACTTGCTGCATATAAAAGTGTTGAATTGAGGTCCCAACAATTAAAATTTCTTAGAAAATAATGGCAAGCTGGAAAAGAAACGATACTTTGTGATTGATGTTCTAAAGATTATAAGCTTCGATAAAATACAATAGAATATCTGTTGTTGAGGATTTTGTTCTACATAGATAGTACTAATACAACTTAATGTTCTTGGGCATTCTAGTCTAAAGCATCTTAAAATAATATAGCCTCAAAACAAAAACAAAAAGATCAATTTATTCACCCATAATGAACAAAAAAAATGTTTTTCAAACATCCTAAGAGGAGAAGTTATGACAGTGAGGGTTTGAAGTTGCTCTTGGTATCAGATGCTTTGTATGATGTTTGAGCTTTGAAGGATCCAACCATAACTGGGCTATTAGCTGGCTAATTAATCATCTAATATTCAATTCTGACTAGGAAATCTGGTGGATGACAAATTGTTGATTCATAGTCTACCATACAACTCAATCCTTGGAATTCAGACATTGGCCATATCCTCTGGTATGCTTAATTGTTAGGCATTGAATTAGTACCATCCCAATAGAGTTAATGTGTTTCGTGAACCTACCTTATAATAAGAAACAAGAGGTGCCTCTGTGCAGCCTATAGACTTTAGAGCCACTTGTGCCCTCAATTAGATAGTAAATTTCAATTAATGTTTTCTAGCAATTCAACGAAATAGAGTTTGTGCTTTACTCATCACAGAGAACTCCAATAATGATACAAGATCTGTATCAGGTTTTCATGTCAAATCATGTTATGGATAGACACTTATGACACTTATGATTGAGTACTTAGAAAAGCATGAAATTAATCTGAAGTTAATAAGCTAAACAGTTTACACAAAAATGAATTATGAACTCTTGCAGTGATTTTTTTTTGCAATAACTATTCACTCCTCTTATTACAATAGAAATTGCACTTACAGTCAATTTAGTTTACTAGTCTTTTGGGAACAACAGCAGCAATATCATTACCAGAAAACATGATGAATCTACAGCCAATGGTGTTGCAAGAGCCACCTCAGAATCACAAACCAGTGAGGAATTATCTGACTGGTTCAGGGTTTTTTTGTCAACTAGCCAATTGTGGACCACTGTTTTCATTAAATGTGCTTTTATAGACATATTAGCTTGCATTTGTTAGTCTTGTTGCTTTTAACATATTTAAGTGGAATACACGAAGGAGTACCACATGATGAATGCTTAATTTAATGCATTGTTGAGGTGTAGTCTCATAACTATCCATTTCTAGTTCTTCAAACATGGTTTTATAAATGTGTTTTGGTAGATGACTGTATTGTTCATGATTCTGTATGTATATACCCTAACCATCTTGTTATTAGTGTTGCATTACGAAATTAAGTGTGATCCAAAACTATCTACACAATCGAATCCAGAAGCTATTTCAAACATTGATGCCAAAAATATCCACATATGTTGATAAAAAAATGAGCTATCTGATGATTGTTAACTGTTCATGTTTGTAAACAGTCAATATTTCTAATGGTACTCCTTGGTGTATTCCATTTAAAAATAAAAAAAGTTTTAGTTTTTCTATCATGTTTACTTTGTAGATGCAGGATTGACCATCTAACAATACGAAAAGTAATGGGAAGAATGAGCAGGATATGAGATGGTTGCTCATCGAATGTGGGGCATAAGGGCGTAGAGCGTGGATTTCCTTGCGTTTTCTTATTTAATGGTGTCTTTTCACACCACCATTCAGTTCATGGATATTGTTCTTCCCCATCTTCTATCTAATGCTATAGTTGTATCATTATATTTTTTTGTATAAATTCGTAATATCAACATAAATGAAACTTTTTCAATTTGTACTGATAGAATATAGTCATGTTGTTATATGAATGAACAAACATTTTTTTGATACAGTGGTGATGGCTATGATAAATGTCCCTATGTATGTGGTGATGGAGCGCGTTGCGTGTTGAGGACGTCACACACAGACAGTAATCCAGAGCATAAATTTTGGACTTGCATAAATAAGAAAAAGGTTGTTAATTGAACAATATTTAAATGTTTACAAAGAATAAATATTAGTCATTATAGAGAGACTAACTTAGATTTATATTGTAGGATGGCGATGGATGTGACTACTTTTGGTGGGTCAATGACACCCCATCGTTGTCTACATCATCTGCACCTTCTACACATATACCTATTGTGGATGACGAGTGCAAGTCTTGCAAAGCACTTGAGAAAGTTATTGCAAAAGTGGAGGCCACCTATAAAGCCGAAATCATATTTTTACAATGTTTACTTTGTGCAACAATCGCACTATTTTGTTGAGTCATTATGCAGAAATAGATATATATGCACGAACTATATGACTTATTTATATTTTGATGTAATATCGAGCAATGCTATAATTATTTTATTGTTATAATATTGTTAAAGATAATGTATAAAATTATTTTAAAAAGATAACTTTACTATTTACAATATTGAAAAAAAATAAAATTGTTTATGATTTACTATATAAAAATATAAATTAATTGAAAAAAATATAAATAAATAAATGGACAAAATAAATAAAATATTAAATTAAAACATTATATAATAATTAAAAAAACTTAAATTTTTTCTTGTCAAATTCTAATTCCAATTCAAAATGTAGAACCAAACATAGAAAATGGATAATGTAATTCCAATTCCAATTTGAAATTGCAAACCAAACACAGAAGTAGGAATTTCTCAATTCTAATTCCAATTTCGAAAATGGCAACCAAACGCAGAAGATGAATTGTCTCAATGATCTTCCGGGTCAACCAAACGGTCCAAACTATTTTCCGAAACCGAAATTTCAAAACCTGATTTTGAGATAATCAAATTTTGACTCAAATTCCAATTCTGCAAACAAACAGAGCCTAAAGGCATTGTGTCCCTTGATATTATCTATTCACAACATGGTCACCAGTTGGGTCAGAAGACGAGGCGGCCTGAGCAGGGATGACCATGATTGCATGGGCTAACCGAAAGACAAGTATCAAACAGGTGTTATAATTGTTGTTAGCCATGTGAGCTTTATGTGGTGGCATATTCTTTGGATATGCCTTGGTGGTCCCTGTGAGTGCGGATGTCCGCGGGGACGCTTTGAATTAGGCTGCCTCTAAATTAACAATTTACCAGCTTTACTTTGTTTCTTCCAGTTGACATGTTCGTCTTGCTTCTTCTCTTGCCCACTGGGGCCGTCGCTCTTCTCTGTCGACAAAGATAAGAATAAAAAAGGGGAGATTGTGCTCTTTGCCCTTTGCTATTTAAATCGATTCCAACTCCCCCAAGTCAACAAAAATCGACTCATGACTCTGACCTTTGCACAAGGAAAAAACAATACAGGAAAAAGTGTGGGGGCAGAATGTTGACAGGTAAAGCACGGAAGAAGTGTTTGGGGGCGGAATTATTCTTTCCGTAGCAGTTGGTTTTGGTGCATCGTGATTTCGGTATCGACTTAATTATAAATTGGCTCTTCTTCGACTATTTGTCGGAATGATTTTCTCGGAAAGTTCTTTTTGTCTTCCAGCGATGTAAAATTACAACTTGGACGGTTCCGTATATTTTTCCCCCAAAAATAGTAATGTTCGTGTGGATAGTTTTTGGTATCAATTGTGGGAATGTATCCTTTATTGTTGTGGATTAATTTGATCTATTAGTACGAGGAAGAGAGTAAGACGAGAAATGAATAGTTTCATGAAATGGTGTAAGAATAAGAGATCTAATATTAAATCATTTTTAAGTTTATGTTTTTCTATCATGTATTTTGATTACGAGTCTGTTATTTTGTGAAGTTCTGTCTTCTCAAAAATCTCATTCAAACTTTCTACTTGCAAAATATTCTCAAGCTTAGTATGAATATTTCTATATGCTACACATTCAAAGATGAAAATATAAGTTCATTCTTTGCAATGGACCATGTCTATGTCCATCTCACATCTAAGATGATGAGTGAAGACTAAGCAACTAAAATTTTTAGCCTTTCTCTTAATTGTAATCCTTATATATAAGTGTTTTCATCATGTTTCTGCATGGGTTGAATTTTTTTACTACAATGCAAATTTTTTCAACCAATCTATTTTGTCCCCATGGCAGTATTAAACTTTTCTTTAACACAATCTTTTTAATCTCTTCATTGGTGTTAGGACAATCTTGCAAATTAATATTCTATTTTCTCATCCAAATTAATTGCATCAAGATTCAATCGTGTATTTTTTAAATCAAATTAACTGAATTAAGGCTTATATACAAGGGTTACAATTAAGAGAAAGGCTAAAATTTTAGTTGCTTAGTCTTCACTCATCATCTTAGATGTGAGATGGACATAGAGATGGTCCTTATGGAAGATTGCAAAGAATGAACTTGTATTTTTCATCTTTGAATGTGTAGCATATAGAAATATTCATACTAAGCTTGAGAATATTTTGCAAATGGAAAGTTTGAATGAGATTTTTGAGGAGACAAAGCTTCACAAAATAACAGACTCGTAATCAAAATACATGATAGATTAACATAAACTTGAAAATGATTTAATATTAGATCTCTTATTCTTACACCATTTCATGAAACTATTTGTTTCTCGTCTTACTCTCTTCCTCATACTAATAGATCAAATTAATCCAAAACAATAAAGGGTACATTCCCACAATTGATATAAATGAGTCCTAATAAGTCCTTGCGATAGAGTATCATGATACAAACAAAACATTTGCATCCTTCATAAGCATGTTAGTACATATAGCATAAATCAAGCATCATAAATAGAAAGCATAATGCATTCATCAATCGTACAAAGTGCATCACATCTAGTCACATCATAAAAAGTATGTAAGCATGATAGTATAGAAGCTTATATTCATGAAGATTATTGAAGCTTTCCACAATGAAGAATATGATAGTATTAAACTAGTTGAATGCTTGTAATAAATTTCTCCTTCAATGACTTGATACTTGAATTTTTTACTACTTTCTTGATTTGAAGCCAATGCATGAATTCTCAAAATGAATTTATTACATCTGTGTTGTATTTCTCTTAATTGTAACCCTTGTATATAAGCGTTGTCATCATGTTTCTGCATGGGTTGAATTTTTTTACTACAACACAAATTTTTTGAACCAATCTATTTTGTCCCCATGACAATATTAAACTTTTCTAACACAATCTTTTTAATCTCTTCATTGGTGTTAGGACAATCTTGCAAATTAATTTTCTATTTTCTCATCCAAATTAATTGCATCAAGATTAAATTGTGTAGTTTTTTAATCAAATTAACTTGTATCTATTTCTCATAAGAAAGATTGAATGATCCCTTAGTAGTGTATGGTTCATAAGGGTGGAATAACAAGTTGATAGAATTTGTAGGAATGTTGTAATATTATTAGAACATGTGTATTCACTGAGTCTAGATGAGATGAGCTAGAATCTCCTAGACTAGACCATTGAAAGATAAATGGCTAGAACTTACCAAAGATAAAGCAATGGTGAAGCCTTCATTACTGATGGGTATGGTCGTATATAGACTTAAGAGAAGGGATGTTGAAAGGATGGTATTGACTATGGGAGGGAGACATCTATCTATATATCTATTTATCATGAAAAAAAATAGTTCACTTCACTCATTCCATCTAGATGTTGTTCACATAGAAAATACATTTCTAAAAATCACCCATCTCAATATAACTCCTAACCAAACACTTCACCAGATTATTTTTCCCAAAATTAAACTCGTAAGAATCCCAAGAAAATTCCCCTAAAAATGGGTCCTGAAATTGTCAAACTATTCCTATGAGATTGCAGAAAGGTAGTGTCGTGCTTTACCTGTCAACATTCCGCCCCCGACACTTTTCCTGTATAGCACAATAGCTTTCAAGAAAGCGTGTAGTTTTTTCCTCGTGCAAAGGTCTGAGTCCTGAATCGATTTTGTTGACAAGGAGTTGGGGGAGTTGGAATCTATTTAAAAATTGGAGGCATTCCAGTGAGCGGAGAGCAAAGGGCAAAGAGCAAGATCAAAATTTCCCCTCTGTCGACAAAGATAAGATAAAAATGGAGTCGATGAGAGAATACTTTTAGAATTTCTTCTGTTTGTCGTGTCGCCTTGTGCGAATAAAGTGAAGAGTTTTCAACGTGGGCCGGCAGGATTCTTCGTCTGATACTGTTTCTTTCACTAGAAAAGCTAATTTGACGTGATTTAATTGCGGTTTGATGAACAAATCACATTAATGAGGCAGTTGGTTGAGGTGGGTTCAACCATCTACACCAGTCGATCTCATAAGAACGCCTACCTACCTCTCAAAGAAAAGTCTTAATGATAAATCATTGTCACCCCCATTGAAAAATCCATACTTTTTCTCTTTACCTTCTAAGCTTAGTGAAGGTGAAAAACAAGTAGTCTTCTTTAATTCAATTAGTTAAATATTGAAAGTGGACGTTCCTTGCTTGTGTATATGAAGAGCTTGCCCACCCTACGATGCATTCTAAGAATGTGACACTTGTTCAATTGTTTTTGATAGATAAAGCAGTAAGAGGGTGCTGGCTTAAAGAACAAAGGACTAGTAGCACATTAATGCAACCAGTCAAAGCAGATATAACAGTTTAACAGTATAATCACCAGTCTAAATCTGCCCCTATCAAAAACATAAACCACAATACTAATCAACCGAATTAAAACAGAGTATCTAGACCAAGCAGTAGCATGTAAAGTATCAGTTAAAAGCCACACAGGGCTGAACAGAAAGCTATAAAAGCTAACATTAACCCTAACCACAAAACAAGGGATCCTAGGGCCAGGCCCAGACAAAAATAACCAGCACATGGGAACCAGAATTAATTTTTCCCACCCAGCTACTTAGACAACAGGGTCCTCACCCACTCTTCCTGTAGAAACAGGAAAAGATCCTTGTTGACCTCATTCACTTCCAGAGTACCACCCGTCATCTTTTCCTGCACATGACAGAGAGTCGTAGCCGAAGCATGCATAACCTTCAGGCCAAATTTGTTGGTCAGCATGCATTGGTTCAATTGTTAGATTTACTTTGTGCATACCTTTTCAATAGAATCCTAGAGTCATGTGTCACGGGGTTTGGGACCGAACTCATGTGGCACTGACGATTTGCCCAAGCGCAAGTCAGCTCGCCAAAATGACTAAGGAAAACCTTCAAGTTACACCTCACCAAAACGCATGCAAAAACAATAAATCAGATCCGTCTAAGTCCCAACCAATGCAAGCAAGTCGATGCAACAAAATAGCAAGCAAATAACACGGACCAAATATGTATGCGGGCATAGCCCCAAAGTTACTCATCCATTGCAATCAGTAACAATTACAAGTCAACTCGACTGACTGTCTAGAAACCCTAACTCACTCAATGAAAGATGCTAAATAGATTTAGCATAAATCTTATTACAAAGAATCGAACTTCCAGCTCTACAAAACAAGTCACTACAAGACTTCACCGCAAAGAAGAAACAACTCCCTCTGCTATGCTCCTTCATTGAAATCCTTGTCGCTCCACAACTCCTTAATGATACTAAATGAAAGAGCAATGCCTTCAATATATAGAAGTGCCTTAGGGAAATCCGGTAAGCCATGACCATTGTGAAATAGGTCCAGACCCAAATCTAACCACTTCACAATCAATGCACACAACAATACATTAACAAGGCAAGCACCAACGACTATGATGAAGTCGGCCCAAAACATTCTCCAAGGCACGTAACAACTAAGTCACACGCTAGCAATGTCGGCCCCAACTCCATGCCCAATGTACTTAACGTTCCAATCCACTCAATCACCAAAGCAAGTCAGCCACATCACAAAAATAACTAAGTCGCAAATAACTCAAGTTAGCCTAGCCAACGATTAACTCAAGTCGGCCAATCTGCTAAGAAATATTTCAAGTCGACCCCCAATGCTGATTCGAAGTCGGCTCTGAATCTCACCTTATTGAAGTCGGCTCGCCCAAGTCGCATCTTCAAACTGCTAAGGCAGATTGCCTCATCAAATCACCGCAAATTGTCCAACTAGAAACATTTGACTCCTCTCCAAGTCGCCCAACTCGAAAAATCAAGTCGCCAAAATGACTCAAGGTCTAGCCCCATTACATCCTCCCCCACTAAACTAATGGCAATGTCCTTGATGCCTATGCATCCTAGACCACAATGTCGGGAGAGGTGATCTGAAACAATCACTCAAGAAGAGTTGAGTTCCTCTAGCTAAGGAACCCAAGCAACTCCCCAACTTCTCCACTAAATCTTCTCGGATCTAACATTGATCCGGAAGCACTAAGTCATCCACATAACTCATTCTACGCTGCTCAAGTCTTAAGGCAGAATGACTTCTTGCTGAAAAAAAATCCTTTGCAAGACTCCAAGTGTTCACTATCTCTACTGAATCGTCATCACTCATTGTCAGAATGAAACACTTCTACCTCAGATCCAAAATCATGATGCACTTCCAACAAGGAGCAATGATCACCTCAGCTCGCCTTAAGAAGTCTTGACCCAAGATCAAGTCATGGCAATCCATCTCAAAAGCTACCAAATTAACAGATCACTGCCAAGAACCTAGCCGCATATCAACACTAAGATCGCACCACAAACCCATTGTGAAGATGCATCCAAGGTCTCATAAGTTGCATCAAATGACCTGATCTGGAATCCAGGTCGGCCCATCGAGAAGACTTCATCAAAGTCATCACATCCAACTCTCATCAAACCACTGTGATCTACGAATCACTAAAGTGCAAGTTATGCAAGTCGTTTGCCAGGCTCGTAATCAAAATACATGATAGAAAAACATAAACTTGAAAATGATTTAATATTAGATCTCTTATTCTAACACCATTTCATGAAACTATTTGTTTCTTGTCTTACTCTCTTCCTCATACTAATAGTTGAACAAGATCCAATTTATAATTAAGTCGATACCGAAATCATGATGCACCAAAACCAATTGCTACCAAGGCATTCCAGTGAGTGGAGAGCAAAGGGCAAAGAGCAAGATCAGAATTTCCCCTCTGTCGACAAAGATAAGATAAAAATGAAGTCAATGAGAGAATACTTTTAGAATTTCTTCTGTTTGTCCTATTGCCTTGTGCGAATAAAGTGAAAAGTTTTCAATGTGGGTCGGCAGGATTCTTCGTTTGATTTTGTTTCTTTCACTAGAAAAGTTAATTTGATGTGATTTAATTGTGGTTTGATGAACAAATCACATTAATGAGGCAGTTGGTTGAGGTGGGTTCAACCATCTATACCAATCGATCTCATAAGAACGCCTACCTGCCTCTCAAAGAAAAGTCTTAATGATAAGTCATTATCACCCCCATTGAAAAATCCATACTTTTTCTCTTTACCTTCTAAGCTTAGTGGAGGTGAAAAACAAGTAGTATTCTTTAATTCAATTAGTTGAATATTGAAAGTGGACATTCCTTGCTTGTGTACATGAAGAGCTTGCCCACCCTATGACACATTCCAAGAATGTGACACTTGTTCAATTGTTAGATTTACTTTGTGCGTACCTTTTCAATAGAATCCTAGAGTCATGTGTCATGGGCTTGGGGACCGAACTCATGTGGCACTAACGATTCGCCCAAGTGCAAGTCAACTTGCCAAAATGACTAAGGCAAACCTTTAGCTTACGCCTCACCGAAACACATGCGGAATCAATAAATCAGGTCCATCTAAGTCCCAACCAATGCAAGCAAGTCGATGCAACAAAATAGCAAGCAAATAACAGAGACCAAATATGTATGCGAGCACAACCCCAAAGTTATTCACCCATTGCAATTTGTAACAATTACAACTCAACTCGGTTGACTGTCGAGAAACACTAACTCGCCCAATGAAAGATGCTAAATAGACTTAGCATAAATCTTATTACAAAGAATCGAGCTTCT
Source organism: Chamaecyparis obtusa (assembly GCA_027943335.1). Taxonomy (NCBI): domain Eukaryota; kingdom Viridiplantae; phylum Streptophyta; class Pinopsida; order Cupressales; family Cupressaceae; genus Chamaecyparis; species Chamaecyparis obtusa. Next base: position 252,350 of record BSBK01005448.1, read on the forward strand.
AGCTCTACAAAACAAGTCACTACAAGACTTCACCGCAAGGAAGAAACAACTCGCTATGCTCTGCTCCTTCACCGAGATCCTTGTCGCTCTACAACTCCTGAATGATACAAATGAAAGAGCACGACCTTCAATATATAGAAGTGCCTCAAGGAAATCTGCTAAGCGATGACCATTGTGAAATAGGTCCAGACCCAAATCTAACCGCTTTGCAATCAATGCATTAACAAGGAAAGCACCAATGGCTATGATGAAGTCAGCCCAAAACATTCTCCAAGGCATGCAACAACTAAGTCACACGCTAGAAATGTTGGCCCCAACTCCATGCCCAATGCACTTAACATTCTAATCCACTCAAACACCAAAGCAAGTCAGCCACATCGCAAAAATAACCAAGTTGCAAATAACTCAAGTTAGCCTAGCCAACGACTAACTCAAGTCGGCCAGTCTGTTAAGAAATGTTTCAAGTCAACCCCCAATGTTGATTCCAAGTTGGCTCTGAATCTCGCCTTGTTGAAGTTAGCTCGCCCAAGTTGCATCTTCAAACCGATAGTAGATCGCCTCATCGACTCATCGCAAATCGTCCAACTAAAAATATTTGGCTCCTCTCCAAGTCGCCCAACTCGAAAAATCAAGTCACCAAAACGACTCAAGGTCTAGCCCTGTTACATCCTCCCCCACTAAACTAGTGGCAACATCCTCGATGCCTATGCATCCTAGACCATAATGCCGGGAGAGGTAATCTAAAATGATCACCCAAGAAGAGTCGAGTTCCTCAAGCTAAGGAACCCAAGCAACTCCCCAACTTCAATCTTTTGTTGATCACTCCAAGTTCGATCTTCCCTCAATAACTTCGTCAATGGATCGACGATCTTTGAATAGCTCCCAAATAATCCTCTGCAAAAGCTAATCAAGCCAAGCAACCGCCGCAAGTCATGAACATCTCGGATCCTCTCATGAACCCCATCCACTAAATCTGAACTCAGATCTGACACTAATCATGAAGCACTAAGTCGTCCACATAAATCATTCCATGTTGCTCAAGTCTTAAGGAAAAATGACTTCTTGCAAGAAATCCTTCGCAAGACTCCAAGTGTTCACTATCTCTACTAAATCACCATCACTCATTGTCATTGTAAGGGGCTGTCGATTCACAGGATGAAACTCAAGTGATGGGGCTGGGTGGCATGCTGGGTGCTCTCAGTTGTGGCGTAGGTTGGTGCCCAGTGCATCTTCCGAGGAGTATCGTTGGGGCTATGCTGTGTTCAAAGGCGCACATAGTTGTGGTGTAGGATCCTGTCTTGGACAGATCCGAGGTGTATCCTTTGGGACTGTGGGGCGTCCTCGACGTTCCCAGTTGTGGTGTAGGATCCTGATCGGTCTGGATCTGAGGTGTATGCTTGGGACTGTGCCGTGTGTCCCCTATGCACAGTTGTGGTGTAGGAACCGTGTCATGCGGATCTGAGGTGTAGGCTTTGGAGGGTAAGTGCCAGAGTGCATCAAGGGCGGCTCAAGGGTCGCCCTCCCTCAAGAAGGACGAAGTAGAGTAGTCCTTCCCTCTAGTTGTCTAGCGCAGCTCGAGGTGATATCGTGGATATCGGAGCGAAGAAGAGTAGCTCCACCGTGTCACTAGTTGGCGGGGTTTTGTAGCGATGCAGGCTTGAGGTCCCTATCTCAGTGAAACAGAGTAACTGGGTCAATGTCAGTTATGGCTTCTGAGGAGTCATCGGAGATCTGAAAGCTGGGGAAGTATAGTACCTAGTCCCAAGGTGGGAGACAAGCATGCAGTGGGTTGTTCAGTCTGTATACAGGTGACGCCGGTGCATTGGGTTGTCCTAGTAAGAGAGTTGGAACTCATGGTGAGTTGTGTGGGGGCAAGCGTGGCAGAGCTGGATATTCATGAATGGTGGATCGGCGGGGTGCCACCGGGGGTGTGCATCCTGATTACCAGGAAGGATGAAGTTGTGTTGAGAAATAGGTGTCTCGACGGCCGTAAGGTCCAGTGTGGCGATTGGGACATAGTGTTCTGAATAGTGCTCCTAGTGAGACGAGTCATGAGGCAGCATCCGGACAGGTGATCGAAGAGGTGTGTTGTGGTGTCAGTCTGAAATAATGTGGCATGATTCATAGGCGACGTGTTATGGCGGCACAGCCGAGTTGGAAGTTCAGTACAGCGTCTGAGAGATTGGGTGGATCAGTAGCCGAGGGCCTGGGGCTCAAGTAGGACTGCATTACCTAGTGAATCCAAGGAGCGGGTATTGCATGTGTGCATGGAGTTGGTCTGAATGCCCTAGGGCATGAGTAACAGTTCACCAGCGAAGTCATGTAGATGGAGATCGAGAGATCAAGGCAGTCAGTGTTCTGTGTGTGGATTCCAAGCTAGCAAGGTTGGTTAGCAAGTCTCAGGGTGTTTGGTTTGGTGCTTCCGGGTTCATGTCGGATCGGGGTAGCCCAACATGAGGCGACAGGGTGTGAAAGAGGTTTTGGGCATGGCTTGATTGTGTGCTCGAACGGACTGGAGGACTTGGGAGGTTCTTAAGGTGCTCTAGGGGTGCCGAGTATGCTATGACAGTATGCGTAGGGAGCAGGGAGGACTCAGTGGTCTTAGTCACTCTATATTGGTGCAGTGTTCAGCAAGGGAGTCTTACGGAGTCTCGATGCGCTAAGGTGGCGCAGTGCAGTGCTCGGGGAGTATGCATAGTTGAATCGTGGGGAGCCATGGTGGATCCGGTGTATCAGTGGAGTGGCGTATTGGTGATCAAGGTGGGCTCGGATGTCTGGGTTCACAAGGCCGTTGTTGGTAGCTCGTATCTTATGGGGGATTCGGGAGGCGAAGACAATGAAGGGCCAGGAGAGGGGCTCAGCGTGGGTTGAGCAGGGGTAGAGCTTTAGGGCTCGAGGCAGAGTGCAAGTGGCACCAGGTGTAGTGAACCGAAGGGTTCGGCGTGCATTCCCATTCCGCTGGGGTGTATGTTAAGGTGGCAGTCAAGTGAAGGGTGCTTGATGAAGGGGAGGCGTAGTCTGGAAACAAGAAATCAGCTCACCCGATGTGGGGGTTGCAGAGTACGGTTGGCCAGTGCCGCGCGGCGTTGGAGATTCTCAGGGAGATGGCTCGTCCTGGGCACGAGCTAAATCCAGCCCCGTGACAGTTGGTATCAGAGCAATATTTGCAACAGTTGGTTAGTGCAGAAGGTGGTCAAATTGATATGCAGCTTCAGTGAGGTTGATATCGACAATGTTGGATTTGGTTTCAGCAGTGGAACTTGGCAGTGGTGTCAAGATGCGGCAAGGAGTCGCTAGGCCAGTGGATTGTACAATGAATGTGGTGCAGCACAATGTGTGTTGTTCATCAGTTCGCCAGCTTATCTTACAAATGTGACGATGGCAGTGTCAGGGACATATAAGACCGGAGCGTGGTTGGGCTGCAAGGCGCAGTGAGGTGTAGGAGCTGTATGGTGCAGTTCTGAGGAGAAACAACTTGGGCTGTAGGGTGGCTACTTTGGTCATTCTCAGTGTGGTGTAGGATGGTGTGCGGACACTATCCGAGGTGAAATCAAGTGACTGCGTGGAGCAGAATTTAAGGATTGGGCTGTCGGGTGGCTACTTTGGTCATCTTCAGTGTGGAGTAGGGACTCATCTTAGTATGGGAACCGAGGAGAATCAACATGGACTGTATGGTGTAGTAGGATGTTGTCGGTGACTTTGATCGGATCTCAGGAATGAGGGCGCTATAAGGTGTAGTGCAGTTGGTCAGTTCTGTCAGGACATCATTCGAGGCACATCTTTTAGGGCCACGAGATGTGGTGTGGAGTAGGATTTGTATGGTGCAAGTCCGAGGTGAAGTAATTGGGCTGCATTGGGCAGTGTGGTGTAGAACTTGCAAGGTGTGGGTTCGAGGAGTAATGGCTTGTGCTGTATGGCGCAGCAAAGTTTGGGGCTTGCAGAAGGTAAGTCCAATGTGGAAAATGTTTGGGCCATTTTATATGGTGTGGCGTAGGGTCTTCATGGTGGAGATCTGAGGAGTAATCAGCTGGTGGAGTGACAGGTTGGTTTGGCAGCTACGGGCAGGCTAGGCAGCGGTGTCATGAAGCGGCAACATTGGAGCGATCTGGTATCGTGTGGTGTAGGGTGGCACAAAGTGTGTCACCTGAGGTGTAAAATTGGGCTGCGTAGTGCAGAGGTGTAGGGTCATGCAAGTTGTGATCTGAGGATGGAAGAGTAAGTACTGGTGTGGTCACAGTGTTCAGGAGGTGTATCGGTAGGCGGATGTTGTTGTCCATTTCTGGGTTGAGTTGCTGGGGGCGAGTTGGGTGCAAGTCATGCCAGAGTGTCTGTCAGAATTCAGCAGAGTGACGGGATGGAAGCCGATGAAGTCGAAAGTTGGACGTGGCTACTCAGGAAAATGAAATTGGGAGCTGTTTATTCAGTTTGGAGTAGGATTGTGTCTGGTACATAGTCTGAGGAAGGTTGTGAGTACTAAGGGAGGCGCAGAAGTTCTGGAAGTGAATCGGTAGACTGATGTTTGTGTGCAGTTTGGGTTGTGTTGTTGCAGATGAGTATGGGTGCATTGTGCATGCCGTCAGGTCAAGTCAGCAGGCAGACGAAGTGGCACAGGGGGAAGTCGACAAGCCGAAGGTTGAACGTGCGCGAACTTGGGAAAACAGGGAGCTTGCACAACAAGGTTGGGGCAAGCCTGTCTTTCAGTGGATGTCGGGAATGGTTCTTGGACAGTTGATGGTGGAAGATGGAAGTTTGGGGTGTTGTCATGGGATGACACAGTTAGGCTGAGTGGAGACATAAGTATACAGTATACGGTTCTCAGGGTACCATTTGGTGTGGTAGGCTCAGTTGGAGTGAGACATGGAGTGGATTCATGCAGTGGGTCAGTATCTGGTATGCTGACAGCATCAAGTATGTTACGGTGACAGAAAAGGTGCAACAATGTAAATGTGAGGAGTACAGTCGATGTGCAGTGCACAAGGCATCTGCAGATCCCCTCGACAGGTTCTAAGGTAACGAAGTGCGGGTCTCTAGTCGGTAAGTCCGGCAACGAGGACGTCGCCTGTTTTAGAGTGGGGGAGGATGTAAGGGGCTGTCGATTCACAGGATGAAACTCAAGTGATGGGGCTGGGTGGCATGCTGGGTGCTCTCAGTTGTGGCGTAGGTTGGTGCCCAGTGCATCTTCCGAGGAGTATCGTTGGGGCTATGCTGTGTTCAAAGGCGCACATAGTTGTGGTGTAGGATCCTGTCTTGGACAGATCCGAGGTGTATCCTTTGGGACTGTGGGGCGTCCTCGACGTTCCCAGTTGTGGTGTAGGATCCTGATCGGTCTGGATCTGAGGTGTATGCTTGGGACTGTGCCGTGTGTCCCCTATGCACAGTTGTGGTGTAGGAACCGTGTCATGCGGATCTGAGGTGTAGGCTTTGGAGGGTAAGTGCCAGAGTGCATCAAGGGCGGCTCAAGGGTCGCCCTCCCTCAAGAAGGACGAAGTAGAGTAGTCCTTCCCTCTAGTTGTCTAGCGCAGCTCGAGGTGATATCGTGGATATCGGAGCGAAGAAGAGTAGCTCCACCGTGTCACTAGTTGGCGGGGTTTTGTAGCGATGCAGGCTTGAGGTCCCTATCTCAGTGAAACAGAGTAACTGGGTCAATGTCAGTTATGGCTTCTGAGGAGTCATCGGAGATCTGAAAGCTGGGGAAGTATAGTACCTAGTCCCAAGGTGGGAGACAAGCATGCAGTGGGTTGTTCAGTCTGTATACAGGTGACGCCGGTGCATTGGGTTGTCCTAGTAAGAGAGTTGGAACTCATGGTGAGTTGTGTGGGGGCAAGCGTGGCAGAGCTGGATATTCATGAATGGTGGATCGGCGGGGTGCCACCGGGGGTGTGCATCCTGATTACCAGGAAGGATGAAGTTGTGTTGAGAAATAGGTGTCTCGACGGCCGTAAGGTCCAGTGTGGCGATTGGGACATAGTGTTCTGAATAGTGCTCCTAGTGAGACGAGTCATGAGGCAGCATCCGGACAGGTGATCGAAGAGGTGTGTTGTGGTGTCAGTCTGAAATAATGTGGCATGATTCATAGGCGACGTGTTATGGCGGCACAGCCGAGTTGGAAGTTCAGTACAGCGTCTGAGAGATTGGGTGGATCAGTAGCCGAGGGCCTGGGGCTCAAGTAGGACTGCATTACCTAGTGAATCCAAGGAGCGGGTATTGCATGTGTGCATGGAGTTGGTCTGAATGCCCTAGGGCATGAGTAACAGTTCACCAGCGAAGTCATGTAGATGGAGATCGAGAGATCAAGGCAGTCAGTGTTCTGTGTGTGGATTCCAAGCTAGCAAGGTTGGTTAGCAAGTCTCAGGGTGTTTGGTTTGGTGCTTCCGGGTTCATGTCGGATCGGGGTAGCCCAACATGAGGCGACAGGGTGTGAAAGAGGTTTTGGGCATGGCTTGATTGTGTGCTCGAACGGACTGGAGGACTTGGGAGGTTCTTAAGGTGCTCTAGGGGTGCCGAGTATGCTATGACAGTATGCGTAGGGAGCAGGGAGGACTCAGTGGTCTTAGTCACTCTATATTGGTGCAGTGTTCAGCAAGGGAGTCTTACGGAGTCTCGATGCGCTAAGGTGGCGCAGTGCAGTGCTCGGGGAGTATGCATAGTTGAATCGTGGGGAGCCATGGTGGATCCGGTGTATCAGTGGAGTGGCGTATTGGTGATCAAGGTGGGCTCGGATGTCTGGGTTCACAAGGCCGTTGTTGGTAGCTCGTATCTTATGGGGGATTCGGGAGGCGAAGACAATGAAGGGCCAGGAGAGGGGCTCAGCGTGGGTTGAGCAGGGGTAGAGCTTTAGGGCTCGAGGCAGAGTGCAAGTGGCACCAGGTGTAGTGAACCGAAGGGTTCGGCGTGCATTCCCATTCCGCTGGGGTGTATGTTAAGGTGGCAGTCAAGTGAAGGGTGCTTGATGAAGGGGAGGCGTAGTCTGGAAACAAGAAATCAGCTCACCCGATGTGGGGGTTGCAGAGTACGGTTGGCCAGTGCCGCGCGGCGTTGGAGATTCTCAGGGAGATGGCTCGTCCTGGGCACGAGCTAAATCCAGCCCCGTGACAGTCATAATGAAACACATTTGCCTCAGATCTAAAATCATGATGCACTTCCAAAAAGGAGCAATGATCACCTCAACTCACCTTAAGAAGTCTTGACCCAAGATCAAGTCATAGCGATCCATCTCAATAGCTACCAAATCAACGGATCTCTTCTAAGAACCTAGCCGCATATCAGCACTAAGATCGCACCACAAACCCATTATGAAGACGCATCGAAGGTCTCATAAGTTGCATCAAATGACCTGATCTGCAATCCATCTCGGCCCATCGAGAAGACTTCACCAAAGTCATCACGTCCAACTCTCATCAAACCACTGTGATCTACGAATCGCTAAAGTGCAAATTTTGCAAGTCGCTTGACAGACATCTCGTCCAACTCATTTTGGACTGTCACAAATACTGTCGATGATCCCAGCGATTCGTCAACACCTGATCTCAACATCACCGCAAAGAGTAGCTCGATCCTACCTTCAAGCTGATCAATGCACAATCTACTGGATCTCCAACTCAAGTCACTGCTACACTCCACAGAAACAAAGCACATCCAATTCGGACCAAACAAGAGCATCCAACTTGCAACAAATGTTGCATGTGTCTAGAATTTGATCAGATCAAATCCGAATGCAATCAAGTCCGCTGACCCATGCCATGAACACATATCAAAGAATGCATCTCTATTATCCACACTAACTTCTTGTGTTGGAGCAGTCACTGTCTCAAATCTAAATTCGGTCAGATCCAGCCTCAATCCAAGTCCCCCAACTCAACTCATCACTCCACGAGCCGCTACTGAATCTACCTCAAAGTCACCTCAGAATGACTTAACCAAATCTCAAGTAGGAACAAAAGACTTCGACTCATCAAACCGCCTTGCCAGTCCAGATCTGAAAGTCATTCGACGATCTGCATTCCACGATCTCGCATCACCAAACCCCTCGGCTGCAAACTCTTGATCCGACTCCTTTGAGGCACCAATCTTCTTCTCATCCTCACAAAAAAAATCTAGAGTCCCAAGTCGATGCTCTTCACCAACGCTATCAGTCATCAAGTCTGATTAAGGATCTCTCCTCCAATTAGGGGAATTTTAGTTGCGTAGTCTTCACTCATCATCTTAGATGTGAGATGGACATAGGGATGGTCCTTTCGGAAGATTGCAAAGAATGAACTTCTATTTTTCATCTTTGAATGTGTAGCATATAGAAATATTCATACTAAGCTTGAGAATATTTTGCAAATGGAAAATTTGAATGAGATTTTTGAAGAGACAAAGCTTAACAGAATAACAGACTCTTAATCAAAATACATGATAGAAAAACATAAACTTGAAAATGATTTAATATTAGATCTCTTATTTGAACTCCATTTCATGAAACTATTTGTTTCTTGTCTTACTCTCTTCCTTATATTAATAGTCAAACAAGATCCAATTTATAATTAAGTCGATACCAAAATTATGATGCACCAAAACTAATTGCTACGGAGGCATTCCAGTGAGTGGAGAGCAAAGGGCAAAAAGCAAGATCAGAATTTCCCCTTTGTCGACAAAGATAAGATAAAAATGGAGTCGATGAAAAAATACTTTTAGAATTTGTTATGTTTGTCTTGTCGCCTTGTGAGAATAAAGTGAAGAGTTTTCAACGTGGGCCGGCAAGATTCTTCATCTGATTCTATTTCTTTCACTAGAAAAGTTAATTTGATGTGATTTAATTATGGTTTGATGAACAAATCACATTAATGAGGTAGTTCGTTGAGGTGGGTTCAATCATCTATACCAGTCGATCTCATAAAAATGCCTACCTGCCTCTCAAAGAAAAGTCTTAATGATAAATCATTGTCACCCCCATTGAAAAATCCATAATTTGTCTCTTTACCTTCTAAGCTTAGTGGAGGTGAAAAACAAGTAGTATTCTTTAATTCAATTAGTTAAATATTGAAAATGGACGTTCCTTGCTTGTGTACATGAAGAGCTTGCCCACCCTACGACACATTCCAAGAATGTGACACTTGTTCAATTGTTAGATTTACTTTGTGCGTACCTTTTCAATAGAATCCTAGAGTCATGTGTCATGGGCTTTGGGACCGGACCCGTGTGGCACTAACGATTCGCCTAAGTGCAAGTCAGCTCGCCAAAATGACTAAGGCAAACCTTGAGCTTACGCCTCACTGAAACACATGCGGAAACAATAAATCAGATCCATCTAAGTCCCAACCAATGCAAGCAAGTTGATGCAACAAAATAGCAAGCAAATAACAGAGACCAAATATGTATGTGGGCACAACCCCAAAGTCATTCATCCATTGCAATCTATAACAATTACAACTCAACTCGGTTGAGTGTCCAGAAACACTAACTCGCCTAATGAAAGATGCTAAATAGACTTAGCATATATCTTATTACAAAGAATCAAGCTTCCAGCTCTACAAAACATGTCGCTACAAGACTTCACCGCAAAGAAGAAACAACTCGCTCTGCTCTACTCCTTTGTCGAGATCCTTGTCACTCTACAACTCCTGAATGATACCAAATGAAAGAGCACGGACTTCAATATATAGAAGTGCCTCAGGGAAATCCGCTAAGCATGACTATTGTGAAATAGGTCCAGACCCAAATCTAACCGCTCCATAATCAATGCATTAACAAGGTAAGCACCAACGGTTATAATGAAGTTGGCCCAAAACATTCTCCAAGGCACGCAACAGCTAAGTCACACGCTAGCAATGTTGGCCCCAACTCCATGCCCAATGCACTTAACATTCCAATCTGCTCAATCACCAAAGCAAGTCGGCCACATTGCAAAAATAACCAAGTCACAAATAACTTAAGTTAGCCTAGCCAACCGCTAACTCAAGTCAACCAGTTTGTTAAGAAATATTTCAAGTCGACCCCTAATGTTGATTCCATGTCGGCTCTGAATCTCACCTTGCTAAAGTCGGCTTGCCCAAGTCACATCTTCAAACCGATAAGGCAGATCACCTCATCGAATCACCGCAAATTGTCCAACTAAATCTTTTTCGCTCCTCTCCAAGTTGCCCTTATCGGAAAATCAAGTCACCCAAATGACTCAAGGTCTAGCCCCGTTACATCCTCCCCCACTAAACTAGTGGCAACATCCTCGACGCCTACGCATCCCAGATCACAATGTCGGGAGAGGTGATTGAAAATGACCACTCAGGAAGAGTTGATTTCCTCCGGCTAAGGAACCCAAGCAACTCCCCAACTTCAATCTTTTGTTGATCACTCCAAGTCTGATCTTCCCTCAAGCACTTTGTCAATGGATCGACGATCTTAGAATAGCTCGCAAATAATCCTATGCAAAAGCTAATCAAGCCAAGCAACTGCCGCAAGTCATGAACATCTCGAATCCTCTCATGAACCCTATCCACTGAATCTGAACTCAGATCTGACACTGATCATGAAGCACTAAGTCATCCACATAACTCATTCCACGTTGCTCAAGTCTTAAGGCAGAATGACTTCTTACAAGAAATCCTTCACAAGACTCCAAGTGTTCACTATCTCTACCAAATTGCCATCACTCATTGTCAGAATTAAACAAATCTGCCTCGGATCCAAAATCATGATGCACTTCCAACAAGGAGCAATGATCACCTCAACTTGCCTTAAGAAGTATTGACCCAAGATCAAGTCATAGCGATCCATCTGAATAGCTACCAAATCAACAGATCTCTGCCAAGAACCTAGCCGCATATCAACACTAAGATCGCACCACAAACCCATTGTGAAGACGCATCCAAGGTCTCATAAGTTGCATCAAATGACCTAATCTATAGTCCGTCTCAGCCCATCGAGAAGACTTCACCAAAGTCATCACGTCCAGCTCTCATCAAACCACTGTGATCTACGAATCCCTAAAGTGCAAGTTTTGCAAGTCACTTGCCAGACATCCCGTCCAACTCATTTCGGACTATCACAAATACTTTCGATGATCTCATCGATCCATCAACACTTGATCTCAACATCACTGCAAAAAGTAGCTCAATCCTACCTTCAAGTCGATCAATGCACAGTCTACTGGATCTCCAACTCAAGTCACTACTACACTCCGCAGAAATAAAGCACATCCGATTTAGACCAAACAAGAGCATCCAACTTAGAACAAACGTTGCATGTGTCAAGAAGTTGATCAAATCAAATCCAAATGCAATCAAGTCCCCTGACCCACGCCATGAACACATCTCAAAGAATGCATCTCTAATCTCCATGCTAACTTCTTGTGTTGGAGCAGTCGTTGTCTCAAATCTCAATTCGGTCGGATCCAGCCTCAATCCAAGTCCCCCGACTCGACTCATGACTCCACGAGCCACTACTGAATCTACCTCAAAGTCACATCCAAATGACTTAACCAAATCTCAAGTAGGAACAAAATACTCCGACTCATCAAACTGCCTTGCCAGTCCAGATCCGAAAGTCATGCGACGATTCACATTCCACGATCTCGCATCACCAAACCCCTTGGCTCCAAACTCTTGATCTGACTCCTCTAAGGCATCAATATTCTTCTCATCCTCACGAAAAAAATCTAGAGTCCCAAGTCGATGCATCTAGAAAATCCATCCAGTCCACACAACACCAATCCCCATCTGCTCTTCACCAATGCTGTCAGTCATCAAGTTTGATTAAGGATCTCTTCTCTGAATCGCTGCCACGATTCACCTCTCCGAGATGATTGCTTCGACCCCGAATCACACAAATTCCAAATCAACATGATCTGCTACCAAAACAACACATCCATGTCGAAACTTTCTTTCACCACCCCAGATTTTATTCCGCAAAGCAACCAGCCCGAGTTGATACCAACTCGCTGACTGTAAAACCCTGCTGTAATACCAAATCTCTCGAGTTGTGAACCCTCCCGCCACAACCAAGATCCGATTTCAACTCCTTAGTGAATGCACTGATTCAAGCCTCTTGGAAATGAAATCGCCTAGATCTATGTTGCTTTTATACCACTTATCACGGGTTTTGGGGCTAAACCCATGCGATATTGACAACTCGTCCAAGTGCAAGTTAGCTCACCAAAATGACTAAGGCAAACCTTCAGCTTACGCCTCACCGAAACACATGAGAAAAAAATAAATCAAATCTATCTAAGTCCCAACCAATGCAAGAAAGTCGATGTAACAGAATAGAAAGCAAATAACAAGACCAAATATGTATGCGGACACAACCCCAAAGTTACTCATCCATTGCAATCTGTAACAATTACAAGTCAACTTGGCTGAGTGTCAAGAAACACTAACTCGCCCAATGAAAGATGCTAAATAGACTTAGAATAAATGTTATTACAAAGAATCGAGCTTCCAACTCTACAAAACAAGTTTCTACAAGACGTTTCCGCAAAGAAGAAATAACTCACTATGCTCTGCTCCTTCACCGAAATCCTTGTCACTCCACAACAACTGAATGATACCAAATGAAAGAGCAAGGCCTTCAATATATAGAAGCACCTCGGGGAAATCCACTAATTCATGACCGTTGTGAAATAGGTCCAGACCCAAATCTAACTGCTCTGCAATCAATGCATTAACAAGGCAAGCGCCAATGACTATGATGAAGTCAACCCAAAACATTCTCGAAGGCACACAACAGCTAAGTCGCACACTAGCAATGTTGGCCCCAACTCCATGCCCAATGCACTTAACATTCCAATCCACTCAATCACCAAAGCAATTCGGACACATTGCAAAAAAACCAAGTCGCAAATAACTCAAGTAGGCCTAGCCAACGGCTAACACAAGTCGGCCACTCTACTAAGAAATATTTCAACTCGGCCCCCAAATTTTGATTCCAAGTCGGCTTTGAATCTCACCTTGCTAAAGTTGGCTCGCCCAAGTCTCATCTTCAAACCGTTAAGGCATATCACCTCATCGAATCGCCACAAATTTTCCAACTAGAAACATTCGGCTCCTCTCCAAGTCGCCCAACTCGGAAAATCAAGTCACCAAAACGGCTCAAGGTCTAGCCCCGTTACATCATGGCTAGTGAGAAAAAGGTTAAAGTGTGTGTTTTGTTTTCTTCCTAAATAGTGCAAATACATTACATATAATTGAGCTACAATAAATAGTCCAAGATAGTAACATAGCTTCTATATAAGTTTGATAAACTAATACAACAAAATAAAAATACAATTTAAATTCTAGTATACATAGCAATTAGAGAATACTATGGACAATTTTAGATTAACAAAATATTATACAAAACATCATAGCGTCTACACAATCTTTACAAACCAAAACAACACAAAATATTGTAATTTGAACATTAGTGCACACTCCTGTAGGGGAAATCTATGAGTCTCAGATACGAGGGATAGTAGTACCAATTAAATAAGTTGACTAAACTAACAAACTTATTTAACCCTACAAACAACATAAATGAATGCATGACTAATCAGAAACAACCAAATGCATATTAAACAAGTAATATCTAAATGCAACCAAACCAATCAATGTCTCAAGCCTCTGTTGCTTTTCTTTGTTCTATATGAAGTGTGCACTCAGCTGTGAATCTGACAACACTTAGACTCCAATCTCCAAAAATAAATGATAATTATGTTTTCTAAAGACCTGATTAACAAACTAACAAAGGTTTGATGCATAAATTCGTCATGAAATTTTGAGAGCAAAGGGTTGCTTATATAGAAAATTGAGTTTGAACGAACGATCCAGATTAATCAGCAAAAATCAAAATCAACGGGCAAGAAGAGATGAGATTGAAGAAAGAATTAGTAAGGTTCCATTTTGAACAGGAAAAACAGAAGATAAAATCTAAAGATATTTTCAATTTTTGGAGAGAGTTTTCAAAAAATTGAAAATATGAAAAAAGAAACTTTTAGATACTTTCTGATATTAGATTTTTTGAAAAAAATAATTTTTGAGATTGTGAGGATTTTTAATTTTCAAAATTGATAATTCCTCATAAATTTGTTTTTTTTCTAATTTGAAGATTTAATTGAATTAAAAATTTAATTAAATGAGAAGTGTGGGATTAAAGTGAAATTAGATGAAATTAATTAGAAATTTAAATTAGAAGAAATTGAGATGAAATTAAATTAAATTAATTTTGGGAATTAATTTAATTAAGAGGAATAAATTAGCTAATTTAAATAATTAATAATAATTATTTAGACGATAAGACTTTAGAAATTGACTTTAATTAAATAATATTAATTATTTAATTAATATTTTGAGAATGATTAAATGATGCAAAGATTAGATTATAGAAGAAATAGATGATTAATTAACAATTTAAAAATCATTAATTAATAGAGGAAAGATTAGCGTTCTAAATGTTAGTTCGCAAGATGTCCATTTTTGGGTGTCTACATTTGCCCCTCTTTGATATAATGCACAAAGAATTTCAGATTTAAATCCTTACCCCAGTTTGCCCCAGTGATAGCAAGTGGATTTATGCCCCCTTGAGAGATCATTTGTGCAACAAATGATCTCTCGAAATAAGAAGAAAAATGTTAGATGACAGGTTGATATATGATGACAAAGAAGAATGGTTAGTAAGTAGTGAAGAATGTTAGTAGATGATGATGTTGACTAGATTGATTTTGGACACAAACATTGTTAACAAGAATCATGTCTATTTTCAAGAAGGATCCATCCTATATAAGACTAGTGACATCATCTGGTTTCAGGGAAGACATACCCTGTATAAGACAAGCGTCAATGTCTAATTTCAGGAAAGATACATCCTATATGTAATCATTGTTTGATTGAATGATTGATAAAATGATTTGAAAAAAAATGATAAATTGATATATTGACTAATTTGACTGATAGAAGAAATGTTAGTGAGAAGAATGAGTTAGGAGAAATGAATTAGAAGAATTGAACTTATGTTATCAACGTGAATGATGTACTGAGTCACTACCAGATATTTTCACCATTTTCATCATCGTTCCTTATTGAAAAGGAAGAGATACAAATGCACCCAAATATTGACCATCTAGATACTATTGAAGCAAGAAAAAATAAAATAAGGAATGTTTTGACGTCATCCCAAGGTTGTCTCAGATCATGGGTGTGTGTGGCTACCAGATGTGTGACAGTACTTATCACATTCACCCTACATCATCCTTGCCCCAGAACTTTATCAAAACATTCCCTAGACAAATAAGAAAAGAAAACAAGATTATGAACCATCATAGCCACTCTCACCACTTGGCAGTATCCTTGAGGAACATAGGAATGTAATCACAAAAGATAAATCGATAATGGACTAACTTGACTGATTTTATCAACAACCTTATTGATTGTTGATTGGTTTGATTTTGTTGTTTGATTGATTTGTGGACATTTTACAATGTTTTTGGCCCATCAAAGGGTTCAAATGTTTGGAGACAAGGTATGTGCAACATATCACATAACTGAATGATCTTATCACAAACACCCCTAACATTGATTCCCTTGATGGATATTTTTATGTTTTTCAATTTTTAGGACTTTTTTCAAGAATATTTTTAATTTTTTTTCAAGACAAGTATTTGAATGTTTTTGGGATTTTTTTTAGGACTTTAAGACTACTCCTAGTGTCTAACAATGCAAGGAAATTATGGATTGATGGATGAAGGCTAAAGGTTTCTTAGTATGCCTTGAAGCTGTTTAGATGCCAAGGACTATCCACAGGATGGGATAACATGTTTTTTACCATGTTTAGAGATTGGATATGACATGATATGGTAATGAAATGGTGCACTGAATAGAATGTGGTTTGTAGGAGTGGAAATGTCAAGAGGATGTTGAAAACACATTTTTAATTTATGTCTTTATTTTCTATCAAAACCACAAGATGGATTTGGATAGGATAATGCTAGGACATGAATAGGACAAACAAGATCAAGTATGGACAAGATAAGGGATATCAATTGAAGGTTGTGATAAGATAGGAAATATGGACCAAAGGGATGTGGATAGGATAAGGGATATGGACCAAAGGGATGTGGATAGGATAAGGTATAAGACATGTGATGCTTTTAGGGAGATCCCTATTCTTGTCAAGATCAAAGTTGGGAAAAAGGAAATATGAGTGATGATAAGATAACGGATACAAGGGACATAGGATAATGGATTAAATGAAAGGGATAAGATATGATAGTATATCATGAATGGAACCTACCCCTAAGTATGGAATGAAAGAAGTTCATAAATCACACATGACGCTTGTTTGCTAAGTTTTCATCATGGTACTTGTCTAAAGCATCCATTTTCCAGGTTTTCACTATTGGACGAAATTATTTCTCTTTATTTTTTATTTTTTTGTGTTAATGAGATGCTTGTTTGCTAGGATTTCATCAAGGAAACAATTCTTTTTTTTGTTCTTTTGAATTTTTTGGGAAGGTGATGGACTCTGATAGAAAATAGAGGAAGGACTCAAGCATCTTTCTCTTTGTATGGTGCTCTTGAAGGACACGTAATAATGGATCATATCTTTTGATGATATGCTCAAAGACATTGGTAGGGTCATGACAAAGGGAGATAAATGGATGTTTGGATGAAGTGGGATAAGGGTTTATGCAAAGGATTGGATAAGGGGTATGGAAGGATGCAAAATATGTGTTGGATAAGGGGTATGGAAGGATGAAAAATATGTGTTGGATAAGGGAGGGATTGCGAGAATACTTGTTTAGGATTATGTGGAAAGGATGACAAGGTCAACATTGGCACACACCTTTAAGGGTGTTGGAGTGATGGAGGAAAAGAAGATTTTGGATTTAATGAAGGAATGGCTATGCATTTTGGATTTGATGGGGAAGTGAATATAGATTTTGATTTTGGAAGATAAGGACCCAAAATAGATTTTGAATTTTTTGGAAGTTGTTTGGATGGTGGATTTGAGGAAGCCTTGGGAAGATTAAAAGCCAATTTTGATCTTTCTTTAGTATGCAAGTCTTTTACGAGAAACTTGGGAATCCACATAGTTCTTGATTTATTTATTTTTTGATATTTTTTAGAATACATGTCTTCAATGAGGGATTTAGGAACTCACATATTCTTTGACTTTTCTTTTTGTTTGATGGGTCTTTTTGGCCATTTGGACATTTCTCTTTTCTGTGTATCTACATATCGATTAGATTGGACATGTTGATTATTTGATGGATGTGGATTTTTGGAATTACAAATTCTATTCTTGGCATCCAAGTTTCTTCCCAAGGTATTGGGGTTTATGGATGGATAGGAATGATATGGAGGCCTTTTGGATGGGTGGAAGGTTCTCTAGGATGTGTGCCTTTTCTGACCTTGATTTAGGAAAGGATAAGTGGATTGTGATCTATTAGATGGGGGAATATATGGACCTAAGATGGAGGGAAGGGATTAAGGGGGAGGTATGTGCATGGATTTGGATTTGAAATGGATAACGATACCCTTAGAGTGAGATTTGAAAGTAAGGTGATGACCTTTAGAATTATCTTTGACATGGAAGCGTTCTGATATACTTTGTTTATGAATGCTTAAATCTTTGACTTGATAATGCTTTTAAACAATAGGAGACTTGCTACAAGACACAAGTCCATTTTGAGGTAGACATAGTATGGAGGGAATAGGGTGGTCCCACAATAGTGTGTCTCACTTTTTGGCCAACTTTGACATAGAGATCAACATTCTGAGAAAAACTTCACTTTCGAACACTTGTTGCTGCAAAACTATTAGGAATTTGAAGATGATGTAAACTAGATTCTTTTAGAATTTTCTTTCTAGTTTCTAAATATATTTTTTTTTAAAATTAAAATTCATTAAAATTTAGTTTTCCTTCTCCTTCGACAAGTGGTTTGCGTGAAAAAACTATGTTTTTAAGGAGTTACCGTCACTTGGATCAACATAATTTTTTTTTAAAATATGATAACAATGTAATTATTTTGAGATTATATTTGTAACTTCAATATCTAAAAGATGCAATTGGTTTTATTCATTTTGGGTCAACATTTCATAGTTTATTAAGTTCTAAAGTGACAGTAATTGTAATTTAGACATAAGGTCACTTGGATCACTCTAACTTGATCTCTGTATATCGAAATTCATTTTTTCTTTTTTTTATAGAAAGGTAACACAAATAATATTTTCCTACATATTTTTAATAAATTTTTTTTATAATTTACTATTTTTCCCAAAGTCTTGAAGAGACAGGTTGTTGAATGACCAAACAACCTATGTTTAGTTAAAGTAATATTTAAAAGTGATAATGAATTCAATATGTATTAAAATTATATTCATTAGAAATATTGTTCTGAATAGCATCATTTGACATCGTATGTTTGAAAAAACCATCTTGTTTGGTACTTGTCCCAGGCCTCAAAAGATAATTTTTTTGTAGTTCACTTTTTTTCAGAGGGCAAAATTCCAATTTAGGGGTCTTCGCGCGAAGACCCCCTTTGCGTGAAGACACCTGAGGGGCTTCATGCGAAGGGTCTTTGCAGGAAGACCCCAAAGTGAAAATTCTGATGAAGAAACACCTCGCCAAAATTTTCCCCCAGGTACTTCGAGTGAAGTCAGTCGGCTAGTGATGAATTTTTTTTGTAAAAAAATTTAGAATGGTATAAAACTAAAACATTTTGTTTCTATTTTATACCGAATTGCAATCAATTAATTCACTTTTTCTATTATTGATCAATTTTTACAAAGGCATTTTTTGGAGGAGGATTGCTATTTGTATTTTTTCAAAGGCATAATTTTCAAGAGGAGAAATATTAGACAAAAGTATTTTTTGAAGAAGAGAATTTTTATTGGCGATCTTGTGGAAGACATTTTTTGGAGAGAAGAAATGGGGAACAAGAAGGGAAGACAAAGTAAATTTGCTAGAAAAAGGTCACTCGGTACTGCACAAAGAAATCGTGAAGCTGCATTGACATATTATCATAAAACTAAAGAAGGTGAAAGACAAGTTGAAGTAGGAGGGTCAAGTCAAGTCGAAGAATTGCACATTGAAGAAGGGTCGGGATCGCTCCCTACAGAAGCTCAAGTAATTGATGTTGGAGAAGGGTCAAGATCACGTGCTCCTACTGGTATGGATGAACTTTTAAATTTAGCTCAAACTTTAAAGAGAAATATTAATTATAGAAAATTAGATCATTTACTTACAATGGATGTGGAGAATTTGAGATCACTTGCTAATGTTCAAACCCTTAAGTCCTGCTAAGAAGAGATCAATGAATATGATAGCAAGAGAAATATTGGCTAAATTTGATAATTTTGAAATAATTAAACAAGTCCAATTGCTTTTAGTTGTACTTATAAACAAAAATTTGGAAGGGGCATTAAAATTATTGGGCATAGAAACAACATCAAAGAAGAGAAAAGTTGTTGACATGCAAACTAATATGATTGAAAATACTAGGAAAGGTTTGAACCAGATAGGGAAGTGATCTCGAACTAAAGATAAGACCATTACAAGAAAAGTTACATTGATATCCATTGTAGGTAACACTATGCTCCAAAAAAGATAGATATCTTCAGTTTCATCTCAGTTTGGTTTTAATAGGAAAACAATATCACGATATGTTAATAGGAGAATACTTTTGGATGACAGCACCTTGGAAGGAAATTGGGCAATCATTTTCTAACATTCTACTATCATTTTCTAACATTCTACTAAGGATCCTAAGGGTTCTTAAAGAGTTTTATATCACAATAGGGGTCCTAAAGGAACCTAGAGTGTACTAATAGTCCTAAAGGGTCCTTGGATGTACTAATTGGTATTAATAGGTCCTATTAGGTCAAGTAAGTGGTCTTATTAGGTCTTAAGGGTCCTAGGACATACTAATTGGTATTAATAGGTCCTATTACGTCAAGTAAGTGGTCTTATTAGTTCTTAAGGGTTCTAGGATGTACTAATTGGTATTAATAGGTCCTATTACGTCAAGTAAGTGGTCTTATTAGGTCTTAAGGGTCCTAGGATGTACTAATTGATTTTAATAGGTCATATTAGTCCTATTAGGTCTTAAGTCCAGTCTTATTAAGTCTTAATGGGTCCTATTAGGTCTTAAGGGGTTCTATTATAGGTCCTAAGGATCCTAAGGGTTCTTAAAGAGTTTTATGTCACAATAGGGGTCCTAAAGGAACCTAGAGTGTATTAATAGTCCTAAAGGGTCCTTGGATGTACTAATTGGTATTAATAGGTCCTATTAGGTCAACTAAGTGGTCTTATTAGGTCTTAAGGGTCCTAGGATGTACTAATTGGTATTAATAGGTCCTATTACATCAAGTAAGTGGTCTTATTAGTTCTTAAGGGTTCTAGGATGTACTAATTGGTATTAATAGGTCCTATTACGTCAAGTAAGTGGTCTTCTTAGGTCTTAAGGGTCCTAGGATGTACTAATTGATTTTAATAGGTCATATTAGTCCTATTAGGTGTTAAGTCTAGTCTTATTAAGTCTTAATGGGTCCTATTAGGTCTTAAGGGGTTCTATTATAGGTCCTAAGGATCCTAAGGGTTCTTAAAGAGTTTTATGCCACAATAGGGGTCCTAAAGGAACCTAGAGTGTATTAATAGTCCTAAAGGGTCCTTGGATGTACTAATTGGTATTAATAGGTCCTATTAGGTCAAGTAAGTGGTCTTACATGTCACCCACATTCTTTCATGAGGTTCTACTAGATCGAGTTCTATTAGGTCAAGTAAGTGGTCTTATTAGGTCTTAAGGGTCCTAGGATGTACTAATTGGTAATTATAGGTCCTATTATGTCAAGTAAGTGGTTTGATTAGGTCTTAAGGGTCCTAGGATGTACTAATTGATTTTAATAGGTCATATTAGTCCTATTAGGTCTTAAGTATAGTCTTATTAAGTTTTAAGGGGTCCTATTAGGTCTTAAGGGGTCCTAAGGATCCTAAGGGTTCCTAAAGAGTTTTATGTCACAATAGGGGTCCTAAAGGAACGTAGAGTGTATTAATAGTCCTAAAGGGTCCTTGGATGTACTAATTGGTATTAATAGGTCCTATTAGGTCAAGTAAGTGGTCTTATTAGGTCTTAAGGGTCCTAGGATGTACTAATTGGTATTAATAGGTCCTATTACGTCAAGTAAGTGGTCTTATTAGGTCTTAAGGGTCCTAGGATGTACTAATTGATTTTAATAGGTCATATTAGTCCTATTAGGTCTTAAGTCCAGTCTTATTAAGTCTTAAGGGGTCCTATTAGGTCTTAAGGGGTCCTATTATAGGTCCTAAGGGTCCTATGGGTTCTTAAAGAGTTTTATGTCTATGTGAATAACATTTATACATGTAACTCTAAAACATATGTACATAATTTAGAGAGAGAGAGAGAGAGAGAGAGATTCGTAATATTTACTAACTTTAAAATAAATTTTTAAAAAAATATTTAAATTAATAATTTCTATAAGATCAATGGAACCTAAGATACATTAATGGGTCTTTGTGGTCCTACGTGTCTTAAGACATCGTAAGAGATGGATAAGTTTCCTAGAATGTATTAAGGGGTCACATGTGTTGTAAGTGGTCCTAAGGGATCCTAGGTTATATTAATTGATTCTAGTATACATATTAAGGGTTGTTCAGGGTGACAATGGGTCCTCATATCAATTAATAGAACCTAAGATACATTAATTGGTCTTGGAGGTCTGAATGGGTCATATGTTTCTTTAGATGTCATAAGGTATGGATAAGGTTCCTATAATGTCTTAAGGCTTTGTAGGTGTCATAAATGCTTCTAAGGGATTATAGGTTAAATGTATTGATCCTAATATATATCTTAAGGGTCCTGGAGGTAAACAAATGGGTCCTCTTATGTATTAATGGAATGCAAGATACATGAATGGGTCCCATGACATCCTGAGATACATTAATGTGTCTTGGGGGTCCTAATGCGTCCTAGGTATCTTAAGATATTATAAGGGATGGATAAAGGTCATATAATGTCTCAAGGGGTCGTATGTGTCATAAGAGGTCCTTAGGGATCCTAGTATTTCTTAAGGGGTATTTAAGGTGACAATGGGTCCTTGTATGTATTAATGGAACATAAGATACATCAATGGGTCCTAGGACATCTGAAGATTCTTTAATGGGTATTGGGGGTCCTATGGTTTTATATTTGTTTTAAGATTTCATAAGGGATCCAGATAAGGGTCCTAGAATTTTAATGGGTCGTAGGTGCAATAAGTGGTCCTAAGGGATCCTACATTACATTAATTTATCCTAGTATGTCTTAAGGTTTCTTGAGGGAAACAATGGGTCCTATGTGTCTTAAGATAGTTTAAGGGATGGATAAGGGTCCTAGAGTGTCTTAAGGGGTTGTGGGTAACATAAGAGGTCCTAAGGGGTCCTAGGTTACATTAGTGTATCCTCGTATGTATTAATTGAATCTAAGATACATAAATATATCCTAGGACAACCTAAGATATGTTAATGGGTCTTGAGGATCCGAAGGGGTCAGATGTGTCTTAAAATGTTGTAAGGGATGTATAATGGTCCAATAATGTTAATGGGTCATAGGTGTGATAAGTGGTCGAAGGGATCTTAGGTTACATTAATTGATACTAGTATGTCTTAAGGGTTCTTGCGGGAAATGATGGGTTCACATATGTATTAACAGAAGCTAAGATAGATGAATGGGTCCTAGGACATTTTAAGATATAATAATGGGTCGTATGGATCCTAAGGGGTCCTATGTGTCTTAAGATGTCATAAGAGATGCGTAAGGGTCCTAGAATGTCTTAAGGGGTTGTAGGCATCATAATAGGTCCTAAGAGATCATAGGTTACATTAATTCATCGTAATATGTCTTAAGGAGCCTTGAGGGAAACGATGAGTCCTTGTATGTATTAATGGAACCTAACATACATCAATGGGTCCTAGGACATCCTAATATGTATTATAAGGTCTTGAGATTCCTAAGGGATCCTATGTGTCTTAACATGTCGTAAGGGAGGGATAAGGGTCCTAGAAACTTACTACTATAATTTTCTAACATATTATAACATACTACTAGATCATTTTCTAAAATTTAACTACAAAATTTTCTAAGATTTCTACAAAAGTAAAAATTATTTAAAACAAATAACTAACTAATATTTACTAACTTTACTAAAAATGTGTGTACTTGAGAGAGAGAGAGATTCCTAATATTTACTAACTTTAAAAGAAATTTAAAAACAAATATTTTTAATAATTTCTATAATATCTTAACGTTTTCTAACGTTTTCTAACATTTCTACTACGGTTTCTAATGTTTTGTAAATATTTTCTAACATTTTCTAAAAAACTACTACGATTTTCTATCATTTTCTAACATTTTCTAACATTTATACTACGGTTTTTAATGTTTTCTAACATTTTATAACAATTCTACTATGATTTTCTAACATTCTACTATGATTTTCTAACATATTCTAATATTTAACTACGATTTTCTAACATTTCTACAAACTAAAATTTATTTAAAACAAATAACTAACTAAAATAAATATAAAACATATAATTTACAATAAAAAATGAGAAAAATGTGTGTACCTGATACTACTAACAATCTGAAGAGGTCAAAAAAGCTCGGGAGGTGCTGATGTCGTATTGGACATCATTGGTTCGCTCTAAGCCTTGGGTCCACAAAATCCAAACAGTAATGAAAATAAAAAAAGAATACCGAAAATTTATAAAGAAATCGGCCAAAAGGGGCTTCGTGCAAAGACCCCACTTTGCGTGAAGTACCTTGCGTAGGGTACTTCACGTGAAGTACCCTACGTAGGGTACTTCACGCGAAGTGGATCTTCCCCTTTGCCCGAAGTACCTACTTCGAGAAAAGGCCCTAATTTTTTTTTTTGTTGAAAGCTGATTTTCTTCATCCCAAAAAGTGGGACACGCTATTGTGTTTTAACCCAACAATATGATAATGAAATAGACTAGAATAGATGAAATTGGAGGAACCCATTTGACATGTATGGGGTTCATGAATATCTTTCACTAATGTATTTAAATCATGAGGGGGATCAAGAGGAATGATGGGATTCTGTGATGGAATATGAGGAATGAAATGATCATTTGGTAGGATAGGATCTGGTGAAGAACATGGAGATGAAGGAATAGTAGACTTAGTAGGAGGATCTGTAGGGATGATGGGATCTTGTGGTGGAAATGAAGGTGAAGGGATACTTTGATCTTGACTTGGAAAGAGATCATTTGACTCAATTTTAAGGGTGTCTTTCTCTTGACTATGAATAACATCATTGGGAATAATGAAAGGGGTGACACGATCTTGCTTAGGAATAGGAAGTTGAAGTTCCATGAGACTTGGAGGGAAACTTTGTTCTTGGAATAGATGGGAGTTCTCATTGATAGGATGGAAATGGATGGTAGGATAATTATTAAATTCTAAGAAGATAGGATCTTGGTCAATAGTTGGATAGGTTTGATCATTCTTGGGATCTTGATCTTGATTCATTTTAGGAATCATTTCTTCATGCTTTGCATCACCCTCTTGATAAGGGGTATGAGTTTGTAGATGTATGGAGGATTCTTTGACGATTTCAATGATTTGGCATGGGGGAGAAGGGCATTGAATGAGAATCTTTGGAGTAGGTTTGTCTAGGAATTGAGCATATGGTGGCATTGGATCTAGGACTATTGAATTGTAGAAGGGAATTATATCAAGGAAGGGATTAGCTTGGAAATTCATCATGGATAGCCTTCGGGAGGTCTCATCATTGGATATATCATTGGATGGAAATGGAAAATATTTATCTTTTGATGCTTCAGGGGATGAAGGAATGGGGGGAAATATGGAAGTTTCTTGAGGGATAACATCTTCATGGGGGGTAGATGTTTGATTTATAAACATGGGTAGGTGATTTCAATCTTGTTCAACAATAGAATGATGTTTGTGAGAAAGTTCTTAACACAAACGATTGAAAGGTTTAGTTAGGGATTTTTTTTGCTTGGGCAATCTTGTTGGTGATACCACATTTATATTTGCATGTTGTGAAGAATTTGTTGATTGAAAATGTGATATAATATATTTCCTATTGATCATGCTTGATTGACGTCCAAAGGATGACACATTTGCAATTGTGTTTTTTTGGGAAATCCTTGGTGGTGGATATGAGGAAGCAAGAGGATTTTCATTGAGATGTGATTTCATTAGAGGCCTATAGATTGATTGATAAATAGGGTATGGATATAATTCCTCTATAATGTAGTACTTTGGTTGGATTTGACTTTTAAGATCATCTACCTAGATTCACATGTCTTGTATTTGTTGTATGAGGATGTTAGTTTTCAATTTTTGTTATGTCATATTAGGGAAATTTTTTAATAGAAAAAGGGGTCTATGTCATCACAGTACTTGGTTTCTTGTTCCTCTTTGTATGGGGGAGATGAATTTAAGTATATGTCATCTAGGTTGTTCCTTGTTTGAGATCCTATGAGTGATCTCTAACCAAAAGGGTATGAAAGAGACATCTTTCTATTGGTTTGAAGTGTTTGGAGTGTTTTCCAAAATGTTTTTGTAGTGATTCCAAGATTTAAGGGTGTATTTTGAATTGAAGTATGATAGAGAAAGACTCATCTCTATGATTAAGACTTGTTAATGTTTTATTATGATCTCTTAGCTCTAAGGACCTGGGATCCTTGATGGAGAACTTTGAAATCTTGATCTTATGAATATTTATCCGAAACTTATAACATAAAATTTGAATGTGATAAAAAAAATGACAAGCATAACACTCACTTCAACCAATAATCCTAGCAGTGAAACATTGAGTGTATGTCCCAGAATGTTTTGACAAGTATTGCACAAGGTGGCTTATAATTAACCAGGACTTAGTTAGGATTCTGTTCAAATAAAGTTGACTTTATCCTCCATTACAAAGGCCTCCCACATGCATAAAAATATGATTTTGTGCAATCTCGAAGGACTACTAGAGGACATTATCATTCCCAAAATCTTTCTATCCTCCACCCCATTAACGATTAAGGTGTTTTGTTTTATAGTGGATCATATTACTACAGATACAACATTTGCATCCAACTTTGGGTTGTCCCTCTCACTGCCTTGCTAAGGCATGTTCTCAGGAGGTGAGCCCTCTATGGTTCTAATTTAATCTAGAAAGTGATGAAATTGAAATGAAAATTAGGTCTAGGAGTTTGATTACCCTAAGAAGGGTAAGAGCATATCCCTATTACTTTCCACTCCCAAACACAATTAACGAGGTTCTTTCCTAAGCCTTTAATCTAGGGGGATTTTAGAATGTTTGGCATTCTTATTCACTATGAAAGTGAAGAGCATAGGCCTAATGCCTTTATCCACAAAAAAAGAGGCTTAAAATTTGTGTTTTTTCTTTCTCTTAGCCTTTCTTTCTATTGATTAATTTTGGTATATTTGGCATTCTGATTCTCTATGAAGGTGAAGAGCATAGGCCTAATACCAAAATTTATCAAAGAATAATAGGTTGTCTAATTAATCTAGTTTTGAAATTGAAATGCTACAATTTAATAAAAATGCAAAGTGATTAGGCTTACCTTATTCAAAGCTAGAAAAAGGCTAGGCGCATGTTTGAATTTTCATTTTGCATTTTTTGATACTCACCTACTGGCGATCGTTTGCAGTTCCTAAGATTCCACAACATATGTCATAAATGTTAGTCCAATGCACACCAACCAAAGTGAAGGAAAACAAGATGTTGGTAAAACCAATGAACTTTAGAAAAGACAAGCACTTAGATTGATTTTTACTTCATATTTAGCTTGATTTTTTTTTGTGCTTTTGACCTAGTCATTAAGATCTCATTTTTTAGATACATATATGGACCTAAAAAATACAAATGAAAAGAAGTGACCCCTTTTGAAAATCAACGAGATTTCTAAGAATATAATAATTTTTGAAAAAATCCTTAATTTGTGCCCTAGGGACCCAATTTATTGAAATAGACTAGTTTTGAAAGATCTATTTTTTTAGAAATTATTTCTCATCAAAATTAAAAACACGAACATACCCCATTTAGATTTTTAAGAGATTTCTAGAAATATAATTTTTTTCAGACAAATTCTCTGATTTACGCCCAAAATTATTTTTTTTATGGAAAAACATAAAAAAATGTATAAATTGCACAAAAATGATCGTAAAAATATGATTTTCGGACTGTAGCCTCCCAGTGTTAAACAAAAATTGAAAAATAAAATTCATGGAAAAATTCTAAACCGTTTGGACGAAATGACCAAATCTTTAAAAAACCTATAGGTAATAATAAATCAGCAAATAAAACCTCCAAGGAAATATAGAAGACAAATTCATTAGATTTTTGACATGTTTACGTCGAGTTCACCAAATTTCATATGGAAAATTCACAAGTCTCAGATAAGATGGTTAGTAGCACCAATTAAATTAGTTGACTAAACTAACAATCCTGTTTAACTCTACAAACAACGAAAATGAATGCATGACTAATTAGTAATAAGAAAATGTGTATTAAATAAGTAATATCTAAATGAAAACAAACCAATCGATTCCTCAAGCCTTCGTCGCTTCTCTTTGTTTGGTATGAAGTGTGCACTCAGCTATGAATCCAACATCACTTAGACTTTGAGCTCCAAGAAAAAAATGATAATTATGATTTGCTAAAGACATGAATGACAAAATGACAAAGGTTTGATGCATAAATTCATCATGAAATTGTGAGAGAAAAGGGTTGCTTATATAGAAAATTGGGTTTGAACGAACAATCAAGATTAATCAGCGAAAATTAGAATCACTAACACATTTGGTGTGAATTTTCGACCACAATTTTTGATGAAGAAGGCATTTTTGTTTGAATTTGCATTTTTTCAAAAAAAGGTCCCCGATATCATCAAAATGCTGATTGCCATCCATATGGCGTCATAATTATGACTGACGTGGGTACTATTAAAAAAACACAAAAAGGTTTATTCTATATTTCATATTCGCAAGCTATTTTTGAGCCACGAAGAAGGGAATTGTTCACTAGAAGATTGGATTGGCTATATATCTTCTAGAAGACACCGAAGACTACTCATAATAAGATAGATTGAATGCGTTCTCATCACCCAACATTGAGATCTATAGAGGAACTTCAATTTGGAAAATATTAGTCTTCCATTTCTTATGGATTTGCATTTTTTATTACATTTTAACACTCACTGATTAACCTAGCCTAGGGTTTGATAAATTCAAATAGAAATACAATTATCTCTAGTATAAATGAACTAAAAAAATGCCACCCAAGCATAAAATGAAGTATATTCAATTTTTATACGTGCTCTAATGAAGTAGAAGCTTCAAGAAACATTCAATCTTCTAGGATCTTATCAATCCATTCAGATTTCTTCATACAAGCAATCTACTAGTTGTTTTGTTTTTCGAGAGAGGATATTGAAGGGGTAGGATGTGTAAAATTTTGCAGCATAGATCTAGCTAAGAATAAAAAGAAGCAAAATTTTCAGAATAGAACAAGAGCATCTTTGATGGAAAAATAAAACTCAATCTTTTCATTCCATGATTTACATTGCACACATAGTGCAGATTTATACAATAAAATTGCTAATGAAGATCCACCGTTAACAATAGAAAATTATGGTGGAGAGAGCAATCAGGAACTAAATGATAGTTCACCAAGTTAGATTTAATGCATGACTGGTAATCACCCTTCTTTCACATAGCAATTGGAGGACATAATGAAATAAGAAATAGTTACCATCCACAAATTATGGATAAGACTGGTGCTTTGAAGGGTGACGGTAGTTGAGCATCAATTAACACCAACAGGATGCTCTAGAATTTGTGGTGGTTTTTGGAGGGAAGAAGTAGGATCAACCAAAGATAATGAAATTTGGTGAGAGAGAAAGGTTCTCAATAATGTTTGGTGGTCCAATATCATGAATGTTTCTTATAGGTATATTTTTTCTATCATAACGCCTATTGTGAGGGTAATCAGGTATTCAAACGTAGAATCTACTAGCCTAGGAGACATTTTTAGGATGTTTGATAGCATTTTTTATCAAATAATGCAATCAATTCATATAAAATATCTTGGACTGCAATTCTACGAGGTGCATATCAGGCCTACTATCAAAAAGAGGTGAAACACAATCCTCTTCATATGGTTGTCTATGCTCTTAATCCCAAGTTGTACGCACATGGAGTTGTCAATTATTTATATTAAAGTTGATGAGGTAATTAAAAGGTTTATAAAGACCCTTCTAAATATGTGTACTGATGAGGAGGAATTCATACTTTGTGAGTAGTGCCTTCAAAATTTTGTTCTTCAAGGTCATAAATTTAGCAAACTAGAGGCTAGGATGGATAGGTACACCATTGAAAAAAAAAAGAACCCATGTTGAAAATTTCATGTGAAGGACACACTAAACTTGAATTAACTTATTCTATCTCCTCATATATTTATAGTTCTTTTTTTGTAGAAAGGAACTAGTTTACCTATGATTTCAAATGCTCAATCAAGAAGAATGAACTTACATCTAAATGAGTAAAAAATGTAGTATCAATTCATATTTGTTCTACACTTCAAGATCAAAAAACTATTGGGAATTGAACCTAAATGTAAGTGAATTGGTGAGGAAGAAGTGTGATGCAGAGGGGGTATGGTGGACTCGATCCAACTCTATAGGGAACTTGTTTTTTCCTTGTTTGTTTTGTAACAACACCTAATAACTCTCAACAAAAGGATCACATATGGACCCAAACACACACTCCTTATATTAGGAACTATTAATGGTCTTCTCCTTCACCTAGATCTACCATCCCTCTACAAATTATCACCTTCCCCAACTCTGATCAAGATTTGATCATGTCAACATTCTTATTGCCCATAACCCATATTGACAACTTTCACTTTATCTTATCAGCATTAGACCAAACCACTCACCTATGTTCATTTTCTATTTGGTGCCCCCTTAACCCTCCTATGGAATACAATCTAAAAATCTCTTGAGGATTTCCCACACCCATTCCCAGCCTTTGTTTACTATACATCAACATTCAAATGAAACAAAACAAGTATTATACCTTATTTTCCAACTGTGACAATTTGCTCCACCCTATAACTTCCTTAACTCAATCCCTTCCTTTGGGTTCTCTTTCCTCTTAAAGACTTTTAACACTTCAAAAAAATTCTCCTCACACTCCCCTCATATCCTTCAAGACCATCCTTTAACTACCAACTCATGGAAAAATCCCTATTGCAAGTTCACTCTATCAAAACCCTTCTTATGACAGAGCACAATCTCCTTCTATTGATCAAATGCACATGTAAACATGTGCATGGTTCCCTGAAATTTGTTGGGACATTTAGTATACACCATCCTCTTCACCACTTCTGAAATGAGAGGCTTATTCAACCTGGACTATGCAATATATCACATTTTGAATACTCTTTGGATAACCTAATCAAGGGTTTACTAGTAAATCTTCAAATACAGATAAATACTTTGCTTCTCTATCAAATCAACTATTTCCAAGTTCACAACATAAATGATTCAATTCTTCAAAATTTTAATGCCATGAGTCTTCGAAGGAAACAAGGATTGAAGATAAAACCCACAATATAAATCTGTCAGCAACTATAAAACATAAATTATAGAAAGACTCATAATTTTTTTAGTTTCAAACTCCTCTTACATTGGTTATTTCTCATGTCTCAGGATATGCAACCTTAAATAAACTTATTACATTCCAAAGGATGGATCAAGATCACTCAACCACATATCTAAATTAACTCATAACTACTTATATCCAGTTGTCATAGTTATATGTCTTAATATATATGGTGACGGGTTTTTGTCAACTTGTTTAGCAATTAGAGAGTATGACGATTGTTACTAGGTTGACAACTTGATAAATACACACCAAATCATCCTCATTACATAACGTTTATACTTTATCACCCTTAAACACTTATACTTTACCCTATCAAACTGTTAACTTACCTATTAGCCCTTAAGGCCTTATGACCAACTTAGGCACCCTTCCATCACAATTCCCTTATTACATTATTTTTAGACCATATCAGTCATATTACATATTGTATTCCATCTCAAAACTATCAAAACTATAAACCTCACATCCCATTACATAGTGACTCTTATAGGGTTATTTGCCTCATCATGGAAACTTTGTATACATAGACCATTCATGAATCCTTTTACATTTTATAGGCACTAAAGGCCCAAGTTACATTGATTTGAGACCTTTTAGGTCCTTATTGTCTTCATTTTCTCAAGGTCATCCAAGTGACCCCCTGGTAGCCTTCCAATTCATAGGTGCTCCTGCACCCTACTCCCCAAGTTTGAAAATTTTCCAAGTCCTCTTGGAAACACCTGCAAGAAAAACATGTTAGAGAAAAATTTATTCCTCATTTTCACTTTATACTTGAATAGGTCTTCATGCTTGACCCGACTACTCCATGCTAGCTCCTTCTTCTTTGTATCACTCATCTTCACCTCAGGCTTTCCCTTCCTTGATAATGTAACTCCACCTTGCATCTTTTTGATTCTTAGTAGCCATCCCATCATGTTTATTATCATAAGGACTACTACCCAAACTTGTAACCCAAATGCTCCCATTAGGCATTGTTCCATCTTACCAACCATTTTATACCAAAACTTAGGAGCCTTCTCACAGCCCACTTGAAATCCATTTTAGTCTCTTCATATGAGACCACATATGAATGCTGCATCTTCTCATCCTCTTCCTCATTCCATTCCCTTTGGCATCTTAACTCACAATCTACCTTCAAGGCTTCATTAAGTGCATCTTTCTCTCTTACTACTTTAGCAACCTTTCTTACTGCTTTCCTCCTTATCACAAGACTTTTAACATGCCATCTCACCTTATTCTTTCTAACACCCAACCACCAACTGGTTCTAATCCTCTACAATATTGCATCTCTCTCTTCTTCTCTCTTTAAACTTCCCTTCTTCTTCACTTCCCAAAGTTTTGCATTCCTATCTATCCATGCTCCATATGCTTCAATTTCTCTTCTCAAGTTCTTAATCTCCTCTTTCCTCTCTTTCTCCCTTTTCTTTCTTCTCTCTTCTTATGCATCTCTCTTCTTCTTCCCATATACCAACACTCTTAATGTTTTGAATCCCTCAAGCATTTCCTTCTCTGAATTTTTTAACCCTATATCAACTATCTAGGACTCCTAATCAACATATTTTAGACCTGTTGCTACTCTGATACCAATCTGATGTAGAGGGAGTATGGTCGAGCCAATCCAACTCTATAAGGTACTTGATTATTCCTTATTTGTTTTGTAAAAACACCTAATAAATCTCAACAAAAGGATCACATTTGGACCCAAACCCATACTCCTTACCTTAGGACCTATTAATGGTCTTCTCCTTCACCTAGATCCACCATCCCTCTACAACTAGGACATTTTTTTGTACAAATGTCTTTGTATAGCCTTACATATTAGATTAAAATTACTCAAAAAATCATATAAATGACCTTGTTACATAAAATACAATTAAATTGATCAATTTATGATCATTGACCTCCTAGTTCACTTAGGTAATTAGGTTCTTTGTACCAATAGATCATAGGACATAGCTTATACGATACCTTGGAAATTAATTTTAGGTATAAATGGTAGGATACCATTTTTATGTTCTAAAGCCTCTTTATCTAATGGGATCAATTTCATTTCTCTTCAATTGAATCAGGGGTATAGAGGTGCTTTGCATCATTTGGGTATACCACATAATTGAGTGTTATATCGAATCGATGCAAAGTGACATATGCACCACTAGTTCCAATGAAGAGATGAAGGACATTAATCCCATTTGGATAAAGAGGTTTCAACATGAAAAGATGGTATCCTACCATTTGTACCTAAAAATAATTTCCATGATCCTATAAATCCTTCCAATGCATAATGCTCATCCATACATATTTATTTTTAGGGATTGACAGATCCAAACAATACAAGAATAAATAGTTATATGTAGAAACAAAAGAAGAAAACAATTTGAACACTGATAACACACGAATTTAAGACCCACTACACAATCAGTTTCCACAGTATCAACACCCACTACATGATCAGTCACCATAATATCAATAATCTCCCACTTGGAGACTGATCAAGCTCCATACCAAACAATCTCCCACTTGGAGACTAAACCTAGATGACAATGCAATACGTGCAACTTCCACTAGATAAAAGACCTTTCTGTGTATTAACTCCATGATCATCAGTCAAGAAGCCCAATAGAAGCTGAGAAAGAAACTAGCTTCTCCTTGGGGACAACCTTCATGAACATGTCTACAGGATTTTCACTTGTGTGAATCTTCTCAAGCCGTAATTGGCCATCCTCCAAAATAGACCTTATAAAATGGTAACTGAGTTGTATGTGCTTTGTCCTTGAATGAAAAGAAGAATTCTTTTCAAGATGAATGTCACTCTGTCTACCACTGTACAATGGGTGATCTTCCTACTTCTAACCCAATTCCTCCATAAAACATTGTAACCAAATCATCTCCTTGCTAGCTTCCATAGGAGCTACATACTTAGCTTCAATGGTTTAAAGTGCAGTAACCTTCTGCAATCTACAAATCCAACTGATAGCAGTACCCCCTAAAGTGAAAACATAGCTTGTAGAACTCCTCCTTGTATCAATATCTCCTACCAGATCAGAGTCAACAAATCCACTCAGAGCAGAACTGGATCCTGTGAAACATAATGCCTTTGTAGTAGTACCTCTCAAATATCGAAGTATCCATTTGATAGCATTCCAATTTTCCATACCCGGATTTCTCATATACCTACTGACAACTCTCACTACATGAGAAATATCTGGCCATGTGCATACCATTGCATACATCAGACTGCCAATAGTTGATGAATACAGGATGTTAGACATTTTATCTACCTCTTCCCATGCCTTTGGGCATATTTCCTTAGTCAATTTGAAATGACTAGCCAAAGGTGTACTGACTTCTTTTGCATCCTGCATATTAAATATTTTCAATGCCTTCTTTATATACTCACTTTGGGACAAATTCAAGGTTCTATTTTTCCTATCCTATGTAATCCTCATAGCAAGGATTTTCTTAGCAACACCCAAATCCTTCATAGAAAATGACCTTGCTAATTTTTGTTTAAGTTCATTTATTTGTTGCATATTTGACCCAGCAACAAGCATGCCATCAACATAGAGTAATAGGATAATGTAACTCCCATTATGCAATCTCTGAAAATATACATAGTGATCAGAATGACATCTATGGTAACCTTGTTCAGACATAAAACTATCAAACTTTAAATACCATTATCGGGGTGCCTTCTTTAGGCCATACAGACTCTTAACCTACACACTAAATTCTCCTTACCCCCTTGACTTCATATCCCTCTAGTTGCTGCATGTACATTTCCTCCTCCAAATCTCCATAGAGAAAAGGTGTTTTGACATCTAGTTGTTCAAGATGCGAATCATCTGTAGCCACAAGACTTAGTACAGTTCTAATTGAAGTCATTTTTACAATAGGGGAGAATATTTCATCAAAATATATACCCTTTTTCTATGCAAAACCTTTTACCACAAATCTGGCATTATACCTTTTCTTTCCTCCATCTTACTCCTTCAGCCTATAAACCCATTTGTTAGGCAAGGTTCTTTTTCCTTCAGGTAAAGGGACTAAGTCCCAAGTCTTATTTTTCAACAAGGATTCCATCTCCTCTTTCATGCCCAGCTTCCACTGTTATTTGGCATCCACCTGCATTATTTCTTCATATTCTTCTGGCTCACCAAAATCAATCAATAAAATAGAATACAAAGAAGGAGAAAACCTTCCAGGAGGTCTACTTGACCTTGTAGAATGTCTAACACTTACAGGAGTTTGTGGGATAACCTTTTGTTGTTGAGCATCAGGTACTAGTGGCATTTCATTTTCAGGAATCTCATCCAACACCACATATTCTGGTGTGACCTGTTCATGCTTCTTTTCCTGTAACTGTTCTTTATACATGACCTTCTCATTGAGTATAACATCTCTACTTCTAATTATTTTATGATTTTCAAAATCCCATAACCGATAACCATAGTCATCTACTCCATATCCAATAAATGTACATTTTAGAGATTTAGTATCAAGATTGGTTCTATTTTCTTTATCAACATGGGAAAAGGCTTCACAACCAAAGGTTTTTAGAAATGAATAATTTACCTTTTTACTAGTCCATGCTTCCTCTGGAATACCACCATCCAAAGGGGCTGAAGGTCCTCTATTTATAAGGTAGACAATAGTGTTTACAACATCTACCCATAAATGAAGGGGCAGTCCAGCATGCAATCTCATGCTCCTTGCACGTTCCATGATTGTCCTATTCATTCTTTCTTACACACCATTTTCTTGTGGGGTTCCTGGAACTGTCTTCTGCCTTCTAATTCCATTGATAGAATAGTAATCTTCAAAGGTTGTGCTAAAATACTCACCTCCATTATCGGATCTGAGACACTTCAACTTCTTTCCTATCTCATTCTCAACCAAAGCTTTCCATTTCTTAAATGTTTCAAAAACATTAGATTTTTGTTTCAAGAAATATACCCATGTTTTCCTAGTTGAATCATCTATAAAAATAACATAATAATGAGAGGCACCAAGAGATGATACCTGAGCCAGTCCCCATACATTTGAATGCACTAGCTCTAACTTCTCACTCTTCTTTTCTTTCCCAACTCTCATAAATCTAATTCTTTTCTGTTTACCATAAACACAATTTTCACAGAACTCTAAATCAATATTTTTCAGTCCTGGAAAATTTTTTTTAGAGTGAAGGATTTTCATCCCTTTCTCACTCATGTACCCAAGCCTATGGTGCCACATTTTTTAATCTATTCTTGCAACATCTATAGTAGCTTTCCTTGCATTAACATTATCAGTAGTAGCTAAGGTAGAATAAGTGTTACCAGTACACAGATATAATGTGCTTACCTTCACACCTTTAGCTAATACTAATGAACCTTTAGTAACCTTCCAGACATTGTCTGTAAACATGACTATGCAACCTTCACTAACCATTTGTCCTGCAGAAATTAAATTTCTTCTTAAATTAGGAACATGCCTTACCTCCTACAGCATACAGTCATTTCCGCTCAGCAACTTGATCTTTATCTTTCCCTTTGCAACAATAGGACAGGGCTCATCATCACCCAAATATACCTGTCCAAAATCACCTTGAACATAATCTTGAAAATATTTTCTATGGGGTGTAGCATGGAATGAAGCCTCATAATCTATTACCCAAAAATCATTAACATTATCCAAACATAAGATTAAAGCATATTGTAAAGTATTACTTGCAAAATTAGCTTCCTTACTGTCATCTTCATTTCCATCTCCTTGTTTATTTTTTTGAGACCAATAGTCTTTCTTCAGGTGACTGGGCTTTCCACAGTACCAGCAATCTTTCTTTCCTTTAGATTGAGAGTGTCCTTTCTTTGACTTCCCTCATGACTTATCATGAGAAGGGCCTTTTCCTCTTTCCCTTGCTCTTCCTCTATTCTCCACATTAAAAGAAGAACCTGATGAGGTTGAAGTTTCACCTATACTTTTCTGTCGCATTTCCTTGCTTAGGATAACACCAACAACATCATCAAATTTCAAAGTATTTGAACTAGAGACAGAGTTACTTACAACCATAACCAAGCTATTCCATCTTTTTGGAAAAGAACATAAAATTAAGAGAGCCATAACCTCTTCATCAAAGGAAATTTTTACTTATGATAGTTGACTGGTAATTGTATTAAGCTCATTTATATGATTTGCTACAGATCCTCCCTCACCCATTTTCATATTAAATAAATGCTTCATAAGAAATACCTTATTCAAAGTTGAGGGTTTCTCATATAACTTAGCCAATGTCTGCATCAGCTCTACGGTCATTGTTTCCTTTGATATGTTGAATGTTACAGATGGTGCAAGACACAAACAAATAGATCCCAGTGCCTTTCTATCCAAAATATCCCAATTATCTTCCTCTGACTGTGCAGCCAATTTCTTTGTCTTTCCTTCTAATGGCCACCAAATGTCCTTTTGATATAGATAATCCTCCATTTGCATTTTCCATAACTGAAAATTCTGGCCATTGAATTTTTCAACCTTGAATTTGGAATCCTCCATTGCTCCCACTCAAATCTGAAAGACCTGCCAATCTACATCACAAAACCTTTCTCTGATACCAATTGTTAGGGATTGACAGATCCGAACAATACAAGAATAAACAGTTATATGTAGAAGAAAAAGAAAAAAATAATCTAAACACAGATAACACATAGATTTAACATGGTTCACCCAAACCCTAGGCTACATCCACCTACACAGTCGTCCAACGTTTCTTATTATCTAGAAAAATAGTACATCAACATTACAATGCATTATGCATCTCAACCACTTATAAAATGCATTTTAGGCCATAGTATCAACACCCAGTACATGATCAGTCACCACAATATCAACAAGTTTGACCTCCTTTTGACTATCTTGGACCATTCAGGTCCTTAATAGGACAACTAGGATATTTTTGTCACCTTGGCTTACATAGCTTTACATTTTGATCTAAATGGACTAAAAACACATATGAATGACCTTATTACATCAAATAAAATAAAATTGATCATTTTCCAAGGTGGTGCTAATTGGGATGTAAGATACTATGTTACTATGTTGAATGTTCAATGGTTTTGGTTTGTTTTGCAATTTTTTGATGTTCAAGTATTTCAATTTGGTATAGTATACTGAAACATCATTTCATAACTAACATTTCAACTTCTATATAACTATTTCTAAGAGGACTTATGTACTTGCAATATCATTTTTCATAGTTTGTGAAGGTTATAGATGGGGGAGACATGATTATCATCCATTGGTAAGTTGTTCATTATATCATTTTAACAATTTATATACATAAGAAATCACTTGATGATGAGATCATGATCATGGTTTATTTATTTTGATCATTTTTATATAGGTCAAGAACCCCAGGGCACATGATATGGACCACCACAACATGAAGATAATGGTTTTTGAAGTGGAGGAACATGGAGGTGTGAATATCGAAGGTGAAGACAATGATCCCATGGAAGATGGTGATCATGCTCCAAAAAAAAAAATTGAAGATGATGGTACAGATACATTGGTCCATGAAACACTTAGTACTGGCACTGCTAGAGGTGGGCCATGAATTAAAAACATTAAAAGTTACATCATGAATTAATTATGTAATGACATTAAAATTAAAAATATAATGAATTAATTATTATAATTCAAATAAAATTCTATCAATAAATCAATATTAAATAAATAATATACTTATCGCATACCTCATACATTTCAATCATGTCATTGATCTTCTTCTTCATCCAACTCTTTCTCTGTATGATCTGAATCAGATTCAACATTGTAAGGATTGGTCATTGTCATCATCTTCATCTTCATCTTCATCTTCTTCATCATCATCATCATCATCATCGTCATCATTGATAGTTTTTTCGATAATGTCATCATCGACACAGATATCATCTTCACTAACATTAACTCCTACATCATCATGATCTAGTTCCTCTTATTTGACATCTTAATGAGACACATCATCAACTAACTGTTGATCTTGATCATCATCTACATTATCTTCTACTTCTTTGGTATCTTCTTCCTCCATTATAGTATACTTTACCGACCTTCCTCCTGGATCATGTCTAACAACAAATGACCAACCTAGTTTATGTGGAACCTTTGAGTAAAATACTTTCTCACATTGGCTTGGAAAAATATAGGGCTCATTTTCATCTTGCTAGAATGACCTTTCATTAACCATTGTAAATCTATTATCATGCTCAATAATAGTTTTCTCAGGATCTTTTTCATTCAATCATAGCCTATACCATTGGACAAAAAACATAAGTAATTTGAAGGACTTAAATTCACACTCAAGTATATCATCCAAAATCCCATAGTATCAATTTTTTGAGGATTCAGAATGTATGTCGCCTCTAGATGAAACATTAGTTACTTGAAAGACTGTAGTTATCCTAGAATCACAAGTTTTCTTCGTGTCATCCAACTTTTTGATTCAAAATTTACGACCATTGCACCACATAGTCTTGTGGTGTTTCACCTGCAATATGTCAAACATGTAAAAATTATCGCATCGCCAGTTGATAAACATATTTATTCTTGGTCGAATGTATGCAAAAAAATAACATATATATACATCAATATAATTGAAAAAATTAAATAGCATAGGTGATTAATATATTTATATCTACCTTTTTATCTCTTAAACCATATGCTAAATCAATTTCCCTTGGTGTAACATTGGAATCTCCATTATGATGAGCTTCTTTAACCAATGAAGCCACACCTTCCCATGTTAATGCACGACCAGATTATTGTCATTGTTCAATCCATACCATCATCTAATCAAGATTATTTGTGACATATAAATGTAGTGCATCCCACTCTCAACCAACTATATAAAAAATAAATAAAAATTTATAAATGACATATAATGATTTAATTACCAAGGTATATGACCTTAATTTATAATTGATGTATATTGAAGATTAATAATTAATTAAGTACAATATATATACAAACAAATTGTAAAATGTATTGTAATTAATGCCCATGAAAATATTATAATTACCTCTCACTTTCGTTAATCTACCTTTCCCCATCAGGTACTCCCCTTTGAATTTTGTAATGGAGTTGGGATCCCAAATGCGATTTACTTGGATCTTTTTTGCGAACTTAGGAAGATATTCATTAATGTGTTACTATAACTGATGGTGATATGGGAGATTGTTAATTGGTGATGTTGATGAAGACCGACTAAGATAAGAGGTATACAAGATAGTAGAAATGTTAGATTAGTTATTATCTTGTCATTGATGTCAAGAAATTGATTTCTGATCTATATTGAGTTGTCATATCATTCAGAGTATGATATAAGTTGAGTAAAGTTAAGAAGATGAAGAAGTGGAATGTTGTGAAAATGAAGAACTTAATTGGGTGACTTATACAAATCAAAAAATGTTAAGTTTATGTTGATATAATTTTTTTCTATCAAACATTCAATTATATCAAGTCAGTAAACAAGATTAGTCAAGTTGGTAAGCAAAAAAATTGTGGTTACCGAGTAGGAAAACTCATTTGGTAAAGGAAAAGTAAATTTTGGTAAAGTGAAAGGAAGTCAAGACAATGATTAGAATGAAATTTAATGTTCAACTATAATGAGCTCGAAGATTCCAATGATGAGGAAGAGTTAGTTAAAGAGATCTATGATCAAGAAAATTTAGAGTGATGATATATGGAAATATCTAAGCGGCAAAAAGAGAAGGAACAAATTCCAAGAAAGTTCAAGTTCCAAGGTGATGATAAAACTTGTTTTTGAATAAGGTAAAAATAGGTTTTGAATGGAACCCAAAACTATTTACATTATAGCAAAAGCATAAAGCATGAAAGTTTTCCAAAATGAGACACCTGCTAGAAAGAACAGAGCATGACCCAAAACAACACTAGAAAAAACAACAAAAGCAATGAAAAATAGATCTAGCAACATTACCAGCAACACCCAGCAACCAACCGAATAAAACTAATTGCTTATCATTTTTTCCGCCTTCATCTTCAGCTCCTCCATCTTCTGGATTGCATTTTTTAGGTCCTTCAGGTCCTTTGGCTTCTCAGGGATCTTCCTCTAAGTACGCCCTTTGGTTCTAGTACGTAGACCTACATTCCCAACGTCATCTTCAATAGTGATGGTCATATTTTCCAGCTAGTTTTTCTCCAGGTAGTTGTGAAGCATGTTCAATTTGATGACAAAAATGTTGAGTCCTTCATTACTGTGGCTCAGGACTTCATTAATCATTCTCCCATTGTTTCTAATTTTTACCTTAATTTCTTTAACCTTGTTGTCGACAATTTTGTTGATTTCAGTAGTTATCTCCTCCTTCCAATTTTTATTGTTTACCTTATCCAAAAGCTTGTTCTCCAACTTCTCCAGCTTCGTGTTTAGGGTTTCCATAGTTTTCTCTAGAGTATGAAGGTGAAACTTAATCTCCTACATCTCCTCGATCTAGTCCTGAGGAATAATTAACCATCATCATTGTTAACATTGTCCAGATTCATAGCATCAATTAGGGGAGCGATGGTATCCTCCTTATGACTTTTTTCCTCCTCAATGGCATTCTGTTCAAGACTAGCATCAGTTTATTTTTGTTCCTCCTCTTTTTCATCAATGATAGGGGAGTTCTGTCCAGTTTCTATTTCCTCTTCATCCTGCCCCTCCAGGATGCCCAAAGAATCCTCCTTTTGGTTTTCTCCATCCTCATTATCTAAGTGGGTGTCAGTTTTTTCTTCTTCAGCAAGGAAACGTGGAGCATCATTCTTATCAACCTCAGTAGGGGAGACTTGGGCCTCTTCTTCCTCCTCTTTAGCTCCTTCCTCTTCTTTTCATCATCATGATAGTCCCCATCTTTCCCTTTTTCATCTTCCTCCTTCTCATCCTCCATTATGACAATCATGTCCTCTTCCTACTCGGTGTTATCAATATTCCTGTCCTCTTTTTCCTCACTTCCAGAATCCACCTCCATGTTTTCTTCCTCAGCATTTCATTTTCCCAGAGAAATAGGGCTTTTTTCCTTAGTTTCTTCCTCGTTACTTTCAGAGATTTTTTCTTTATTTTTCTTCCTCTTTTTTCCTTCTTCTTCACTACAATCAGAGATTTTTTCCTTTTTTTTCTTCCTCTTTTTGCTAGATTTGGCCTTTCTATCCCCCTCTATAGTTTCTAAATTTTTTCCTTTTACCCTTTTAGGAATTGGGTCCAGGATAATATCTATGGTGTAGTCAAAAATAAGGAGGATCAACCCCTCATGCAACATAGGGTTATTTGACTTCTTCTTATGCTCGGTAATACTACTACTCAGGGAGCTCAAAAGAAAATACAGGAAGGAAATCCTCTTGTTATGCCTAAAGTGGTTAGCCAGGATGAAATGTAGGTTGTAGATTTTGGAATAGCGCCCATCAAGCGTGAAATACTCAATCATAAC
Organism: Chamaecyparis obtusa; assembly: GCA_027943335.1. Taxonomy (NCBI): domain Eukaryota; kingdom Viridiplantae; phylum Streptophyta; class Pinopsida; order Cupressales; family Cupressaceae; genus Chamaecyparis; species Chamaecyparis obtusa. The sequence goes on from BSBK01005448.1 coordinate 294,485, forward strand.
CTTCAACATTTTAGCCCAGAAATCCTTAATTTTAGTGATATCTACATAATCCCCCTTCCCTTTAGTCATGAGGGCCTTTTCATCGGCACTTTTAGGAAAAGGATTAAAAGCTTCAGTACCAAGCCTATGGTTGCCTCTATGGAAATGAGTTCCCTCCAGGGGTAAGCCCATAATCTCAGCCAGAAGGGTAAGAGTAAGGGGGAAAGATTTACCCCATAAATTAACTTTACCTCTAACCCAACCATCAGTGAACAAGGAAGTCACCTATTTGTCATAGCCATGGAGCTTTTCGATGTACTGAGAGACCCCTCCTTTTCTCAGCTTCTTCCAGAATTTCCTTTCTTGCCTCCATTTCTCATAGTTAGCCAGCTCCTCTCTTCTCAGACTGCCTCCCATTTTGTGCTTTCTGCTACTATCTTGGCTCAACTCCTTACCACTAATCTTCTTCTCACTGTAATTCTTTCTTTTGTTTTCATGATTACTTGAAGTAACCTAGGCTCCGTATATCATTAATACCAAAATAATTATCCCACACTTTGCATTACATGCAACCTTCCTCGAAAAATGTTTCATTCTTGTCATCATAATTTTAAGTGACATTCCCTTCATTGTGATTTATTTTATCATAAGTGATAAGACTCATGATCTTGAAGTTTATATTTCCTTCCCCTCTTCATGATTTTATGATGTCACTTTGGGTACCTTCATTAGCCAGCCTGTCTACTGGCTTATTACCTTCACAGTAAATATGGGTGACATGACAGCCTTCAAAGGTGATGAGCAACATTTTGATTTTGTTTATTATATGGGTTATAGTCTAGGAGCACACCGAATTCCCTTTAATATAGTTAACAATGTTGAGGGAGTCACCCTTGAGCCAAAGTTTTGAGCAACCCATATCTTTGGCCAATTTATCCACATAAAGCACCACCTCAGCCTCCTCCATGTGGTTAGTTTGAGTCCCCACTGAAACCGCTATAGCACTAAGGAAGTTTCCAGCCCAGTCTCTTATGAGGCCTCCCCCTCCAACTTTTCTAGGGTTTCCTCTAGCAGATCCATCAAAGTTCCCTTTTGACCAACCCCAAGGAGGAGTAGACCACATAACATTATCTCTAGGATTCGAGTCATTTCTACTCTTCAAATTCTCCCAAGAAATGGAGATGTCCTTTTTAGAGCTAGGATTCCAAGAGTTGCAATCCTTTCTACCACTACTTCTATAGTTCTCCATTATACTTATGGTAACAGAGTTAGCAACCAGAAGGGGGGTAGCTTTTTTATCTCTGAAAATTTTATTGTTCCTCTCCTTCCATATCTATCATGTGAAATGAGGAAAGAAGAGTTTCCAGAGATTCTTAGCATTTTTATCATAAAAAGGACTCTGCCATTGCTGGAAAAAGTCCTAGATATTTTGACATTTGACCCACTTCAAATTCAGAGATAGAATAATAGAGTCCCAAACTTCTCTAGCAAAGGGGCAGTGGATCATCAAGTGGTTACACGACTCAGCTTCCTCACAGCACATGATACATCTATTAGGCATTTGGAAGCCTCTTTTCATAAGGTTATCCATAGTGATGATTTTATTCTATACAAGTAGCCAAAAAAACATGTTAATTTTAGGGATAAGATCTTTATTCCATACCTAAGCACATAAAGGATGATCTCCATAGGGGATGAGAAGAGCTGAAGTAGAGGCAACTGAGAATTTTCTAGAGATAGCAGGCCCTCAGATCAGTTCATCACACTCATTTTCTCTAATAAACCAGTTGTTAAGTTGTTTATTCACCTCTATTAATCTGATGTCCCTCAAACCCAAGTCAATCCATTCTTCATTAATCCAGTAGTCACTCACAAGATCCCCAATGGACTATTTACATTCCTAGATCATAGTGTTCCACTCCTCATTCTCTATGAGGGGTTTGTCCGAGATCCATTTATCATCCCAGAAAAGGATTTTCCTGCCATTTCCCAGCTTCCATCTAGCCCCTTTACTGATAAGGTTCCTACCCTTACTTATACTATTAAAAAAAAACAATCCCTGGATATCATTAAAAGAATGAAGGGTGCCTTCTAAAGAAGTGAGATGGTATTTTCTTTTGATTATTTCATTCCATTCTTTTTCATCTTCAAATATCCTCCAACATTATTTAGCTAAAAGGGCCTAATTAGTATTAGAAATATTTCTAATGCCCAAACCCCCCAACTTCTTTGGATTACAAACCTTCTCCCATACCACCAAGCTAAGTCTCTTTTTCTCTTCCATGCTAGTCCAAAGAAATTTTTTTTGAATTTTTTCAATAAGGTCAATATACTTCAAAGGAATTTTGAAAAGACTTAGAGCATAAACTGGGAGATTTTGAAGAGTAGCCTTCAACAATTGAACTTTTCTAGCTTGGCTAAGAATCACCCCTTTCCAACCCACCAACATATTATGGAATATATCAAGAATTTCATTCCAAAAGTTGGCCTCCATTTTTTAACACAGTGAAAAACCTAAATAGGGGGTAGGAAGCCTTCCTCTCTTACAACCAAGAATGGAAGAGATTTTATTCATTCTAGCTTCAGGTGTGTTAAAGAAATACATAAAGCTTTTCTCCTAGTTTATGAGTTGGCCAGTGGCGTTATAATAAACATTTAGATCTTTTTTGATGTTCCTCACCTCTTTGACAATAGATTCCCCCATAAGAATCATGTCATCAACAAATTGTTCATGAGAATATTTTATCTTTGCTGAAGAAGGTTGCAGACTAGAGATCAGCCCTTAATTAACTTGGTTTTTAAAGTATCTCCCAAGACTTTCAACCATGATAGCAAAAAGTATTGGAGAGATGGGGTCTCCTTATCTCAACCCCCTAGAAGGTCTAAAGAAGGGAGAAGAACCACCATTCACAATCACAGAAGAAGACATCATAGTAACCAATTGCATGATTAGTTTAATCACTCCATTATCAAAACCAAAAGCTTGAAGAATTTTGGAAAGCAGCTCCCAATCTAGTCTATCATAGGCTTTGGATAAATCAAGCTTCATCAGGAAGCCCTGTTTCCCAGATTTCTCCAAGGAGTGGATATTCTTGTGAACCACCATGATGGAATCCAGGATTTTTCTCCCTGGGAAAAAGCAATTCTATTGATGTGAGATGAGACGAGGGAGGATCTTTGAAATTCTAGAAGTAAGGATCTTTGACATAATCTTGTACAAATAATTACAAAGGCTGATGGGCCTGAAGCAATCCACAACATTAGCTCCTAGTATTTTCAGAATAAGAGCTATAAAAGTAGAGTTGAGTTCTTTGAGAATAGATTTTCAGCCATAAAATTCTTTAATTGCTCTGCACACATCTTTCCCAATGATATTTTAGAAGGTTTGAAAGAAGAACATTTGGAACGCATCCGGACCAGGAGATTTTTCTCCTTCAAAAGAAAGAATAGCCCTTTTAATTTCATCATCCTTAGGGATTGACTTAAGAAATTCATTATCCTTTGTGTCCAAAAGAGAAGGAATGGAGCTCAGCAGGGAGAGTTCAGCTTAGAAGATAAAACTTGTTACTAAGATCTAGATTCAATGAATAAGTTTGTGAAATGAATTAGAAGGTCGAGATTAATACAAAGAAAATGTGATAAAGGAAATTAAGAAACAAAATAAGGTCTATATAAAGGATGAATTTGTATGGACAAATGGGTGACATGTTGAAGAATTGAAGAGTTTTTGACTGATGCAGTGAAGAAGGAAAAGGTGAATTCCGACTCAAAAAGACCAAATTTGATGAGGTGTTGAAGCCAGTGGAAAGTGAAGGATTGAAGTGAAGACAAAGAGCACACAGAGAATCTAATTATGAAAAGGATAGTTTCATATTTATAGGTCAATTTATATATTGTTGCATATTAGCATTTGTAACAGAAAAATCTCTTAACCAAGTGGACTTAACAATCTTATTGTAAAATCCTTGCAAAAGGTAACATTCTAGAAAGAGTGTTTGAAGTCCTTTAACTAGGCCACTCCTAACAGAGTGAAGATCCTAATAGATCTGAGGTAAATCCCTTGACTGGGTCACACTTAACACTATGCATTGTAATCTTTAACAGGATTGTCTTTTAACCGAGCATACTTCAGAAGAGTATTTCTTTAGTGGGTGAAAATTCTCACAGTGCTTTTTCCCATAACGAGTTTCCACATTAAATATTAGAGTTATATGTGTTGAATGATAATTCTGATTGTTATTTCTAATTGATAAATTTTATTTACTGTTGTCGATAAATGTTGAATTGTGTCTAACTGAGTTAAAACTAAGTTAATCAGAGAAAAATTTTTAAGGTACAAATAATCAAGGATTACTGATTCACCCCCCTCTTTGTGATCCAACAATTGGTATCAGAGATAAGTACTTTAAAAGGATAAGTTTGAAAGACTTGAGTAAAAAATCCAAAGATGTATAAGAGAGAAGTACCTAAGCCAAACATGGAGAGTTTCTCAACATGGAAAAGAAGGATGAGGTTATACCTATCTGGGATTGGATATTCTGCACTTAATCATCTGGATACCGACTACACTCCACCGCCTCTTGGACCAATGAAAAATGATCAAGTGAAAGAAAAGAAGGAACACAACTTGGTAATGATTGAAATTTCCTCTTCCCTGAATGATTTTGAATTCATTGATGTTAAGGATTGTATCACTACAAAAGAGATGTGGAAAAAACTTGCACTAGTTTATGAAGGAGATCAACATGTACAAAAAAGAAAGGCTGATAGTCTGAAAGGAAAATTTGATGAGATGAGAATGGAAGAAGAAGAGAACATTGCACAATATAGTTTCAGAATAAAATTAGTGGTAAGTGCTATCAAAGGTTCTAGTGGCACAATCAATGGAGATGAAGTGGTAAAAAAGATTCCTATAACTCTTACACCAAGGTATGTTATTCAAGTCTCTTCTATTTAGGAATTGAGATCCATACCAAATAAAATTGTTACTCTTGATGCCTTAATTGGTAAGCTAATTGCATTTGAGCTTAGTAATTATAATAACAGTCCACCGACTATTGAAACAAATATTAATTTATCTCTAACAATTGTAAGTTCAAGAAAGGAAAGTCATTGTAGCACAGGTAGAAGTGACTATGACATTCTATTAACCAAAGAGAAAGAACAAAAAGAATTAGAAGCACTATTGGCAAGGAGGCTACTGAGAGGTAAAGGAAAGTATAAAGGTAAATTGTCTTTGAAATGTTTTAATTGTAACAAGATTGGTCACATTGCATCTAGATGTCCTGACAATGACAAGAATGATAAAAGTGACAAGAAGGAGAACCGATACCAAAGGTTTAGATACTACAAGGGAAAAGGAAAGAAGTCTTGTTACCTAGTCGAGGAAGGAGTAACCAATGATGAATCTGATGACATTGAAGAGTGTGGAAATTTTCTATGTTTCTATGAAAGATGATTTCAAAGAAGAAAGGCATGAAGATGAAAAATCACTTATTTATCATGTTAGTAATATCGACCCATGGATTATTGATAGTGGTTTCTCATATCATATGACTGGTGATATTGATAAGTTTGGAAACCTAGAAGAGTATGATGGAGGATTTGTTAGATTTGGCAATGATGCTCCATATTCTGTAAGAGGTAAAGGATCTATTATTTTAAATGAAAAGATTAAATGTGATAATTCTTATTGGGTTCAAGGACTAAAATACAACTTGTTGAGTGTTGCACAATTGAACAACATTGGTCACCGACTGGAGTTTCAAAATAGAAAAGTAAAGATCTATGGTGCTACTAGAGATTTCATTAGAATTGGTGAACAATCAAAAGGTAATTTATTCTACCTTGATACTGATACAAAAAGTTTCTTGTATATTAAAGTTGAAGATGTGCGGTTGTGGCACAAAATACTTTGTCATGTAAATTTTGATAACATGATTAAGGTGAGTAAAAAGAATAGAGTTAGAGGTCTACTGAAATTAAGCAAGCCTGATAAAGTGATGTGTAAGGAATGTCAGATTGGTAAGATGAAAAAATCAAGTTTCTCAAGAAAGTCTTACTCATCTAATAGTATTTTGGAATTAGTTCATACTGATCTTTGTTTCCCTATGAGAATACAAAGCTATTATGGAGATCAATGTTTCATTTTATTTGTTAATGACTACTCAAGGATGATGTCAGTAATGTTTTAAAAAGAAAGGTTTGATGCATTCCAAATGTTTAAATGGTATAAAGCTAGAGTTGAAAAGGAAATAGGTAAGCAACAAAAATGCTTAATATATGATAGAGGAGGTGAATTTATCTCTAATGGATTTACTATCTTCCGAAATGAGAATTGTATCAAAAGGCAAGTATCTGCACCGAGGACTCCACAACAAAATGGCATAGCTGAAATAAGGAACAGATCAATAGTTGATTGTGATAGAACATTGTTGATTGAAAAAGATGTTGCACAAAATTTTTGGAGAGAAGCCATTAGTACTATTGTCTACACACTCAACCGAGTACAATTGAAGAAAGGTACAAACAAAACACCCTATGAACTCTGGTATGGGCATACACCGAATGTTAGGTACTTTAAATTTTTTGGAAGTAGGTGCTATATTCTAAAATATGATAGGAATGGAAAGTTTGATTATAAAGGTGACGAAGTTATATTCCTAGGATACTCCACAAAAAGAAAATCTTATAAATGTTTGAATAAGGCTACTAACAAAATTGTGGAAAGTGCAAAAGTGAGGATTGCCAAATTTGCAGAAAGGAATGAAGAAGATAGAAAAAAGGAACTAGAAGATTATAAAAGATTTGTATATGCACAGGAAGGGATTTTTGGTACTTTACCTGAGCTACAAGAAGAAACCGAGGAACCTACCAAGTCTCAACCGAGAGATGAAAATACTAATCAATAGTCTACTGAGCCTATCTTAGCATTATGTGAGGAGACATCATTCACTGAGAAAAATCATTGGAGACAAGAATGAAGGAATCATGACAAGAAGTAAGTTATGAAATAATACATGTTTGATTTCTGAATTTGAGACAAGATTAATCAAGGATGCACTTGAAAATGAAGAATGGATTAATGCAATAAAAGAAGAGATTGATCAAATTGAAAATAACAACACTTGGTCACTAGTACCAAGACTTGAAGGTAAGAATGTGATTGGCACAAAGTGGATTTTCAGGAATAAACTCAATGAAAAAGGAGATGTGATGAGAAATAAAGCAAGAATAGTATGCAAAGGGTATGCATAAGAAGAAGGTATTGACTATGGTGAAACATTTTTCCCTGTTGCTAGATTAGAAGGTGTGAGAATCTTACTTGCATATGCTTCCTATAAAGGATTCAAAGTTTATCGAATGGATGTTAAGTCTGCATTTTTAAATGGAATTCTTGAAGAAGTTTACATTGAACAACCTGAAGGATTTGTTGAGAATTATAACAATGATATGGTATGAAAACTACACAAGGAACTATATGGTCTGAAGACAGCTCCCTGAGCATGGTATGAAAGACTACACTCATACTTAATCAAGATTGGATTTCAAACAACAAATGACAACAATAATTTATATTTGAAATGTGATGGTAATGATAAGATTCTGATTGCTGAAATATTTGTTGATGATATCATATTTGGAGGAAATGAAAAAATGTCTAAATCATTTGCTGAAGAGATGAAAAAGGAATTTGAGATGTCCATGATAGGAGAGATATAATTCTTTATTGGACTACAAATTCAACAAGTTAAAGATGTGAACTACATCACACAGTCAAAGTATATCAAGGAGATCTTAAAGACATTCAATATGGAAGAATCAAAACCGGTTGGTACACCGATGGCTACTAGTTGTAAATTGTCAAAGGAAGATGAGACAAAGGAAGTAAATGAGACACTCTACCGATCCATGATTGGCAAGTTGCAATATATTGTTCATAGAAGACATGATATTGCTCATGCTTTTGGGATTATTGCAATATTTTCTCCCAACCCAAAGGAAACACACATGTGTGTAGTCAAAAGGATATTTAGATATCTGAAAGGAACTGAGGGCTATAGATTATGGTACAAAAAGAATAGATATTTTTATCCGAAGGTATACACTGATGCTAATTGGGAAGGTAATGTTGATGATAGGAAAAGCACTAGTGGTGGCATTTTCTTTTTAGGAGAAAGATTAGTGACATGGTTAAGAAAGAAATAGAGTTGTATCTCACAGTCTACTGCCAAGGTTGAGTATGTTCCTGTAATTATGAATTGTTCAAACATTGTGTGGATCAAACAACTACCTGAAGGTATGCAAGAAGAGATTATTGATCCAATTACTATTTACTATGATAAAAAAAAGTTCTATTAACATATCAAAAAATCTGGTGATGCATTCAGAGAAAAAGCACATTTCTATCAAGTATCATTACTTTAGAGAGAAAGTATAATACAAGCATGTGATATTGGAGTATGTGAATTCAAATGAGCGGATAAAAGATATATTTTCCAAACCTCTACTGAAAGATTCTTTTGAGTATCTAAGAGGTAAGTTAGGGGTTCTTCCCCTATCCAATATTTAATAAGGAAATATGCATGCTGCATCAATTTAGGAACTCATTAGAATATCTATTTTGTGAGTTGATTCTAGTGTTCACTCTTTGTGTGAAGCCTGAAGTTGTGAAAGATGTTTATGTAAGCAATGAGAAATCAATACATTTGAGGTATGATTTACTACCTGAGAAATGTTTTCAAGAGTATATTATTTCTTTGGCATTGTTGTCAAAGAGGGAGAGATTACTATGGAGAATTTTACTAACTTTACTGAAATAGAGGGAGAGATTACTACAACAGAGGGAGGAGACCGATAGTGAGTGAGAGGGAGAATATTACAAAGATGGAGAGATATCCAAGAGAAGATCACACAAAGAGGAACTTAAAGCTTAGAAGGAGTACAAGTCAGAGACAAGACTGGAAATGTTTCCATCATCAATTGAACACTAAAGATTGATAGTAAGTGTTTTCATTAATGCCAAAGAGGGAGATTGTTACTATAACTAATGGTGATGTGGGATATTATTAACTGGTGATATTGATGAAGACCGACTAAGATAAGAGGTATACAAGATAGTAGAAAGGTTAGATCAGTTATTATCTTGTCATTGATGTCAAGCAATTGATTTTTTATTTATATTAAGTTGCCATATCATTAAGAGTATGATATAAGTTTAGTAAAGTTAAGAAGATGAAGAAGTGGAATGTTGTAAAAATGAAGAACTTAATTGGGTGACTTATATAGATCAGATAATGTTAAGGTTATGAACTGATATAATTGGTTTCTACCAAACATTCAATTATATCAAGTCGGTAAAGAAGATTAGTCAAGTTGGTAAGAAAAAAAATTACGGTTACCGAGCAGGAAAAGTCATTCAGTAAAGGAAAAGTAAGTTTCAGTAAAGTTAAAGGATGTCAAGACACTGAGTGGAAGGTTTCAGTTACCGAGCATAGTTAACCAAAATTTAGTTGATGAAAAGAAGTTAGTCACTCAGTAAGGAACAAAAATTAAATACAAGGGTTAGAATGACATTTAATGTTGAGCTATGATGAGCTAGAAGATTGTAATGATGAGGAAGAGTTAGTTAAAGAGATCTACAATCAGGAAAATTCAGAGTGATGGTTTATGGCAAGATATCTAAGTGGAAAAAAGAGAAGGAACAAGTTCCAAGAGAGTTCAAGCTCCAAGGTGATGATAAAACATTTTATCGAGATCTAGATTCAATGAATAAGTTTGTGAAATGAATTGGACAACTGACATTATTTAAAATAAAACATGATAAAGGAGATTAAGCAGAAAAACAAGGTCCATATAAAGGATGAATTTTTATGGAAAAATGGATGGTATGTTGAAGAGTTGAAGAGTCCTTGACTAATGCAGTGAAGAAGGAAAAGGTGAATTCTGAGTCAGAAAGACTGAATTTGATGAAGTGTTGAAGCCAATGGAAAGTGAAGGATTGAAGTGAAGACAAAGAGAACACAAAGGATCTGATTATGAAAAGGATAGTTGCAGATTTATAGGTCAATTTATCTGCTATTTCTTATTAACATTTGTAACAGAAAAATCTCGTAACCGAGTGGACTTAAGAGTCCTATTGTAAATTCTTGCAAAAGGTAACATTCTAGAAAGAGTGTTTAAAGTCCTTTAATCAAGCCACTCCTAATAGAGTGAAGATCCTAATAGGTCACACTAGACAATGTGTATTGTAATTGTTAACAAGATTGTCTTTTGACCAAGTATACTTCAGAAGAGTATTTCTTTAGTGGGTGACAATTCCCACAGTGGTTTTTCCCATAACTAGGTTTCCACATTAAATACTGGTGTTATATGTGTTGAATGATAATTTTTATTGTTATTTCTAATTGATAAATTCTATTTACTGTTGTCAGTAAATATTGAATTGTGTCTAACTGAGTTAACACTAAGTTAATCAGAGAAAAAAATTTTAAGGTAGAAAGAATCAAGGATTACTAAATCACCCCCCCTCTCTCTAATCCAACATAATTTACACCATAGTCTAGTATACCATATATTCAACCACCATAGAACCCTCAAGATGTTCTCTTTGTCAAACCAAAACCTTCAAAAATTCCAAGTGCCTCTCAACCATCAACATTGACCTTGTGAGTACAGGTCCACACAATTGAATCTCCTCGACTTGGTGTATGAAGTAGTGTTCTTGTGCTTTGAAAAATGTTGAAGGCAGACACATTTTCATTTCACACATTAGACGAGGAATTTTTCTCTTCCAATAATTTATATCTTCTTTATGAATTTCTTTAGATGATAACCATCTACAAGTGATTTAAGATGCAAATATATTAACGAGATTTAACAAAATAATATACAATATATTACATAACAAGTAAAACAAATGGAAAATGTAATATCTATACAACAAATTGAAAAAATATCGCTACTTATCTCAAGTATTTTCCAAGATCATATATAACTTGCTTGAAATTATTGTCAAAGTGGTCTGGGAGAGATAGAGGTAGAATGTACTGCAAAAACTATAAAATGATCTTTTCATCATTTTTCCAAAACTAGTAAACATAATACAATGAAATGTGCATGCAATATATAAATATATAGTAAATATAAAAGAACATGAATTACCTTAATAAAGGTATGCCAATCATGCGTTTTCATCCCTAGCCCAAATTTAACTTTATTTTCTATGATATTGTTTATGATCGCATCAAATCTTGTGGGAAATCAAATTTTTCATATGACTTATTTTGTAGCATTTTTTTTCTATTTTGTTAATAACCAAGGAAGGGGACTTATATTAATTTGGTCTCTATCACTATTTAATTGAATGATAGTTTTCATTGCATGAATGGATTCCTGAATGTCACTATAAATTTTGACAATTTTTTCTTCATCACACATTCCATTGAATATTTTCCATAACATATTTGTTATATTATTTCTGATACACATAATATCAAAAACATTCACAATTTGTAGCTTCTCATAGTAGGAAAACCTACTATATTGTCTAGGATAACTTTTCAGTCCCTTTGGAAGCTGGTCATTAATGCCTTGACAACCTTCATGAAGCATATAAGTTTAAAAAGTTAACAATGACAATCATTGTCAATTATAACATAAGTAAACAAAACACAATATATAAATCATATATGATAGATAAATTTTTTGATTCAATCACATTACCTTGACAATTAATTCTATTATATTACAACTTCCATATGTGAGGTGTCATTCTTCATGGTTTTGATGTAGTGCATTATGAGTTGGTGTAATTAAGTATTTACTAATTACATTTTACTTAAGTTTACTTAGGATAATGCATTTGCATATTAGTTTTCTTTGAGACACCTAGGAGTTTGCATTTCATTTTAGCACATGGTTAGGAGAATTTCCACTTTAGGTGGTGATAGTTGTCATCTCATACCTCTTTGTGTGTGAGATCCACCTTTAGTGCTCTTATCACATTATCATCCTCTCATTGTTGCACATGTTTCACATACTTTGATGTACAATGGAGGATGATCCACCTTTGGTGGACATGTGATTACACCATGTCTAGTTGATAGCTTATCTCTTTCATATCTTCTAGGTATCATACATTGCCTATATATTTAGGCACATCTACATTGTATACATCTATTATCCATTATCATTTGATCATTATTGAATTATTCATTTGATCATATTATCTTGTCTCTCTTATTTGTGCTATCTCTTGAGCTTCTAGATCTTGGCATTACATTCATTGCCTTAGGCAAATTCTTACATGGTATCAGAGCCGTAGGAGTCTTCATTGCATAGCCATTGGAGATCCATTGTTGCTTCAAAGTTTAGAGGGCCACAAACCAAATTTGGGATCAACATTTTGTGGGAGATTTTTGAGCAAGATCAGACCTCACCATTGCATCCGGGTGGCTATTTCCATAAATTTTGACTATAAATTTTCCTATCTTGGGAAATTTTCAAATTTGAGGCAATTTTTTTTTTTGCAAATCAGACCTCTAAGGTCCGATCTATAGTTGGGTAATATTTATTTGGCAATTTTATTTCAGATTTGAATTTATTTCCATTTTTAGTTATTCATTTTTCAGATCTACAAATATTTTGTTGGAAAAATTTTGGCCTATTAGGCATGTTGGATTCTTCTACCTTAGGTCGAGTCACCACACAGATAGGTCAAGTTGGATCACCAACTCACATTGAACCCTCTCAGATCAGATCGACAGCTCGCAATGCATAACCGAATCAGATCGAATCGACAGATCATAACAGATCCCTGACCTGAGTTGACACTTGAGTCGACAAACAAGATTGTTGAAGAAAGCCAGATCGTAGGTCACTGAGCCGAGCTCAAGGCTCAAGTTGGTGAGCCAAGCTCAAGGCTTGAGCCAGTGAGTCGAGCCATAAATTGAGTCGAGCTCTTTATTTTCTTTTCTTCCACGCAATGGATTGTTTAAAAGATGTTGATCCCCACAACACCGTGAATGTGAGACTAAAGTCCCACATCCACCACCGACCCATCTGCTCTGCCAGCCACCTCAGCAACCCACCTCAGCTAGTATCCACCTTACCGTGGACAAGCACACCAGCCTAGTGACACATCAACAAACACAACAAATCCCTGGTCACCACATGTCAGGATAAAAATGGTATTTAAAAAAATAAAATAGAAATTTTCATAGAGTTTGCTATGTTAAATTTGATGTGTGTTTAGTCATCACTGAGGTCAATTTTTAATGCAATTGATGGTCTAGAAGATGTCAAATTTAATGGCCTAATTTCTTCATCATTTTGTGTGTTTAAATTTGATGACCATTTGATTATCATTTCTAGAAAAATTTGCACTATTGTGATGATCGTTCAGACATCAAATTTAACCTGGTGTTTTTTTGACATCGGCAAGGTTTGAAAATTTTGAATCTCACACCATTTACAGTTTCAGTTTTGTAGTCCGACTTTGGGAGGCCATAACTTGGTCATTTGAGCTCCAAATTGAGTGTAATTTTTTTTATTTTGGCTAGAATTTGTTGAACTTTTTAGTGGTGTGTTATTTTCTAGTTTTGGATAATGGGTTTTGCAGAAATTACAATTTTTGGTGATTGTACCTGCCCAATACTCAATTTTGCAACTTTAGGCTTCGTTCGGGCTCATACAAACACATTTTCATGTGCCATTTTTTTTAAAAGTGTATAGTTTTTTGAGTACTTTCTAGATTTGATATTAGATTGTAGCCTTATTTGGGCAAAAATATCACTTTCAGAAATAGGTCTTTTTTGGCCTTGTATGATAATTGTAAAGCTTAGGATTTTCTTTAATTCTAAGAAATATTGATTTTGAGTCCGATTTGGCCTCATAAAGACAGTTGTAAACTTGAAAATTAGAAGTCCACTTTGGCCCAAAATTGGCAAGTGGCAATTGTACACACACTAGCTATAAAGTGCCAAAATCATCATTTTTTTTTTTGGGGGGGGAGGGGGGGATGTCTTGTGTGTTGGTGTCTCTCTCTTTCTTGTGCTCTTTTATTTTACATCATGGGTTATATTGCAAAATTAACTCCACATAACTATATATGCTACATGGAAAGATAATGTATGGAGCAAGTTAATGGTTAAAGGTTTAAATCCTTATGTGGCTGGTACAATTAAAAAACTTGTTGATGATGATGTTTTTGCAGTAGCTAATTGACCATGAAATTTTTTTAAGGCTTTAGGAGTCTTGAGAGAAAATGTTTCTGAAGCTATCATGTACCACATCAAATCCATAAATGATTCTAAAGACGCTTGGGATAAACTTGCAGATTTGTTTGGTAAAGTGGATGAAGAAATGAGATTCTCAAATGAGACTGATCTCCTCAAATTAGAGCCCATAAATTTTGACACAATCCAAGATTATCTCAACAAAGTCAATTATTATAGAGAACAACTTGAGGATTGTGGTAATCCCATGAAGGATGCGAAGTTGATTAGTCACTTGTTGAAACATCTTCCTCCTGAATATGCAACTTTTGTTTCAAGTTACAATACTCACAAGTTGACCATGGGTAATGCCTTCACTAAGCCTTCATTTGAGTCATCTTAAGAAATGTTGGTCTTAGAACAAGAAAAAATGATGAGTATGAGATTCTTAAGTCTTCAAAGTCTAAGGCATTGGTGAATAATAATGAGAATCAAAGGAATCAAGGTGGTAAAGGTTCCAATGAGAAGCAAAAGCAGTGGAAGACCAAATCAAAATCAGACACACAAGAATCTTCCTCCTCAAAACAAGGAAAGTTTTCTTCCAACAACAAAAATAGGGGAAACAATCCTAAGGAGAAGAAAAAATTTGTGCATATTGCAAGAAGCCAAATCATGATGAGCATCAATGCCACAAGAAACAAATTGATGAGTTGACAAACATAATCAAGAAACATCACATTGATTTTCCAAGTGCCTATAAGGGAAAGGATTCATCACCTTCCACTTCAAAGGGTAAAGGGAAAGAATTTGTGGAAAGTAAAACTAATTCAGAGGAATGGATCTTTGATTTAGGTGCCACATATCATATTGGTGCTACAAAGGAGAAATTCTCTTCTTTGAAACCATCTATGGTACCTCACATCTATGCAGGAGATGATACTCAAGTGGAAGTTGAAGGGAAAGGGGAATTTGAGATGGAAAATGGATCTTTCAAAGATGTTCTCTATGTTCCAAACCTTAGCACAAACCTCCTTTCAATTTACCAAATCACTCACTATGGAGGTGAAAAGAAAGTTGAGTTCCTTCCTGATTCAGTTGTAGTAAAAAAATATTAAGGATGATTCTATGGTGGCAATAGGAAAAGAAAATCATGACACAAGGCTTTATTCATTTTCTCATTTAATACCTAAGAATCCTTCTCATGCCTTGTTGACACACTCAAATTCACAAAGTAAACTTTGGCATGAAAGATTTGGACATCTCAACTATCGGTATCTTCAATAGGTTAGCAACAAGAATATGGTCAAAGGTCTACCTC
Source organism: Chamaecyparis obtusa (assembly GCA_027943335.1). Lineage (NCBI taxonomy): Eukaryota > Viridiplantae > Streptophyta > Pinopsida > Cupressales > Cupressaceae > Chamaecyparis > Chamaecyparis obtusa. Next base: position 309,998 of record BSBK01005448.1, read on the forward strand.
AAGTCAAGTATTCAAAGGGTGTATGTTCAGGTTGTGAAGTGGGAAAGCATCCCAAAGATAATTTTGACAAGGGAAGTCTTGGAGAGAAACATTTTTTCTTGAGTTGGTTCATAGTGATGTACACAGGCCCATTTCCAATGCCATCATTTGGAAAGGCTCGTTATGTACTCACCTTCATTGATGACTTTTCATGCTACACTTGGGGTCTAGTTTCTTGGTCACAAGAGTGAAGTGTTTGATAAATTTCTCACCTTCAAGGCTCGTGTTGAGAAGCAATCAAGGAAAGTCATCAAGATTCTTCAAACATAAAATGGAAGGGAATATGTGAACTCAAGGCTTATAGAGTTTTGCACACTTGAGGGTATTTATATTCAGCATTTAGTTGCCTACTATCCATAGCATAATGGTGTTTTAGAAAGGAAGAATAGAACCCTTAAGGAATTGGCCACTTGTATGATTCATGCTAAGTCTTTTTATCAAGCCTTTTGAGCTGAAACTATATGTTGTGCCACTCACATACAAAATATAATTCCGCATAAATCCTTGGATGAAATCACTCATTTTGAGGCTTGGTGTGGTAGAAAACTAGTTATGAAACACTTTAGGGTCTTTGGTTGTCCATCTTGGGCATGCATACCTCCAAAAAAACACAAGGCATTGGAACCACAAAGTAAGCCTTGCATATTTTTTGGTTATCCTGAGACTCCTAAGGCATACAAGCTTATGAATCATGAGACACATGAGATCTTCTTTGAGAGGAGTGTTCACTTTGAAGAGACTTGTCCTAGTTTTACTTCTTCAAATACTCCTACTTCCCCCACTTTTCATAATTATAGTGATGATAATGACTTGGAAGATGAAATTCCTTCAACCCCAACTCACAGGATTCCACCTTTGCAAGGTCAAGACATAGTCGAGGACATTCCTTCTTCATCTTCTTCTTCCACTAGACCTCATTGGGCAAAAAAAAACACTTGATTTAGTAGGTTCACTTATGGGAATTACTTCAGACACTAGGAGGACAAGGTCACAACACAACTCATTTCCACATGCTTATATTGCAATTACTTCATATCCACAAACATTTAAGGAAGCTTTAGGGGTTCCCAAGTGGGACAAAGCTATGGAGGATGAGTATAACTCTTTGATGAGGAATAACACTTGGGACTTAGTTCCTCTTCTTAAGGGAACAAAGTTGGTTTGATGTAAGTTGATCTATTGGACCAAGTTTGCAGCAAATGGAAGTGTGGATAAGTATAAGGCAAGACTTGTTGCAAAAGGTTTCTCTTAGGTTCCTGGTATTGACTACACTGAAACCTTTGCACCTGTAACCAAGATGAACTCCATTCATTTGACACTTTCTATTGCTATAGCTCATGGTTGGGGTGTACATCAGATGGATGTCAAGAGTGCATTTCTACATGGGGAATTCATGAGGAAATTTATATGGAGTAGCCACAGTGATTCATCTAGGATATTACTATGGTTTGTAGGTTAAGGAAGTCTATGTATGGCCTCAAACAGGCTCCTAGGGCTTGGTATGCCAAGATGGATTCCTTCCTTCTCTCAGCAGGGTTCACTAGGTGTCATTCGGATTTGAATGTCTACATTCTTTGGTAGGATGACTCACACTTGATACTTGTTCTTTATGTTGATGACTTGATCATTACAGGGAGTACTTCATCCATCATTGGAAGCATCAAGTCTTCTTTGCAGGATATATTTTCTATGACATACTTGGGTTTACTTCACTATTTTTTTGGTATTGAGATCACACAGTCCTTAGTGGGGATCACACTTTCTCAGCCCAAGTATGCTTTTGATTTACTTTCTTGATTTCACACAAGTGATTGCAAGGATGCATCCACTCCCTTTCTTTCAAGTGTCAAGTTAGAGGATAAGTGTTCCACACCACTTGTTGATGCTACATTGTATAGATAGTTTGTTGGAAGTTTCATCTACTTGACACATACACGCCATGACATATCCTTTGTAGTTGGCATGGTTTATCACTTCATGCAAGAGCCACATGAGCTTCATTAAAAGGAATCCAAACACATATTATACTACATACAAGGTACACATACACATGGGATTCACTATGCAATAGGTGTAGGACTTCATTTGGTTGGATATACATACTCAGATTGGGCAGGCAATCTTGATGGTTGCAAGTCTACTTTAGGTTACATGTTTCATCTTGGTTCAGGCCCCATTTGTTGGCAGAGTAAGAAGCAACATGCTACTACTCTCTCTTTGACTGAGGCTGAGTATTGAGGGGCTATTACTGTAGCTATAGAGGCTATTTGGCTTCATCATATCCTCAAGGATTTTGGTTTCAGTATTCCATGACCTATAGTCATTCATTTTGATAATTAGGGTGCTATAGATATCTCCAGACATCTAGTCCAACATCAGTGGACCAAACACATTGAGGTTCACATGCACTTCATCAAAGAGTTGATACAAGAGCAGGTCATTGAGATGTAATATTTTCCTACAATAGAGTAGATTGCAGACATCTTCACCAAACCCTTCACTGAGAGAAATTTTCTTCAATTGTGAGCTCTCTTGGGGGTGTGGGATATTCCTTCAGGGGGGGTCATATGACTTCTCTATTCTCTCTTATGGGGGGGATCTTTTCCTCACATGAGGTCTTCTCTCTCATTTTATATAAATGTACTTATCTCTCTTTTTGGGGGAGGGTTTTTCCCATGAAGTTTTCCCTCTTTCTCTTCTTTATGAGAGACTGCATTGCATATATTTTGCACTTGCAGTTTCTACATGGGTATCTAACATGGCCTAGTATTCGGGACCCATCATGCATTTTCATACATCATTATGATCTTAATTGCATTCCCCTAAGTTGCACTTAAGGGGGGTTTTCATGTAATTAAGTATTTACTAATTACACTTTACTTAAGTTTACTTAGGATAATGCAATATGCATATTAGTTGTCTTTGAGACACCTAAGATTTTGCATTTTATTTTAGCACATGGTTAGGAGAATTTCCACTTTAGGTGGTGATAGTTGTCATCTCATACCTCTTTGTGTGTGAGATCCACCTTTAGTGCTCTTATCACATTATCATCCTCTCATTGTTGCACATGCTTCACATACTTTGATGTACAATTGAGGATGATCCACCTTTGGTGGACATGTGATTACACCATGTCTAGTTGATAGCTTATCTCTTGCATATCTTCTAGTTATCATATATTGCCTATATATTCAGGCACATCTACATTGTATACATCTATTATCCATTATCATTTGATCATTATTAAATCATCCATTTGATCATATTATATTCTCTCTTATTTGTGCTATCTCTTGAGCTTCTAGATCTTGGCATTACATTCATTGCTTTAGGAAAATTCTTACAAATGACATTACCTTGATGATTAATTCTATTAAATTACAACTTCCATAAGTGAGGTATCATTCTTCATGTTTTTGATGTAGTCTCTTCTTTACCATTGAAAATATGTTTTTTAGTAGTTCAATACTTATGGTTTATGTAGGATTTGAGTAATACAAATCCACAAAACCTGAAGATCACCTGTATACAAAAACCTATTACAAGGAAGTAGAGACAAGAAGAGGGAAAGGGTTTGACTCAAAAATATGAAGAAGAAAATATCCTCAATTAATGAATGAATAAAATATACAAAGGATCATCCTTATAAAGGAGACCGAAAGCCTTGAAAGGAAAACTCTAGTGCATGTAATAATTAGTTTAACTATTACATGACTAATGCATGAGTTTAGAACAACTAGTGCATATGGGTTTAACTAAAGCAAAAAGGAGTTGATATCTAAAGAAGGGAGTAAAGATTAATTAACATAATTAATACTTTACTCTAATACCCCCCCTTAAGATGAGCAATGATGCAGCTACAAACAATGCAAGAAGAAAGAAAATGGGTCACGGCAACAAAGGCCTGATTAGGTACCCAAGTAAAAAAGAGAGTCTCTACAAAGAAGAGAAATAGAGAAAACCACATGGGAAAAACTCCACTCCAAAAAGAGACAAAGACTAGTCTGAAGGACTGAAGAAGCCTCCAAAACTAGCAATGTTCTAGAAAATAGGAACAAAGATGAACATGTACAACATCACTGAAGCATGAAATTGCAAACTCTGTCAAGAAGAAACTGATGATCTGAAGATCCTCCACAAAAATATGACCAGGTAGAGAAGACTGTAATCTGCATGAGTGCCCTCAAATAACACTACTTGAATCAGGAAGCAAACAAAGGCAAACACCTGAAGTCAAAGATACAGATGGCATAAACACCAAAAGCCTAAAGAGCTGATCAATCAAAGCTGGAAGAGTACATCCAAAAATAGGAAAGAAAAGAGTGTCCATATGGTAAATGATCCATCTCACTGGAATGCATAGGTACCCAGCCACTGCAACCGCCTAGTACATAGGATCAAATACTAAATACATGGCTCACACAATCAAACCAAGGAAGTAGTAGAACCAATAGTAGAAACCCCCCCATATTGCTAACAAGGGAGTAATGATAGGTACAATGAAAAGATCATCCAAGAAGAACTGCATGATGAAGATGAATCTGAAACATCGAATGTACAGAGAGAGTACAAACACAAATAAAGATACCTGAGGCTAATGTCAATGGAGGAACACTCACATGACAAAAGAAGATGGAAAACAAAGGCAAACATCAAACCCCCCCAACACTGTATAATGGAGTGCGAGTACAAATAGCATGAACATGTGCAAGATCCCATCAAAGCAATAGAATGGCACTTTATCTCAGTGCGTGTGCATAAAAGAATGCTACAAAAAGTGAAGTATACACTGATCAAAGAAGATCAAAGGCTACCGAAATAAAAGAACAACCTAAGATGAGCCATCCCTCAAAGGGAAGAGATCCCAGGACCTGAAACAACTAAGATATCCACCAGACCGCTAAAAAGAAAGAATCTGAATAAAATGAACCTCGAGCAGAATCTAGAAAAATGACTCATAGCACTAAAAATCTCTCTGAACAAGCTTTCCACCGATATATCATTTTCCAAAAATGGAGTCCAGATGTGCAAGATAGAGCTCCTGAAGTGTAGAACTAAAGATCTAGCTTTGACAGAGAAAAACATCATCAAAAATATAAAACTAGAAAAAATAACCTCTAGAACTGGAAAGAGCTTAGAATTACCTTTTCGATGATATCTTGTTTACCAAATTTTGACACCGTATGCTCAAGATATGAGCAAAAAACCAAAAACTACATTGGAGGGCCCAAAGAAGGTGTGTACAAAGATCTGAGGATGGGTGACATTAGAAAAAGGACAAAAAACCACATGAAACCATCAGATCTAATAAAATCTTAGAAAGATCTTTTCGACAATATCTCGTTTGCCGAAAATAGAGCTCGGATGCAAGAGAAATGGATCCCGAAAGGCAGGAGGTCTGAAACGCCACGATCACAGAGAACATCTGACTTTGACAGCAAAAAAAAAGAATCAAAATGGAAAAATCACAAAAGCATACTAGCAAATTTAGATCGGGCTCGGAACCAGCTTTTTGATGATATATCACACACCCAATTACGATCCTAGATGCCCAAGATATTTTTTTAAAAAAGCCCAGGTACCTCCAAAAAGCTCAAAAAATAAACAAAGGTCTACTGACATCATTAATCTGCATGCTTAAAAATGACGGCCAAATGGCCATTGTAGATCTAAACCCCAAGAGCTTAAAGAAAAGGCCCCTGGTCATGTGGGTGACTAGGGGCTAGAGAGCAATCGCAGGGGCTGGGTGGAGCGGTGCGGCACGAGCGGAGCGGGGCTGAGTGCGGTGGAGGAGGCCGTGGAGCTGAGGGTGGCAATGGTAGAGGAGGCCATGGATCTGAGGCTGGTGGTAGAGGTCGTGGAGCGCGGATGGTGGAGCCAAGGGTAGCGGCGGTGGAGGCCGCGGAGCACGGACGGTGGCGACGGAGGAGGCCGCTAACTGCACGGAGCGAAGGTCGCCAGGTGGTTGCCGCTGTGCGGTGGCCACTGGGTGGCACCCCTTAAAAAAGATTTTTTAAATTTTTTTAAAAAAAAATCATATGCCTCGATGTGCGTGCCAAGGCCATACTACCTTAGTATGCAAAATTTTTTTTTGCCTCAGATGGAAACTTGTCCAAAATCGACAAGCTTTATATGGATTTTGACTATCTTGGGCCTTCCAGACACAACCGTGAGGTCCGTTTGGGCTAGAAATGCTCCAAAAAAAATTATTCTTTTTTTTGCAAGCATAAAAGAAAAAAAAATAACATCCTACAGAGAATACCAGATCTGAAAACTATAACCAAAACCTCTCAAATCAGCCAAAAAATCCCTAAGTTGAATCCTTCAAACGTGAACAAGTTGTAGTAGATTAGGCTCTGATACCATGTAGGATTTGAGCAATACAAATCCACAAAACCCAAAGATCACCTGCATACAAAAACCTGTTAGAAGGAAGTAGAGACAAGAAGAGGGCAAGGGTTTGACTCAAAAATATGAAAAAAAAAAATTCCTCAATTAATGAATGAATAAAATATACAAAGGATCATCCTTATAAAGGAGATCGAAAGCCTTGAAAGGCAAGCCCTAGTGCATGTAATAATTAGTTTAACTATTACATGACTAATGCATGAGTTTAGAACAACTAGTGCATGTGGGTTAACTAAAGCAAAAGGAGTTGATATCTTAAGAAGGGAGTAAAGATTAATTAACATAATTAATACTTTACTCTAACAGTTTCTATGGAGGAAGTGCCTATTCTCATCAAACACCTTCTTTCCTAAACTTGTTGAATGACAAGATTTCATCTTTGGACTACAAACTGGACATGCAAATTTTCCCTTTGTTTGAAGACCTGCAAGATCATGTATAAATGGATTATATATATATATATATATATATTGAATAGATTATTTTAAAAAATGAATGATATACTTTATAAAATTAAATATTATTAAAGTGCGCAAGTTGAACTTTATAACATACCACAAAAATGTGTTAGCCTTGGGGCATCATGAATTGTCCATACAAGCATTGTATGTAATTTAGCTTGTCTTTGTCCTGTTGGTCTAGAGACGTCATACATAGTGATGTCATTACATAACTTTAGTAACTTGTCGATAAGAGGCTCAATATATAAATTTATATCTTTAACTTGGTACTTATCTAGTTGAATGATCAGACACATTATGTAATTATTATAACCATTTTATTGAAATATATATAATTTAATGTACATGACTATTAAATAAAAAAAATCATTGCCAACATTATGTGCTCCCTCTTTATTGACATCTATGGAGGAATTTTATTGTTGATAACAAAAATAGGCGACACTGAGTAAACAGATCTTAGCTCTCCAAATGGATTGACATCATCCACTACCAATGAAAGCCTAAGATTACAAGGTTCTTCTTTAAAGTGTGGCCATTTTTCATCTATGTACCTAAATGATGATCCATCCGCAAACATTCAAACAATGTCATCTCCACTTCTATTTCGTGTATGGTGATACATAAATTTTACTAAGCTTTTGCACCTAAATAATCGCTGCATAGATAGAATAATGAGAATATAAAGAAGAACCTTGTGAGGCACCTTTTTTGTTAGTTGATATGTTCGATACCTACAGATATGACATTCTAGGCATTTTGTTGCAAATTCATGTTTTTTATGATATATAGTATGATCATTAGGACATGCATATATTGCTTGATACTCCATTCCAATATGTTTCATAATGGCGGATAATTCTCGGTATGAGTGAGGTAGAATATTTGATGGTGGTAACAAAAATTCCCCTATCAATCTACAATGAAAAAAATAATTTGTTAATATAAAGAATAGTAATGGTACATATTTCACCCTTTATTTACTAGTGATGAAATAAAAACAAAAAAAAGATGAAAAAAGATGACATATATGAATACCTTAACATACGTGAGATTTTGATTGTTGGATAAACCATTCATAACCTTCAAGTTCACCAACAACAATACAAAAAAGAAAAGAGTTGTTTTGGAGCCTTCATAAAGGAGCTCATATGTCTTCTCAAGTACAAGTAAATCATGAACAACACCAAAGTCATCTTGATCATCATGATCAGTTGTGCTAGTACTAAATGTGTCATGGATCAATGTATTTGTACCATCATCTTCAACTGTATTTTCTGGCGCATGATCATCTTCTTCCATAGGATCATTAACTTCATCTTCGATATTCACACCTCCATATTCCTCCACTTATAAAACCACATTATTTGGGTTGTGGTAGTCCATATCATGTGCCCTAGGGCACCCCACCAATATAATAATGATCAACATAAATAAACCATGATCATGATCTCATTATCAAGTGACTTTTTATGTATATATAATGTTAAAATGATATAAACATTTACAAATACAATCAATATAATCACATAGAATGAAAAACTTACCAATGGATGATAATCATGCCCCCTTCAATGTGACCATGTTGCCTACAATGTTTCTCAGTTGTTGTGATTAAAAGTCTTCTCCTCTTTAAGCCCTTGCAATTATTGTAGGGATAATAACATTTCCCATCACCTTTTCTTTTCAATCTAGACCACAATATAGAAATTTTCTCCTTATTTTGTTCTTGACTAACATTAGCTGACATGATTTTTCTTCACATGCAACAAAATTAGATTATAAAAAATTTAATCTATAACCTTCACAAATCTAGAAAAATAATGTTTCAATTATGAAAAATATTATCCGCGCAAGTATATATATTTTAGAAGGCTAACCCTACCGACTTTTTAAAAACTTTTTTTAAACTTTTTTGCTTCATCAAAATTATGATGAATTTGTTCGTTAGAAGTCTGGTGAACTCAAACATAGCCAAAATTCTAAAAATTGTTGGGCATTTTTTCAAACAAATAAGAATTTGACACATTTAACCTCATAAGATCTGACAAAACATAAAAATTCCCATAGTTCGTTGCAATTTTTTGTCAAAAAATGTACCAAAATGAGTTAGTGACATATTGGAAAAATCTCTAGAAAGAGATTTGCACTTATCAATATTAGCAGTAACATTTAATAGACTTGAAGAATATAAGGTTAGGCTAAATCCAAAGAAATGTGTCTTTGGAGTCACATCAGGAAAGTTGTTGGGATTTATTGTCTCCTATAGAGAAAAAGAGATCGACCCTGAAAAGGTCCAAGCTATAATTGCAATGCCTCCCTATAACAACTCTAAAAAACTTAAGAAGGTTACAAACAGTAAGAAGATTTATCACAACTGGAAAACAAGTGCCACCCATTCCACCACATATTGCATAAAGATATAAAATTTGAATGGATAAAAGATTGCTAGAAGGTGCTCCAAATACTGAAAGACTACCTTCTATCAACGCCGATCTCAATAGCACCTATTCTATATCAACCATTACCATTGTACATCTCATAAACTAAGCACTGACTAGGGGCATGTTGACACCTAAAATTTCTCCTAGGTGAACAAACTTATGGGAAGTTTAGTGAATGTAGGACCTTATGCATTTTCATTGAACAACCTCCAAGATTTTAGAACCTGACTCTTCAATTTTTGTAAGGGGAAAAGATGAAGAAGTGTTACTAATTTATTCTAAGGTGATACTCCAAGCTTTTGGAACACTTTAAAATGCGCATGATATTTCACAAAATGAAATACTGAGGCAACCCTTTAGATCAAAAGTGGAACAGTCACTGATCTATGAAATAACTATTTAAGCATGAGACACAAACCAAGAGCATATAATGATAGCTACATATAGAGAAGCTTAAAGCATAATCTTCTTATTTGAAACCAAGAATGAAAATACTAAAGTCGGGAAAAGCGTAGAAAACATTAATGAAAGCAATGAATCTTGAAAGAACAAAAGGCTAAAATCATAGTTGAGATATTTCATTGACTACAATGCCCGATACAATTTTAAGGATTACTAGAATAGCCTTCCACATGAGAGTGAAAGTCCCTATTATAATGATCCTATCTCTTTTTAACATCACAAATCTATGCATTATATAAGCTAAGGCACCACCTAATTCTCTTAACATAAAGTGGCTTAAGAAAAATTGATACACGACACATTCCACTAAGTGGAGAAGTTACAACATCCATTGTTGGCCCTAAAAAGAAGACATCCATCACGTGATCTATTAAAAAAAAATCAGATCCTTCATTATTTTTCTCCAAAACCACTCAAGATTAGATTCTCTGTAATCATAACAATATTTTGCTAAAAACCATGCCAAAACTAAGCAAGAAACAACCTCACAGATACTAGACACATGGAAGCATTTAGTTTCAAAAAGAAAGACACGTGGCATATCGGCACACAATCTCTTTCATTTAGTAGATGTTGAACTCTCTCAAAGGCCTACAAGATGACCATGTGGCACACTCCACAGTAAAGATATAACTTTATGCAACACACGGGCCCACCAGTGAAAAAGGAAATGTAGTTAGCACCTTTCTAGACAAGTGGCACTCGAGCAAAGAATTTCATCAAAAAAGAAGCTTGACCCAAATGTGTCAGGTTATCAAGTGGCAAGAACGCGTAGCTATGGATCTTTTGATGAAGGGAACAAGTAACATGCTCCAAAATTCATATCGTGTGGACACGTGCCATACTAGCGGGCCTTCTTTAAGTCCTATGTTCTCGCTATCCTTCAAAACTCTATGGTGTTGGTTTGGCGCTCTTTGCAGAGATCACACACAAAAAAAATGAAGGATTTCAAAGGAAAGGAGCTCGTGGACTTGGTAAAATCTATACTATTTTGCTACCTCAACTTCATAGGGTCATAACTTTCAGCTTGTTTCTCATAATTCATAATGGTGCACATCATTGGAAAGGTATTCAAGAGTTCTAATTTCAATCCCTTGACACTATGTCTTTGGAAAATCATGCTAAAGGATGGACGATAGTTTCAGCCCCAAATTCTCCTCTGAAGGTCTCTGAAAATGCACTTTTCTGTAACATAGAAAAACATTGAAAAATTGGATTTTCGGTTTTTCCTCAATTCTACTCAACCTCACATTTCTACATTTATTCAAATCACCTAAAATGATTTTAGAATGTTGAGGTTGATAACATATCTACATTTTTTGTGACTTACAGGGAATCTTAGCCTACTGAGAAAGAATCTCAGAATATTTGGTTGTACATATCAAAATTCCTTATCCATTGGGCACAAAGTCAAAATGGAGCACTACAAAAAATAGACCTACCTCAAAATGAGAAGACGCACAAAAATACTTGTGCAAGCATGCACTTGGAGGAAAATTGGAAACTAAGACATGCATTCCCTTAAGGGGAATGCAACATGTGCAACAACACTTCTTGGAAATTAAGAAAACTCCTAACCTACCATGTACAAAGATTTACATTGAGAAGGTGTTAAGCGAAGCCATTAAGTCGCTTATCAAAGTATCTTCCCTTCCTAAGTAGCTTATGACACTTCGTATGCTTCTGGACAACTAGCTAGAAAAGGAAACTTGAAAGCAATCCAACATGCTAGAATTCCTTAATGAAATTAAGAACAAAAAATCTCACCCATGTTTGAAAGTTGTCTTCCTAAACTGAATCGGAAAGCTAAATCTACTCTCCTTGAAGATCATATTCATGCTCAAAGGTAAGCATGACTAGTGGTGACCTGTAGATCTGGGCTAGATGTCTGATGGGACATCCTCTTGAAATCTTTGCTACTTTGATTTCTTGTCATCCAACAAAGGATGGATCTGATGGCTTTTTCAAAGGTGAGCCATCTTCCATTGTAGGAGGTGATGGCTTAGTGCTGAGGTTCGAATAGAATACCTTTATCTCATGCTAGAATTGGTATTTTCTTAGCACTTCCTTTCTTTCTTTTGCCTCATTCTCCACAAAGTGAGGAAGCTCATCAAATAAGAGGGATAAATCCTCTTCTTCTACTTCTTCCTCTTCTTCTCCTTCTCAATACATCTCCTTAGCTTTGTAAGAAAATGGAATTACACAAATAGCTAGTTGTGCCTCTTCCATAGTCACTAGTTTCTTGGCCCTTTCATTCCTAGTAGAAGCTTGCATTGCAATAAATTGCTCTTGTTGTCTTCTTAAAGCTTGTTCTTTCTACTGTATAGTTTGAGCTTGGTAAGCAAGCTCCTCTTGCATCTGGCTATATTTTTTCTCCTCTTCAATGGCTTTTAACTCCTTTTGAAGGTTCAACATCATCTCCCTGCAACTAATATTTTTCATATTTTGGTGCTAGGAGGGAGGATCAGCATGATGATAGGAGCTAAAATAATCCTCCCATGGTTGTTGTTAAGCATAACCATGGGAGGGTGGGATGTAAGAATTAGAAAAATTCCCATAACTAGTTGTAGTATGGGAATATGGATCAAAATTGAAAGCATTTTTGGATTGGAATTGATGATTGAGAGGTGAAATCCTTGTATTTTCATGAAAAGGATGGGGAAAAATCCACCTTCCATAATATCCCTTCATATTAAAGCATGAAGAAATAAGGATATCTATAGTAAGATCTGGGAAGGTACCATCAAAATCAGCCAATCTTTTTTGGCTACAAAGTCTCTAGGTGCTTGAAATTTGCCTCTATAAGCTAAAAATACTAAAGAATGCACCAAATCTTTAGTTGTGAAGGCTCTATCCCACCAAGCATGCCAGAGAAAGAAATTTTGACACCTAAAATTGCTCCTAGGTGAACAACCTTATGGGAAGTTTAGTGAGTGTGGGACCTTATGCATTTTCACTAAACAACCTTTAGAATTTTAGAAGTTGGATCTTCATTGTTTGAAAGGAGAAATGAGGAAGACATGTTACTAATTTATTCTAAGATGATACACCAATCTTTTGGAACACTTTAAAATGCACATGCTATTTCACAAAATGAAATACCAAGGCAACCCTTTATATCAAAAGTGGAACAATCACATATCTATGAAATAGTTATTTAAGCATGAGACATAAAAAAAGCACATACAATGATAACCACATATAAAGAATCTTAAAGAATAATATTCTTAGTAGAAAACAAGAATGCAAACACTGAAGTTGGGAAAAGCATAGAAAACATTCATGGAAGCAATTAATCTTGAAAGAACAAAGGGCTAAAAGCATGGTTGATATATTTCATTGACCCAAATGCCCATTACAATTTTAAGGCTTACTAGAATCACCTTTTTCATAAGAGTGAAAGTCCCCATTATAATGATTGTCTCTCTTTTACATCAAAAATATCTACATTATATAAGCTAAGGCATTTCTTGATTCTCTTAATAGAAAGCAACTTAAGAAAAAGTGACATGTGACGCATTCTGCTAAGTAGAGAAGTTATAATCTCCATTGTTGGCCCTAAAAAGAAGACAGCTAGCACATGATATATTAACAAAATAAAATCCTTCATTATTTCACTTTACAACCACTCGATCAGATTCTCTATAATCATGATGATGGTTGTGCTGAAAATCATGCCAAAACTGAGCAAGAAATAGCCTTGCAGATGCTAGATGCGTGGATTCTGGAAGCATTCATCTACAATAAAAAATACATGTGGCACATGGGTGAAAAATATCTTTCAAAGAAGATTTTGAACTCTCCCAAAGGCCTACAAGATGACCATTTGGAAGACTTCAGAGTGAAGATATAACTTTATGCAACACATGGGCCGACCACCAAAAAGGGAAATGTAGTTATTGCCTTTCTAGACACGTGACGCTCGAGTGAAAATTCTCATCAAAAAAGAAAAAGAAGATTGACCCAAATGAGTGATGTTGTCAAGTGGAAAGCACATGTATCTACAGATCTTTTATCGAAGGGAAAAAGTAACTTTCTTCAAAATGTATGCCATGTGGACATGTGGCATATTAGCGGGCCTTCTTTAAGTCCTTCCTTCCCGGTATCCTTCAAAACTTTGTTGTGTTGGTTTGGTGCTCTCTATAGTGAGTGCACACATAAAAATGAAGGAGTCTGAAGGAAAAGAGCTTGTGAACTTGGTAAAAATTGCACCATTTTTCTGCCTCAACTTTGTGAGATCATAACTTTCAGGTTGCCGCTTAGATTTCATAATGGCGCACATCTTCAGAAAGGTATTTAGGAGTTCTAATTTCAGCCCCTAGACGCCATGCCTTTGTCAAACCAGGAAAAGGGATGAATGATAGTGTCAAATGCAAATTATGCTTCGAAGGCTTTTGAAAATGCACTTTTCTGTAACATCTAGAAAATACTAAAAAAATGGATTTTTAATTTTTCTCAATTTTGCTCAACCTAGAATTTCTGCATTGCTTCAAATCACCTAAAATGCCTTTAGAATGTTGAGGTGGATAATAGATCTACAATGCATAACTAACATAAATGAATCATAAGGAAAAGGGATGGCCATATACTACATTAGTCAGACGCTTGTGGCTTGCAAACTAAATTACACTTCTATTGAAAGAGCATGTCTAGCCGTAGTTTTTGCTTCACAAAAATTTAGACACTACATGTTAAGCCACAAGATGATCCTCATTTCTAAGATCGATCCACTAAAATATCAATTGAGTAAAGCATCATTGATAGGGAGCATAGACAAATGGGTCATGATACTAAGTGAGTTCGATATAGACTATGTTGATAGAAAATCAATTAAAGTCAAAGCAAGTGCAAACCAAATGGAAGATGTGCCTCTACCTTCTAGTCATTTGATGTTGATAGAATTCTTGATGAAGGAATATTTTATATAGAAGAGAAAAAAAAATAGAAGTTATATTTTTATGGCTCCCATATATAGAAAGGATCAGGTGCTGGCATAGTCTTCATCACTCCACAAGGAGACTCTATTCCTAGATCTTACAGACTAAGATTTGATTGCACCAACAACATAGTATAATATGAAGTATTGCTCATAGGTATCAAAATAATTATTCAATGAATATCCAATAACTACAAGTATATGGATATTATCAACTAATCATCAAATAGGTCAATGAAATCTATGACACCAAATTATATGATAAGCTAATTTCATACAAAGAATTAACAAAAAACATGAAGATACACTTTTAGCAGATAACGTTGAAGCAAATCACTAGGATCAGAAACAAGGTATCAAATGCTATGACCACTATAGGATCTTTGTTAGATATGTTGCTAGAGGTGACACATTATAAATTCATTGTCAAACAACCTATGTTCCCTACTTTTGAAGTCCCAAACGTTGAGGTTGAGTGTGAAATTATTTGTCCTAAATCCCCTTGGTACGAAGACATTTATGAGTAACTTACTAGCCAAATCATTCCCCTAGAATGTTTATCCTGTAACCAAAAGAAGTCCTTGATAAGGAAAGCCTCTCGTTACACTACAATTTTAAATACACTCTACAGAAAATTTTTGAATGGTACACTATTAAGATGTCTCAACACGAAGGAAGCATGAGCGACAATATTAGAAGTCCATGAAGGTATTTGCAGTGCCCACTCTAGTGACATGACCTTAGTCAAGAAGCTTCTGAAATGGATATTATTGGCCCACCATGGGAACCTCATTCATGCACCAACTCAGGTGCTACAACCACTAACTTCATCATGGCCTTTCTCATAGTGGGGGTTTGACCTCATTGGTAAGATCCATATATTATCCTCTGACGATCATAAGTATATAATCATGACCACTGAGTATTTCACAAAGTGAATTGAATAAATTCCAATGACCTATACTACTAGCAAATAGATTTCCAAGTTCCTCTTGAACTATATCATAAGTCGGTATGGAGTTCAACAGACCATTATCACCGATAATGGTTCCCCCTTCAAGAACAAAAAAATGAAAGAGATTTTTTTGAAATCCCACATCCATCATAGATTTTCTTCATGCTACTTCCCCCAAGGTAATGATCAGGCTAAGGCTATGGCTAAAAAACTCATAAAAATCTTGAAAAAGATGGTCAATGAAGCTGGTTGGGATTGGAACCTCTAACTCAACCCCTCCTTATGGGCATACTACACTATTTTTGTACACCCACAATAGCCACTCCATATTCACAAGTATATGGTACCAAATCTATCTTTCCAATTTAGAGGTTGATCTTCCATCACTGTGAGTATCCCTTCAACACATCATTTTAGATGAGGAATACTAAGTATCGCGACTACATGAGCTAGAGTTGCTAGATGAAAAGAGACAAAGTGCACTAACACACTTGCAAGCATATCAACACTGTCTCAGGAGAAGTTTCAATAAAAGGGTCATACCATGATTTTTTGAAGTGGGTAATTTGGTTTTAATGGAAAATAAAAAAAAAAGTGGAAAGTGAAAAGATAGGAAAGTTTGAGCTAAACTGGTGGGCTCCTTACATCATCACGACAATATATGGGTCTAGATAAGATCAGATATCCACATCAAAGGGGGAGCCTCTACCAGATCCCATTAATAGCTTGTATTTGTGCAAGTTCTAGACATAGCTCTTAGAGTAGACCCATTTTAAAATGTAAAAGAATTACAAAAATATCAAAAAGGAAAAAAAGGTTACCTTGGTAAAAACTTGGCAATTAGTTGTCTTTGGTGTCACAAAAATAGAAACACAAGAGAAATAAATTCTTCCTATAGTGAAAACCACTTCGATGGTGCCTTGGGAAAGTACCATGGTGAAAATTGGGAAACTCGACACCATCTATAGGGATCATGCTCTATCATCTATCATAACTCCAACCTGATATCACATTCCATTCCACTACATTCTCCACAATAAAAATTAGTGGTCATCACTATCATGGCTTGAGATTTGCTAGTTACCTTTGTCTAAAGTACTTCTGCCATAGTTTGCACTAAGTTAGTCCATCATGAGCATTCCACAATAAGGTGCCCATTTAGTCCTAACTAGGGGCACTGTGATGTTGTGATTCATCAAGCCCTAAAAATTACCAAAAACATTGCAAATTTTTTTGAAAAAGTTCCTTAAAATTGAAAAGAGTTCTTCAAAACAACAAAAAACAACACAAAACCATCCTATAAATTCCAAAAACATTTTCAAAAGACCTTCAAAAGATTTAGAAACATCATGAAAACAAAAAGCATTCATCTAGGGTGACCATGTTTGGGGTGTCTATGATAAGGTCCTTCACTTATGTGATACACCACACATACCTCGACTTCAAACATACGAACCCCATGGTGGACCAAAAACATTTGCAAAAGATCCTGAAAATTATCCAAGACAACCAAATAAATTAAAAAAACCAATAAAATTCTACAATAAATAGCATTTGTACATAAACCAATTTTCTGGCATTTCAAAAAATAGGCATTAAACAACTTCATACAACACATATGAGCTTCAGTAGAACCAAGTCAAAATAGTAGACAAATTGTAGACACTTATAAAAATGGCCTCTTTCTCTAACACAATGATATTACTAACATTCCTTTTTAATTTATATAATAATCTTTATTATTCAATAAATAGTGTCATTCTACCATATTATAAATTCAAATCATGATTTCTCCTTAATTCTATAATTAAGTAATTTTAATTAATTATCTTAATTATTATTTGTCCAATCAATATTTCATCAATTATTCATCTATAAAGTAATTAAATAATTAAACATTATTAAATTATTCCTTATCTCATTCAATTAATTAAATAATCATATTTAATTAATATCTACTCTTTCTAATTATTGCATTTATGTAATAATTAAATCAAAATCCCTATCACAATTAAATAAATTATATTTATTTAATTAAATTAATTATTCTTCTCTCATAAATGAATGTTAATTATTTATTTATCAATTATCACATGTGCAAGTAAATAATTATTTTATTTATTTAATCATGATTTATTCCTCCAAAGCTAATTCATACTAACTTTCAGTTCACTCCACAATTCCCTCTCCTAACTATTCAATCCACATTGTTGATTCCTCCCTCAACAATTAGTTAAAGTCTTCAATTAGTTCAGTCTTCTAATCGATGCAATCAGTTGACTAATCCATTTAATAAATTGACTATTCCACGCAATCAGTTAATTCACTTGTCTATTATGTTATCTCACTAGTCCATTTAAGTCATCTCTCCAATCTATTTACCGACAGATCAATCAACCATGTTAAACCAAGAAATCAATTGAGTTGAACTCCCACTCACTCTGAGTTCAAATCATCAATCATAGTCAATCAACCCATCAATCGTGCATCCTTGATTGAAACCCCTAAAATATTATAAATAGAGAGTCAAACCTTTGATTTTGGTAACCACAATTGCTTTGAATTCTGATGCTGGCATGATCTTAATCTCAATTATGAGAGCCCACATTACATAAGAAGGAGAAAATAAAAGGAGTAATTATAGGTTTGCATATGCTTTTATGTTATTTGATTTCAATATCCTTATTTTTGTATGAAGTTCTCTTATTTCCTTTCCTCTTTTGATATTGGGAATACTAATTTTTCTAACAATCTCTTTGTGGTTGAGATTTTATATGTTATTGCAGGTTCTTACAGATCCTATTATACCCAATTACAGTTACTAGGTGATTGATTTTTTGGTACTATCAAGTAGGGAGTGTAGATTTTGGGTGGAACAATGAATGATATATCTCAAATGTACTGATTTACTATTATTATTTATAAAACAATCTTTTACCGATCAATATATATAATAATATTATATATTAATAAATATTATTACATAAACAGATCCTATATCAGTTATGATATCCGATATCGGATATCGATATTTTATGTCGTTGGTATTTGATATTGGATATATATCTGATATCAGATACTAGCTTAGCTTAGGTGTTTTCTTTGCCCATGTGTACTAACACCCAAGCCTAGCAAAAAGTCAACACAAATTTTCATATTTTTAGGCGGATGAAAAATGCTTCTTTTTTTCACAATGCCACTTTTTGGCCCCCCATAATAATGTACTAACCCTTTTAACATAATTTACATTTTTCCTTGACACCAAGACATACTGACTAAGAATTTGTTTACGGCTTCTATCTTCAAGCATAGATGCAACACCAAAGAGGTTTGTTTCATCTACAAACTATTGCAGAACCATTGAGGTAAGGGAAAAGGTGGGATGCACCACCAAGAATTATTTTCTCCCTTATCATACACATAAAGTTTCTTCCCAAAACCTTTGAATAGATTCTTAAAAAAGGTTTTCTAAAAAATACAATCAAGTTAATTTTACAAAATATAGTTCTTAGGTTCTTCCTTTTTCTATATGTATTCATTGTAAAAAGATATTTTACAAAAGGATAAGGTGATTAAATAGTGAAATAATTATAATAAAATTAAGCATCATATGCATGTTCTATTTGTGGTTTGTTTCTTACAAGTGTATATAATATGGAGAGAGTTTTTGTTAAATAAAAACTATCTTCAAATCATTGTTAGTTAGATTTTAAAAGAACACAATAGAGAAATGTCATAATGCATAAATTTCCACTTATAATTTAGAATGGTATCCAATCAATACAAGATTTTCTTGAGTTATCGTAAGGGTGGTAACAAATCCATCTCCTATTTCAAAAAAAAAAATGCTAGAAATTAGGTCTCCATACTTATTTTAAACATTTGATTGATGTTATATGCACCATCATAGATGTTCACGTGCACATCAAAATGGGAGAAAGAATCAATGATATATCCATGCTCTTTTCTATTATTTTCTTGGGCACACTTTGACAAAGATGAATTTGCACATAAACAAATCTAAAAATAGCATATTCTTGCATGAGTTGGTCTCATGGCATTATCCTATCTTGGATAAGATATATCAGTGCGAATTCGACCTAGATTATTCATAATTTTAATTTTGAACCCTACATTCTTGAAATGTAAATTCATTTAAATATGAACAATGCCTTCACACTAATCATTATGAACTTGCCTAGTGCATTTTTGTATTGATTTAAATACACCTACGAAATCAATTAAAATGATCGAAGATTATTATTACAATGGGGATTTATCAAAAGAACACTTCCATTAAGAGAAATGCAATAACATTTTATCATAACATATATTATTGTGTCTCTAATTGTTACTCCAAAGTCATGTAATTCGTTTATTTATGGATCTAATTAAGGAGAACAACAACTTCACAATTTAGTGCATTCCTCAAAGTGTAACTAAACAACATGAATCTATATTGAGGTTTAGATATTAGAAGTTCAAGGCAACTGAATTCTAAGCATCAATTTTTTTCTTTTTGATTCTTGTAGTTATACCTATTTATATTTGCACACTAGTTCAATTTCTTAGACATGGATATGAGCCAACAATTTTTTTGGAGAAATTTACTAATTATTTAGGGATCTAAATAAGGATCATAAGAAGCCTCACAATTTAGTAGATTTCATAATGATGATTCTAAATGTTATTAATCTAGATTGAGGTGTAACCATTAGAGGATATAAGTGAGTGAATTCTAGGAATTAATATTTGTTAGTTAATTCTTGCATCTATGGGTTGAGGTGTGTACACTAATTCTATCTAATAGACACAAATCTAGACCAAAGCAAATAACTTTAATATACATAACACTAAATAATCAACATCCTATAACATATTTGTATCATTAAATGTAATGTTACATTTAATTTATTTTATTTTAACATCAATCTTCTCATAAATTCTAATTTTCATAATTTGAAAAAAAATCACAAGAAACAATATTTTTCTTCATTATAATAATTAATTAAATACAAGAAATATTTATGAAAAATAAATAATATATTATAAAAATCTATATAACTAAATGAAAAAAAGTAATCATAAACAAATATTATATATATTTATAACCATTTAGAAACATTAAAATTATAAATATTAATAAATAATAATTTAAAAATAAAATATTAAATATCATATAGAAATAGAATGAAGGCAATAATTATATTTATTACAATTTGCATGTTCATCTAATCTACTCCACGTGGCTTCTAAAATAAAGAGTTACAAAACTATATTTAATGTAAAGAATGAATGTGAGTAAAATTAAGGTATGGATGAGTAAAATTAAGTTATGGAGAAGTGGACGGGAGGAAAGGCTACAAAATGAGGAAGAATGCATTAATTAGAAAAATAAGAATGACTCGTAGTTTCATTTCAATTTATATAGGGGAAGTATATTAATAGTCGTTATAGTTAATTTACTGTAATAAAGATTTTAAATTTTATATTTGATTCTTATGATTTTTTGGTTGTTCCTAACTATTTGTAGCTATTCTAAATTAGACATTTGATTTTAACAAAAAGATTTTGTTGTCTTTGTATGCGACTTAACTACTTATAGTTATTGTTCTAGCTTCGAGGAGAAGTGTACTAGTAGCTGTTATAGTTAACTTCACACACCTACAAAGCTTGAACTATACATCAGATCTCAACTATATTTTTTGGTTGTCTTCATATGTGATTTAACTACTTAAAAATTATTTTATAACTTTTACATAGCAATGATTCTCCTTGTAGAATTCAATAAATGCTAAAGAGCCAAAAGTGGACATTTCAAAGTGTCATCCAATGCTTACTCAAAGGTGCCCCAATAACCATGTACTCAAAATTGTCACTACTTGTACACAAATGTCCAAATAGTGGTGCACAAATAGGTCAATTATGAACCACAAAAGTTAAAAAATAATCAACTATTGATAAATGTGAAACTTATTAATATATTTTTTGTCATTTTTTGGCTCATTTAAATTTTGTTTATTTATTTGGCTCTTTTGAAATTAGTAATTAGAAAGTTCCCTAGAAAAATACACAACTATTATAACCTACTCAAAGATAAAATGAAATTAAGTGCATGAGAGTTATTACAACCTCTAGTTAATCACATCGATATTAAGGGAATTTTAATGCAATCCAAAAAAATTTATTTTTTTTATATTGAAAAAATGCAGCTGGATAACCCCAATATGGATATAACAGACTCAAGTGTACCTAAGGCCAAATGAGGAGTACGTCAAAAATATTTACATAGAATTAACTCCAAATAAAAAAAGGATGTCTCTCACAACTGTTGTGCATCCTGGTGCTCTGCTTGTGGTTGTCATGCTTAGGGCTCCCATTGTGCCCTGTGTTGGATGCTCGGTTGCCCAGGCTGATGTGCATCATCGTGCTCTACCTGTAGTTGTCGTGCTTATGGCTCCCGTTGTGCCCTACATTGGATGCTCGGTTTCCCAGGCTACAGACGCCTTTCCTATGCATCCAGCCTCTGTAGCTGTGAGTCCTTCCTCAGTTGTGCCCTTGATGTTTTCGTCAGGTGAGGGTTTGGGTTTGAAGGGGCCTCCTCCTTCCCACCCAAATACTTTTCAAAATATGATGTTTGGTGACCTGGGTTATGCTGTTGTTCCTGCATAGGGGCCTGTTCTTGGGAGTGTGGCTTTGGATCCTCTTGGCTCTCGGCCTCATTCTCTTGTGAATGCCCATATAGCCAATGCTTTTTCCAGGCTTTTGTTTGATGCCTCAGCTCATGGCATGAAGGGATCTTATGCTAAAGTTGTTTCTTCGGCTCAGTCTTGGGTTGGGGGCTCCTCCCGTGGGGTGCCTTCTTGTGTGCCTATTTCTACCTCTGGATCTCTCTCTGTCAAGCTCTTTGCTATTGTTGTTGAGGAGCTAGAGTCTTTCTCTAAGATCCTTACGGGTCTTGCTCTAATCTATCAATTTTAGGGATTCTGGCCAACTTTGTCCCAACTTCATGATTGGATCTCCTGAAAATGGGAATCAATACTTTCAGATAATGTTCATATCATCCCTTTAGCTAAAGGTTTTTTTGTGGCTAAATTTGATAGTTCTAAGGATAGAAATAAAATTTTATGTGAAAATTTATTTTCTTGAGAGGAGGATAAATTATTGCTTATGTTAAAACCATGGCACCCAGATTTTAATCCCTCTTCAAAAGT
The DNA here is from genome assembly GCA_027943335.1 of Chamaecyparis obtusa. Lineage (NCBI taxonomy): Eukaryota > Viridiplantae > Streptophyta > Pinopsida > Cupressales > Cupressaceae > Chamaecyparis > Chamaecyparis obtusa. The sequence continues at coordinate 332,920 of BSBK01005448.1, forward strand.
TTTCAACAATATGCCTATTTGGGTAAGGCTTCCCAATCTTCCTCTTCATCTCTGGCAAGGTGTTGTCTTGGAGGAGGTGAGGGAGGCTCTGGGGGAGTTTTTGATTATGGATGAGAAAACTTCCAATATGTTCCATTCTACCTATGCCTGCATCCTAGTAGATATTGATATTTCAGAGGGTCTTCCTACTAAAATTAATATTCGGTCATCTAAAGGTTCATGGTCAACAGTTGGATTATGAGGGTATCCCCTTTAGATGCAGAAAATGCATTAAAACAGGACATCATGCTTCAAAATGCAGTTCTAATGTCAAAGTGAAGAAGGGCCCTTATACTTGGTGGAAGAATGCCTCCACTGAACATTATATAGTTCTCAAAAGCTCTCCTGAGTCTTCGCTGGATTCAGATATTCCTAGATCTCCTATTGGTGGCTCTATGGTTGGAGTTCCTGTCAACCCTGCTGTGGTGGTAGCGGATTTTTTTTCTTCTAGTTCTCTTGCTGGGAGATTTCTTGCCTTGTCTCTGTTGTTATTCCTACCAGTGCTACTTTATAGGGACCCCCTTCTCCTTTGTTGATGGATCCTAGGATGTCTGTTGGTGGTTCAATGGATGTTTTTTCTGCCAGCCCTGCTGGTGAGATTATTGTTGTGGGTTCTGGTGCTTTTGATTCTCTTACTGGAAGCATTGCTAGCCCTATTTCTAAGGCTACTTTTCCTGCCAGCTCTGCTGGTATGTTGATTGCTGTTGGAAATGGTGTTGTTCCTCTTGCTGGGGGTTGTTCGGATCCGATGCTGGGGCCATTTCCCTGAATTCGGTGTGCTAGTAGAAGGAGGCAATGAAAGTTGAAGATGGATGGATAACTGTTAAAGGGATACATTTAAAGAAATCCTCATCTTCATTTGACATGACCCTTCATTCTCATAAAAAGGGGAGGTAGTCTTGTTGCTATCCTCTATGGACTATGGTTTTCATTGATTATTATTATGCAGTGTTCTCATTTTGTTGTTTGGGTTTCTTTCCTTCCCTTGGATGATTTGATTCTGGAGGTTTTTGGGCTTTTGTTTTGGCTGGACTGTTGTATTATTGGAACTCCTATAGTTTTATCCTAAGTTCCAGTATTGTAAAGGGTTTCGGGGGCCCTTCAAAACCTGTTGTTACCTTAATCAAAAACAAATTATCTATCTAAGGAAGAAATCAATCAAATAAAAAACTCAAAAATATCTATTAATTTTGTGGGGTCAAGAGAGATACTACAAATTACAAGGACATATTTCACATAAACAAAATAGTTCTAAAAAAATTTGAATGAATGCCTTTGAGTGGCCGACAAAATATTGCCCCGGGATGAATGTGATTATGGAAAAGAGTTGTAGTGCAAGGATAAGGAAATTTGGAATGAGGCATTGAAGACTCTATGTAAAGATGAATACAATATTAAAAATTGAAATCATATGTACAATATTGAAAACCAAAATCATATGAAAAAAAAATGAATTTAAGGAGTTATGTGACACCCCTCATAACATGAATTTGGTGAAGTCATCCAAAATCCCCATAGCATTTGCATCCTCACACTTTAACCCACACAAAGAAGCCAAATAAAGGAAATTCACCATTTTTTAATGTTATCCTTAAGATCCACGAATCCAATAAGTGTTAAAGGTTGTTGATTAGTCAATGAATATGGTCAAGCAAATATATCAAATATTTAATCCTTAAAGGGGACCTTGAAGTGAAATAAAGTGCATCTTTATTTTGTCAAAGAGTTTATTATAAAGCATGATCAATCTTTCCTATTACTAAATAGGAATAAAACATTCAAATCCAACAAGTAATTTGTAATCTAACATGTAATCTGTTTTGTCTTAGTAAGTTGCAGTATAGATATAAAGCTATGTATTTTGCAAGTTGATGTGTTATACTTTAGCAGCCTGTTGTTGCCTTTCTATTTGTATTCTTTTACAATATTTTAATAAATACATATACCTATATCACAAGGAAAAGAAAACCAAATTAATCAACCATCCCACAACTTCCATGATTTATGACCAAATTAGTGTTCTCATTTAACACATAAATAGAAAAGATTGTACATTAAATATATGCTTATAATTGGTAAAGTTTCCAGAATTATGAATGATGAGATAAGTACATAATATTATTAGTTTTTTTAACAAAGTTTTTATAATATGAATAATGAGATAAGTACAAAATATTATTAACTTTGTCCAAATATTTTTGACAAAATTTCTAAAATTTACAATAATAAGATAAATATTAAATATTATTAACATTATTCAGGCACTTTTAAAAAAGTTTCCAGAATTATCAATGATAAGACAGATACAAAATATTATTGACTTTGTCAAAACACTTTTAAAAAGTTTCCAAGAATTATAAATGATATAATAAGTACAAAATATTATAACTTTGTCCAAAAACTTTCATTTGATTTGGTCTTCTCGCATATGAACAAATTGAAATCCCCAATAATGCTTAATCTAAAGGGGAGTCTAGAATAAAATAAACTATGTGCCTACTTTGTCAAAGAAGAAATTACAGAGCCATGTAAGAGCTAATTATAATGATAAACCTTCCCTATCTTTAAAAAAAACTCAATCACAAAAAAGTGACTAATAACCAGGACACATCTGAAAACCTAAAAGTATTAAAAATATATAATAGGATTCTACATTTCTAGATACTCCAATACCTAACATGCTTCATTTTTCATCAGTGCTCTAGGTATTATTCTAGATACTGTTATTTATTTGTAAGGTGTGACACTTTTTCTAGGGATGTTTATTCTTGTGTGGCCTAGTGCATCTTTTGTCTAGACTCTTGTCATGACAATTCAACATTGATGAGTGGAGCGTGGTGTGGTTGGTTATTGTGAGAAGAGATGTTGTGTAGTTGAGGGTTGTGACACTAGGCCACCACTGAGCTATGCACTTGTCCACTTCAGAGTAATCTTTTGTTCTCCCACACCACTTGTACTTACTACAACACCTCCCCTCATTGCAATACATTTTCCTAGTTGGGTTGCATCTTGGCTCACCCTCCACACTGCCAATCATCATTGCAACCAACACCATTACTACCATCCCTCATTTCTTTATCTCCATCTTTGGTCACTTGCTACCAATATTATCTACACAAACAAAGATTGTCACTCTCAGAGTAGACCCATTCAAAATGTAAAAAAAATACAAAAAAATAAAAAGCAAAAAAGGTTACCTTGGTGAAAACTTGGCAATTGGGCAGCTTTGGTGACACAAAAATAGAAACACAAGAGAAATAAATTCTTCCTATAGTGAAAACCAATTTGATGGTGACTTGGGCAAGTACCATGGTGAAAATTGGCAATCTAACACCATGTGTAGGGATCATGATACATCATCTATCATAACTCCAACCTGATAACATGTGTCATTCCATTGCATTTCGCAATAAAAATTAGTGGTCATCACTATCATGGCTTGAGATTTGTCAGTTACCTTTGTCTAAATCACTCTTGTCGTATTTTACACTAAGTTATCCCATCATGGCCATTCTGCAATAAGGTACCCATTCGGTCCTAACTAGGGGCACCATGATGTTGTGATCCATCAAGTCCTGAAAAATACCAAAAATATTGCAAAATTTTCTTTAAAAGTTCCTAAAAATTGAAAAGAATTCTTCATAACAACAAAAACAACACAAAACGATCCTATAAACTCCAAAAACATTTTCAAAAGACCTTCAAAAGATTCAATCGTGAAAACATAAAACATTCATCTTGGGTGACCATGTTTGGGGTGTCTGTGATAAGGGCCTTCACTTGTGTGCTACACCACACATACCTCTACTCCAAACATATGAACCCGATGGTGGACCAAAAGAATTTGCAAAAGATCCAAAAAATTGTCCAAGACAACCAAATAAAGAAAAAAAAACCAATAAAATTCTACAATAAATAGCATTTGTACATAAAGGTCAATTCTTTGACATTTCAAAAAATAGGCATTAAACGACTTCATACAACACATATGCGCTTCAGTAGAACCAATTCAAAATAGTCAAAATTAGTCAACAGGTCCTTAGCTACATTGTCCAAACTATCTTATTTATCAACCAATCCCACAACAACGCATTTTTATCAAAAATCATGTTGTCTTAGACAAGGGAAGGAACACTTGAAATTAGATAGAACAGTCTTAGATGGGGTACATTTTTTCTTGGAATTAGATAGCATAAAAAATACGTCAAAATTCAATGTCCAAACAACTAAAAAATACAAACACATAATCAATACAACTACAAGTTGTTGAGTCAAGTTAAGTCTTATTATGTCTTAATTTTCGCAAGTCATGTTCTTATGCATCTCTGAGATGTCCACAAGCGATTTAGAGACGTCGTGATGATTCATGACTTATTTTTGTTTGTTTGTTATTTGTGGAATATTTTTTGTGAAGTCTTAAAGGGGCAATTTGGGTGTCTGTGATAAGAGCCTTCACATCCATATAAAAATTTCCAATTGTGACATTGCAATGGATACTTATGTTATGATACACCGCACATACTTTGACTCCAAATGCTCGACCTAGATCAATCAACCCACTTTCTTTGTCTGTTCAACATGCCTATTTTAATGCAAGAGGATAATCATACCTAGATCAGTCATATCTTGGTAGGATGGTATTCATTTTTTTCTATACTAAAGTGGCTCAATGATGATAAATAAATAGCTCAATTTAGTTGGAAATCAAAAGCATGGTTGTTAAAACATTAAGCTCTCTACTTACTACAATCTAAGGGTTTCAATCGTTCATTCTCAATTATTTCATTCCATAACTTGGATCTTCTAAAAAGTCTCATTATTAACAAATTCTTGCTGTCAGTCCTAATAAGTCCTTGTGATAGAGTATCATGATACAAACAAAACATTTGCATCCTGCATAAGCATGTTAGTATATATAGCATAAATCAGACATCATAAATAGAAATCATAATGCATTCATCCATCGTATAAAGTGAATAACATCTAGTCACATCATAAAATGTACATAAGCATGACAATATAGAAAGCACATACATCCACAACAATAAAAACATATCATAAATTTTTTGTATCTCATAAACATCACATCATAGACCATCATATAGAAAATACATACACCCATCACATAACATAGAAGCATATCATAAAATTTTTGCAAATCATAAACATCACATTATAGGCATAACATCATATAGAAAATACATACATCCATCACATAACATAAAATCATATCATAACATTTTTTGCATCTCATAAACTTCATTGATACCATCATCTTATTTTCAAGAGATCAATCATGCCTTTCTTACTTAAACAATCTCTCAAGGGGACATCATTTACCTCACTGTGACATTGTTCCCGCTAGGGCATACTGTGGCATAATTTTTATTATTCTTTGAAACAATGCCTTAAAACTAGTATATCAAAGAGGGGCAAATTGTAGACACTTTAAAATGGCCTATTTCTCTAACACAATGATATTACTAACATTCCTTTTTTAATTTATTTAATAATCTTTATTATTCAATAAATAGTGTCATTATACCATATTCTAAAGTCAAATAATCATTTCTCCTTAATTCTATAATTAAGTAATTTTAATTAATTATCTTAATTATTAATTGTCCAATCAATATTTCATCAATTATTCATCTATAAAGTCATTAAATAATTAGCCATTATTAAATTATTCCTTATCTCATTCAATTAATTAAATAACCATATTTAATTAATATTCCCTCTTTCTAATTATTGCATTTATGTAATAATTAAATAAGCATATTTAATTAATATTTCCTCTTTCTAATTATTGCATTTATGTAATAACCATATTTAATTAACATTCCCTCTTTCTAATTTATTGCATTTATGGACTCATGACAAGCCTAATGTTTCTACATTCAGAGTTTTTGGTAGTGAGGCTTGGGCATTTATTCCAGATGCTCAGAGGAAAGCCATGGAGAGGACGAGTCGACCACTCATATTTTTTGGCTACTGTGAGGATGTGAAGGCATACAAGTTGTTTGATCCTGATTCCAAAGAAGTCTTGTTTTGGTGAGATGTTTAGTTTGATGAGCGCTATCCTCAGATGGATCCTTCATTTTTCAGCTTCTTCCTCACTACCTAGTACTTCCTCTTCTCCTCTCCATGATTCCATATCCTTTGTGGAAGATTCAAATGGTGATCCACCTTCCCCACCTCCACAAGATGTTCAATGAGTGCCCCAATGGGCTCGTGATATTTTTGATGTAGCTGGACCTTTGGCAAGTGATCCTATAGATACTCGTTGTACTTGTGCTCAAACATCTGATTCTAGTCTTTTGAGTCTAGCTATTTCCACGGACTCTCAGAATTTTTTAGAGGTGACAAGATGCCTAGAGTGGGATAGGTCCATGGATGAGGACTATTCTTCTTTGATGAAGAATCACACTTGGGATCTATGTTCTCTTTCGAAAGGGAGAAAGTTGGTTTGCTGCAAGTGGGTGTATCATACCAAATATGTTGTAGATGATTCGATTGATAAGTACAAGGCATGTCTTGTTGCAAAGGGGTTTTCATAGATGGAGGGTATTGATTACTCTAAGACCTTTTCTCTTGTTGCCAAGATGAACTCTATTCATCTTGTACGAGCTCTCTTGCAGCTTCATAGGGGTGGACAATGTTTCAGATGGATGTGAAGAGTGATTTCTTGCATGGAGACCTACACGAGGAGATCTACATGGAGAAACCTCATGGTTTTGTGCATGATTCATGTTTAGTTTTCAGACTTAGGTTTTCACTCCATGCTCTCAAACAAGCCCTTACAACTTGGTATGAGAAGATGGACTCTTTTCTGCTTTCTTCACACTTCACTTATTGTCATTTTGATCCTACAATGTACATTTAGTGTCATGAGGGTGATCTTTTGATTCTTGTGCTATATGTTGATGACCTTATTCTCATAGGCCATCCTCTATGATTCAAAGTGTTTAGAGAGCTTTCATGGAACAATTTGAGATGACAAATCTTGGTCTTCTACAGTATTTTTTGGGCCTACAGGTTATTTAGTCTTTGGATGGGATCTCCATACTCTATTAGAAGTATGCTTTGTTGGCACATTTGAGTTGTCATTGGATAAGTTTAAGGCAAACATCAATCCTACCGGTAAATTGGTAGACCATTCATAGTTCTTAATAGGCACTAGTAGACCTAACAGACTATATGTATCAGTAGACCAAACAAAGTGTCTACAATCGGTCTTACAAAACAAACATGGGATGTATGAATAACTGGGTATAAGAATGACACCGGTTGACTGCATGATAATCCGCAATGGATTATGCGGAGTTGTTTCAGTTAAAATCAGATTATATGGAGAATTCACATTTAGAACTAGAGTTAGCTTTTTAACAGAAGTTAGTTTTATGTTTACGTGGATGTTTCAAGGTAAACTCAAGATCATCTTGCAAGCTTTTTGTTGCATGATTTATGGGAGAGTTTATAGCTTGGCGGTACTATGAGTTGAGTTTTTATTAATATTAGTTTCTTATAAATACAGGTCATAGGACACAAAATAATTGTTATTGAATATACAGAGCATGAGAGAGATATCTTCTAAGAGAAGCTATGGTCATAGGAGGTGAAAGGCAGAGAGATTCAACAACCAAGTAGAACATAAAGGGTAACATGTATGATCTAATTAGATAGATTGTGTTATTAGAGATCATTGCTTCAATATTGTGAAGCATATTCAAATCCCTCTATCAGGGTGAACCCTAATAGGTTTGTTGTATAAATCCCTTAATCAGGTAGCATCTTAATTGGTGTTCAAAGTCCTTTTGCAAGGTGACTCCTAACAAGGTCAAGATCTTAGGTCTTCTATCAAATCCCTTTATCGAGTAGCACTCTTACAAGTGCTTTGTAAGATCTTAATAGGGAATCTTCAATAATGTAGTAGTGAAGTTGTGAGCTCTGTCTCACCGTGGTTTTTTCCTTCTAACCGAGGGTTTCCATGTACATATGTTGTGTTGATCTGAGTATTTCTATTTCTTTTTATGCATGATTGATTATATTATGTTAATTCTACAAGAATACATGTATAAGGTTTAATTGGAATAGAAAGTGTATTTACTAATTCACCCCCCCTCTCAGTAATTGGTTAGGAATAAAAATTGGTATCAAAGACTCTAGGTTCTCAAATATATGAAGCTTAACTACTTGAGTAAAAGATCATGGAGGATTACAGGTATTAGATGTAGCTTGAGGAAGCCAATGAAATCATCACCTCTCTTGAGAGTAGGCTAAGAAGATCTCTTGCTAAAAGAAAGGAGCTGGCTCTATAACTGAGTGAGAGAAATGAAAAAATTGAGGAAATCTCTGGGAAAAGTGGATCAAATGAAGTTGAGGAGGTATTCTCTAAGCTTATGGAGAAGAATCAGATCCTAAGTGATTAGATTTCCAACCTGAAAAGGGATCAGGAAGATAATGCCCTAAGAATGACTGAATTAATTGAGAAAAAGAGGTAAGCCGAAGATGAAAGAAACACTATAGTGAAATCACTTGCAACCTCTCAAACAGAAAGAAATCTGGCACAAGACATAATCAGGTAAAGTGATCTTGTGGTTTTGTAACTTCAAGAAGACATGCAGATAGTCACTCAAGAAAATTCTAACATGCAAAAGAATTGGATGATAAAGATGATGCATGCAAAAGGATGGCTATTGAGCTGTATCAACTGAAGGAATAAATGAAATCTCTTGAAGAAATAAATGAAACTCTCAAAAGATACAATGAAAGATTAGTAAAGCTTGATGAGCAACTACAGGCTCAAAGAAAGCACAAGGATCCCACAAGACTTGGGTTCACTGGTCAAAACACCAAGGAAATCAGTGAGTCATCTAGAGTCAAGAAAAGAAAGAAGAAAAAGAAGAAACCAGTAGAACAGAAAGGTAAAAAGTCCTTCAATACTTCTTGCAATCACTGTGGCAAAATGGGACATAGAACAAGTGACTGCAAAAATGTACCAGTAAAACCTACTAACAGTTACTGTAAAAACTATTGCAAGTATGGCCACAAGACCATTTAATATTGGTCTCAACCCACAAGTGTGTCCAGTGGAAGCAGGGGAAGCTTAAAAGGCTATTGCTACACATGCAACAAGTTTGGACACAAGGTTGATGAATGCAGATCCAAAACTATGGCATTCAGGTCCCCACTGAGACCGATATTCCCTAAGAGGATTAAGAACCAGAGCACAACCAATTGTGCTAACTATGGCATGCATAGCCATAGTAACTCCTAGTGTCATTCACCCAAGAAAAGAATGGTAAATCTATGGAAGGAAATCGGGATAGTCTGTTAGACTTGCAACAAAGTTGGACATATGGCCAAAGATTGTAGGAACCAGCCAGTGAACAAAAGAAGGGGATCTGTTAAGCCGGTGAAAAAGATCTTGTTTCCCAATCAAAAGGACAACAAGTGAAAAGAGAATGATAAAGAAGTCAATAAGATTTGGTTCAAGAAGGAATCGAAGAGCTCCACTAAGGAGAAGATAGAGGGAAGATCATTGTCTATTGACAGTGAAATCTCTTTAGCAAAATGAGCCTAAAAGGCTTAGAGGGAATCAGTAGGTCACCTATTGTTCCCGATAGTAATGGTGAGCAATAAATCACTCAGTCAGTAAGTATAACTGGAAGAAGGTACCAGTCTATCATATGAACCAGACAGGGAAATGATGTCATCTCAACCGAGGTTTGATCAAACAGGTAAAAAGCTTGAAAACTAGTTGACAAAAAAGGAAAGAAAGATTAGGTATGGTAATAAATGCTGTAGCCATTAACAAATAGTTACCATTTGGTAATTACCATTAGACCCTAAATCCATATAAAGGAAGGAGGATTACTCATATAACTTTACTTTGCGATTTGTGATTTATGATTTCTTATGTTTGTGTAATTTTCTCGTGCTTTAATTCAAGATTATTGTTAAGTCATTTATGTAAGAATGATCACGCAACATTCTGTGTAAATCGGTTAATGGCAATGGCATCATCATCATTATTTGTCGCCAAGTTTATTCAAGGGAATCAATTCAACCAACCAGTTAACGACATCATGGTTGTTATCTAATGCAACAGACTACAATAGAGGTCGAGACCCTAATCAAGGAATTGGACTTCAAGACTATAGAAGACAAGGATAATATCATCATCTTGCTACAAGAAGCATAGAAAAATGTGGAACATGTCACCAATTAGTGGAATTATTGTCTTCAAGCAGCAAAGGACATCTACAAAGATATCTTTGCAAAATTACAGATATAAATCCTTTGTCCTATGGAGGCAAAAAGGGGAAGATTGAGAAGAAGATTGTGCCCCGGGCCCACTATTTAGATCAAGGTCTACCTCCCTCAGAGTTGAAAAAGTTTTCTGGGTTTTCTCCATTGCAGTTTTCTGGTTCCAAATTTGGCTGCAGAATTTCTCGAAACTATGTAGAGGCATCAGAAAAAAGGTATTTCCAGATTAATTTCATTATGAGGTATGTATCTTATCTTATCTAATTTTAGATATTTCCAGATTTACATTACTTGTCAATTCAATTCAAATTACATACATATGTATAGGGAAATATTAGATGCATTGTTAGACTCCATTTTACCCCTATTCATTTTGGTGAACTTGTTTACGACAACTCTTTCTTTTTGGTGTTAGATTTAGATCTTGCATGCTTATAAGATTAGATTTCTTGCACTTATATTCCAAAAATACAAAAAAATTGCAAAATCTCTTTAAAATATAAAAACATTTACATTTTCATGTTTTTAGTATTTCTTTGTATTCAACATGTATGATTCTTGTCTTGAATACTTTGATGAAGCTTTTATTGTACAAGAGGATAGATTCCCTAATGAGGTACATGGTAGTGAGGATGAAAATTATCCGAATAAGATCTCCATTGATCCTATTCCTATTTCACTCTCCTCCACAGCCTCTCCAATTAACCTTTACCATAGGGTGTGTGCATGGTTACATTCATGTCCCACTATTTGCAACATTGATAAACCTAGAATGATATATCCTACACCTTTGATGACGGTAAAAGGATGTCCTCGCATAAAAATTAAGGGTAAACCTAGAGATCCTTTGGATTTATTTGATAACACTGATTTTGTTTCACATGCTTATCGCACATGAAATAACCCTCAGCCTACTATTTTGGTTTCTTTACCGCCTTCTCAACCTATGCTTCCTCAAGCTCCTAGGTTTCCTTCTACCTTTAAGGAGTATAACTTAGTTGACCAATTACGTGCTACTCCTGCTAAGATATCTTTATGGGAATTACTTCAAACTTCCCCGACATATCATGAGACATTGCAAAAAGCTTTATCCTCTCTTCTTGCTTCTCCTCCTAATCAAGAGAACATTCATTCTATTTTAGAGTGCATGCATACTATGCCTTCTGTACCTCCTTTTTTTTTTTCTGATAAAGATTTACCTTCTCCTAAAGTGCAGAATCAATATGATGCTCTTATGGTTGTTGTTTCTATTAATCAGAGTATCATTTGAAGAACATTAATTGATAACGGATCTGGGCTTAATGTTTGTAGCATGGATATGCTTAAGGCAATTAAGGCTGATCTCACAACTATTCAACCTGATAATGTCCCTATACGTGGATTTGACAATATTGCAAAGAGAACTTTGGGCATTATTACCTTACCTGTTAAAGTTGGTCTAGTTATTCTAAATACACCTATTCATGTTATGCCTATACCTCTCAATTGTAATGTTCTTTTAGGAAGACCATGGTTACATACTATGCATGTAGTTCCTTCTACTCTTCATCGCAAGGTTAGGTTCATTTATAACAACTTAATATATACATTACATGTAGATGATGCACTGAATCCTTGCTTGAATGTAGAATATGCTAAAATTTCTGAACCTCTTTAACCAAGCAAAGAGATTGAAAAACAACCTAAGATACAACAACCTAAGATAAAACAATCTAAGATATAACAACCTGAAGCTCCATCCTCTTCTTTGATTGAGGATGATTGGGGGACATTGGATTTTGATCCTACTTTCATTGGAGAATATAAGGTCTTTGATTTGGAATTCATGAAGCAACAAAGCGAATTTGAGAAACAAGTTTTTTCTCCTTCCCCACTCTTTGAGGAACTCAAAAGCAATTTTGTTGTTGCCTTGATTAAAGAAACGATTGAAATGATAAAACTTGATTGCTATGATATTGTGACTTATGCTGCTCCTTGGAGTCCATCTAATATGGTTGATCAATATGGTTCTAGTTATCATTTGCTTAAGAAGTCAGGATTTAATGGGAAAGGATGTGGTAAATATGAGCAAGGTATACAAGTACCTTTGGATAATGAAATTTATGATCATACGTATGGATTAGGATTTAATCCTTATAGACAACCATCAGATTTTCCCCCTAATGTTAATCATATGTGCGATGGTTAGTTGAAATCAGTTAACCCAATCCTCATTGACATTAATCAAAGACCTACTTTAGATATTTTTCCTAAAGATGAAGCCTTAAAGGTTTTTTTAGGGGTTTATGAGGATTTACCTAAGTTTCATTAAAAATGATGAAATCCTTATTGTTTAAGTACCAATGCTTATTTTGGAGAACATGATAAACAAGATATTCTTCCTTTGTCGACGGATCCTCTGATATGAAGTGATTTGTTAATAACTGAGATTGTTGATATTCAAATGGATGAGAACAACTCTGAAAAGATGATAAAGATTGGGAAATGTTTGAATCAGGATGAACGTGATTAGTTGGTTTCCCTTTTAATTGAATTTAAGTCCACATTTTTTCTTGGCCATATTCAGATATGTCAGGTATAGATTCTAAGATTATTACTCATAATATTGTTTTAAAGCCAAATATGAAACCTGTGAAGCAGAAAATTCAAAAGATGAATCCGCGAATTGCTTTATTAGTTAAAATTGAAATTGAAAAGTTATTGGATTCTGGATTTATCCGTTCTATTGATTACTCAGATTGGATTTCAAACATTGTGCCTGTTTCAAAAGGAGAAAATAAGATAAGGATGTGTATTGACTTCAGAGACTTAAACAAGGCATCCTTAATTAAAGGATGATTTCCCATTACCTAATATTGATATGATTGTGGATTCAACAGCGAGTCATGCCTTCTTATCTTTTATGGATGGTTTTTCTAGATATAATCAAATCTTTATTCCTCTTGAAGATCAATTTAAGACCACATTCATAACACCTTGGGGAACATTTTGTTGGGTCATGATGCCTTTTGGATTAAAGAATGCGGGAGCAACTTATCAACGAGAAATGACTTTGATTTTTCATGATTACATTCATAAGATTCTTGAAGATTATGTGGATGATATCTTAGAAAAATCTATACAAAGAGAAGATCATGTGACTATTTTACGACAAATATTTGAAAGGATTAGAAGTTACAACATGAGATTGAATCCTAAGAAATGTGTCTTTGGAGTTGATTCTGGTAAATTATTAGGATTTATAATCTCTAAGAGAGGCATAGAAGTAGATACTGAAAAGATTGAATCCATTGTTAATATGCCTCTTCCTAAGAATATTTCTCAACTACGAAGTTTACAAGGAAAAATACAAGCTATTCGTCACTTTATTTCTAATTTAGCAAATATAACTATTCCTTTTACTTCCTTGCTTAGAAAGGATAGCACTTTCTCTTGGAATGATGAATGTAAACAAACCTTTGAGCAATTTAAGGAGTACCTTGCAAATCCTCCTATCTTGCAACCAGCTAAATTTGATGAACCATTTCATTTGTATACTTCAGCAACTTTGAAGGCCGTGAATGCGTTGTTAGCTCAAAATGATAATAATGGTAAGGAAAGACCTGTGTATTACATTAGTCAAACTTTACTTGATTATGAAACAAGATACATAGATTTGGAAAGACAATGCTTAGTTGTAGTTTATGCTTGCCAAAAAATTAGGCATTATCTTTTAAATGCTGAAGTCAACGTGATTGTTAATTTTGATCCTTTGAAATATCTTTTCTCACAAACTGATCTCTTTGGCCGTCTGGCAAAGTGGGTGATGTTACTTACATAATTTGATCTTAATTTCATTTCTCAGAAGTCTATTAAGGGATAAGATTTAATAGAATTCCCTGATGACAATATTCTAGCTATTCAATAGGATGATATTTGGGAATTATATTTTGATGGGTCTAAATGTAAGACAGGTTCTAGTGTTGGTATTATCTTGATTCCTCCTATGAAAAAGCCAATCCCTTTATCATAAGAATTAACCTTTCCTTGTACTAATAACATTGCGGAGTATGAAGCTCTTGTAGCTGGCCTACGAGCAGCTTCACCCCTTAACATCAAACATTTGCAAATATATGGAGATTCTCAATTAATCATTAAAAAAATTAAAGGAGGTTATTAGACTAAGAATGATAAAATGACACAATATAGAGATTTAGCTCTTGATGTGCTTTCGCAATTCTCTTCTTATATGATTCAAACTTTACCTAGGAAAGATAATCAACATGCGGATGCCATGGCAAGCGCAACTTCTTTGGTTTGTCTTGAGAATAATGCTAAAAACTTTCATTTTACTATACAAAATCGTAAAAACCCTACAATCTCTAAAAATATTACCTTTGATTGTTTCAGTTTGCATTCAGATGAATGGTATTCTCATATTTTTCATTTTTTTAAAGATGGTACTTTTCCTAAATCAGCAACAAGAAACATGCGTAATTGTATTAGGAAGCTTGCAACACGTTACATCATTTTAGGAGATACGCTTTACAAATGCTCTTATGAAGGATTACTATTAACGTGTCTCAATAGAACTAAAATCTCGGTAGCTTTGGCAGAAGCTCATTCTGGTTCTTGCGGAGGACATTTTGGTGGAAAATCTCTAGTTAATAAATTGCTTAGAATGGGATATTATTGGCAAACAATGGAGCAAGATTCTTTCATGTTTTTTAAGAAATGTCCTCAATGTCAACAACATAGTGATTTGATTCATGCTCCTACTCGTGAGCTTCGTAATCAAGTTTCTCCATGGCCTTTTAGTATTTGGGGTTTTGACCTTATTGGAAAAATCTCACCAGCTTCTTCTCAAGGACATACATACATCCGTAGTGCTACAGATTATTTCATGAAGTGGGTAGAAGCTATCCCTCTTTGTTCAATGAATGTGGATGTTATTTGTGATTTCATCCTTAACAATATTATAACATGATTTGGTATTCCTTCGATGATAGTTTCAGATAACGGTACCTCTTTTAAAAACAAAGAAGTCACAAAATTCTTGGAGAAATATCGAATTCAATTAACATAGATTTTCAACTCCTTATTATCCTCAATCTAATGGTCAAGCTGAAGCATCAAATAAAATCATTGAACAAATTCTGAGAAAAATAGTTAGCAAGCATGCGAAAGATTGGCATACTCAACTGACCTATGCTTTATGGGCTTATAGGATGAGTTTTTGTATTGCCATAGGTACTTCTCCTTAAAATCTTATCTATGTGATGAAGGGTGCTCCCCTTAATACCACAAACATATAACAGAAACAGAGAAACAACAACAATATGCAAGAACAAAAAATTGGCTTCTTATTATCTCCACAAATGTGGAATTACAAACTTTCAGAATTACAATATGTAAGCCACATGGACATTCCCTTACAATATTCTATAGGAAAAAGCCTCGAATCAATACCCAGATCTCTACCCAAAACTGCCCTAGACAACACTACAGGCCTTCTTCATATAGGAATTTTCCACCGCCCGAGAAGGTTCTAGAAATTTAGCCCTTAGGGCCGACCAAACTTAGAATTATTTTATTTTTCAATTTATTACATCAAAGTCGACTCAAAATAACTTTGAAACCCGAACATAAATTTTGAAGGAAAATTATTTTTCGCCATTTCAGGTGACCCGAGTTTCGGAGACCATAAGTCATCACCAGTTGACCCGATGGACTATTATAACCCCATTTCGGAAAGGCCACGAAGCTCTCTATAGGCTTGACTCATGCAAGCACCTGTCACCCAAATTTTCAACCTCATCTGAGACCTCTAAAGCCTTCAAAAATGATTTCAAAGTTTCTGTACCCTGCTGCCAATATCGAAAATCTTCAATATCTTCAAAACTAGACCTGATATAGCCATGAAACTTTATTGGCAGGCTGATATGACTGAGATGAACCTCCACATGTAAAATCAGAACATTCCGAGATCATATGACCAAATTACTAAAAATAGCAAGTTTCCATAAATAGCAGCTCTGCACAAGATAGCCCTTACTGAATACAAAAATAGAAATATTTTTGGGTGATGCAAGATTGCTCTTACACCCAGGATGCTCCTGCATCACTATGGTACTGATTCTATTATGCCTTTAGAATTAGAAATACCTTCTTTACGTGTTTCATCTCATGGGATAATTGACAATGATACTTTTCGTGAACAATGCTTACAAGAGCTAGAAATGTTGTATGGACAACAAATACATGCGTTAGAACATATAAAAGCATATCATAAATCTCTTCAGAAGAAATATAATCATAAGGTAATTGAATAAACATTTTCAGTTGGTGATTTAGTCCTATATGAGAATCAACGAAATGTGAATGCTTTACCTGGCGAAAAAGGAAAGTTTAGCCCTAAATGGCTTGGACCTTTTGTTGTCATTGAATACTTTGGTTTAGGTGCTTATAAACTTGCTGATATGGATGGTGTTTCTTTTAAGGAACCTATTAATATTATGCATCTTAAACGTTATTATCCTTAATTTCCTTCTTTCTTTCCTTGTGCATTTATGTATTCCTTATAAAATAATTATGTTTGTTTTATAGGTTATGTAGTTTTAGAAAAATTACATTTTGAATATATTTATGCACCTACTTTCCTTCAGTTAAGTTTTATATTGATGAAAATATAGTAATCAAACATAGAACTAATTAGTAGAGAAATTTTTTCGTTCATAAAATGTTTTTCAATTTCTAATACATATGTGGCCCATGGCCCTATTTATCACTCTGTCTATCTCTATGCTCTAATGGCCGATGACTCCTAGTTCTCTCTGGCCTATGATAGGAAGATAAATATCTGTGTGTCTATGAGTGGCTCCCCGATATGCTCATCTCATGCAAGTCAGCCCTCAATTTCTCTTCTCTCTCTCTACACAACCTCAGCTCCTGTTGGACACATGTAAAGATATCGGCATGCTTGTCGGGATCTCTGCGACCAATGGAAGACTCTCACTCGCTGGCTGGCAGTCGGTAGGATATACATGTATCCTTCAGAATCTCAGATACAAAACTCCTCCACTCCGGTATGCTAGCTACAGAACTAAAATTCATTTATCAGTCTAGTGCTTTTTCATCTCAAATTAAGTTACATATTTTATCAAATCTCATATTTCGTACCTAGGTCTCCCTCCTGGACTTCACTGAAGGGTCTAGATGGTGGGGGCATAGATTGACTACTCTCTCCATGCTTGTTATGTCTTAGCCTCAGTGGTGGTGTCTTTGTGTGGGCGCATGGAGGCCGTTGTGATCTTAGTGGTGATACGTGAAAAATGTGTACATCCACACCAGTATCACCAATTGGGGGCATCTCCTCTACTCTCCCTTCTACTCTCTCCTCCTCCATGGGATCTCCCTCAAAGATGTGCTCCTCCTCATCTCTAAGATCCTCATCCTGCTCTATTGTACCACTATCCCAGTGTGTCCTCTCTGAAAGGCCTAGATCACCTATAGGATAATCCTCAGGGAAAATGGGACGGGTCCCCTGTAGACTCCAATACCTGATGTAATCTCAGCTCATGCCTGAATAGGTCACATCTGCTGGTATCTCTATATCTTTTGTCTCATCTGCATCACTATCCTCTATGTCTTCTATTGATGGTTGGCGTATGGTGTCGGGTCTTTGATAATACCTCATCGGATGTACACAATGAGGTACTACTCTGGGGACTCCCTATAATAGGCTAAACTATCTCATCACCCAATCATAATAGTATGGCATCACTATATGATTCTGATGACCATCTAGCATCTTTTGCCTCTGTGAATGTCTCATCTGGAATCATGTATTTGGCCACTTTGTCATCTAGCAATAGGGTCTCCATATCACATATGTGCCTGGAATGTGGTCTAGATGTACCCTCCAATAGAGGATATATTTGAACTGCCAG
The DNA here is from genome assembly GCA_027943335.1 of Chamaecyparis obtusa. NCBI lineage: Eukaryota > Viridiplantae > Streptophyta > Pinopsida > Cupressales > Cupressaceae > Chamaecyparis > Chamaecyparis obtusa. The sequence continues at coordinate 351,159 of BSBK01005448.1, forward strand.
ACATCTCTTAGAGGATAAGCAAAGACTCTCAGTGTACTTGCATCTACCATCACTGGAGCACCATGTGGACATGTACATGAGAAATGCTCAAACAACCAAATCTACAAGAGTGTGCATATCGAAAGACTCTCTCTCTGATATCTCACTAGCTGACATAGCTCATGGTATAGCTGGGCTAACATGCTGCAACCCCATGAGAACATGATCCTATCGCTCTCCATCCTCTGTATAATATGGGTAAGAGGTGTGGAAAATATTGTACCCTTTGTGTTGGGTAACACAACCAAGGATACTATACAAAGCATCACTCTCTGTACCAAAGGTGTAGGGCCTGACAGTATGGATGACAGAAGGATCTGATTTGATCGGGTTCGCATCTATGGAGCCCATCCCAACCAATACTCTCTATCTACAAGGATCTCCTCATAAACTCACCGTGCTCTTGGTCTGACGGTCTTGCCTCGAACCGGAAGACGCAGGATCCTGTAGACATCCTCCAGTGTCACTGTAATTTCTCCTAAGGGAAGATGAAAGGAGCATGTATCCTCATCCCACCTCTCTATCAAAGTTGATACCATGGCTCGATGTAGTCTGATCTATGGTAGGAATACTACCCAGTATAGTCCTATGTCTCTTAGTAGCTGCATCTCATCCTCATTCAGCTCAGACAATCTCTCTCTGACGATCACTAGCAAACTCTCCAAAGGGATGCTCTCAGAGACGGACCATGTCTTGTAAGCACAAAAAAAAATCATATTAGCATTCTACATCATCAACTCTACAAATCCAACTTGACTAGGTCAAGGTCGACCTTAATTAGGTCAGGGTCGACTTTCTTGGGTCAAGGTCGACTTTCCTGGGTCAAGGTCGACCTTGTTGGGTCAGGGTTGACCTCATCCTAGATAAGGTGGAGACCTTCCACTTCAAGTTGACCTTTTTGGGTCAAGGTCGACATAACTGGGTCAGGGTCAACCTTTAAGGGTCAAGGTCAACCTTACCTACAAAAATCAAGAATTTGGAAAATACATGAACCAATAACAACAAACTCACCTCAGGAAGCGATCGTCCGATAACTAGGCACTGTCTCAAGAGCTCCATGCATGTCGCTCAAAGTTCTCTCCTTGGCATCTTGCTTTCTCTCTTTGAATCTGCAAATGGTAAGAATGAGTAAGTATGACTTCCTTTTCCTTATTTATAGTTAAAATTAGGGTTTTATTAGGGTTTCTCTTAGGGTTTACTCATGGTAAATTCGGATTTCCTTTTTTATGCATTTAGTTAGACATTCACTCTTTTCATCAAAACTTGAGTTCAATAACTCCATTTTCAGTGTCATTAGTGGCGTTGGAATCATGATTTAGATACATAAATCCTTGAATCAGTTTAGGAAGGCTAGGTATCCTTATAATTGGTTTAGGAAAGAACTTTTCAACAAACTGCATATCCAATGTATAAAGTTATCCTTATCACCCTGTTTCACCCTTCCAAAGTAGAAAGCCGAAACAAGGGGGGCATAAGGGGCTTTATGCACTTCTCAAGTTGTCATTTAGTAAGATCAAGGTGATTTTTGGATTTTCAATAACCTTGTGTGTTGCAGGTTCTAACAATTTTCTGCAGGATCTCTACACCGAGGACTTGGTTATATCCTTTTTATTTACTATGATGTTTTCTTACTTTAGCTTGCATATTCACGTAGTGTCATATCTAAGCTAAAGTGGGGGGTAAATGTATTGTCTTAAAATGGAATAACTTCCATCTTGATAGGTTTAGCACCCTCTTTTAGCACATTTATCATGATAAACTTGCATTTAGGATGCATTTTGCACTTGATTCCTTCATTCTAGGTGAAATTAGGGTTAGGATCCTGATGATTCTCCTTAATTTCCCTTCTCCATGGCTCTATTTTCTAGGTAGGACCTAGGAATAGGTCCTAGCCTTCATCATATTCATCATAGAACTTTGTGCCTCTCTTTGGCACTCTGCCCTGTTCTATCATCCTTTCTAGGTCTCTGGGCATCCCTGGAACCTTCTATTTTCAACACAAACTAGATCTGGACCCCTAGGTCAAGTTCAAGGTTGACTTTTACCTAGTTCAAAGTCAAATTTGACTCTAACCTAGGTCATATTCGAGATCATCCTTGACCTCTGTCAGGATTTGATCCCCCTTTTCAAATTTTGGTCCCGGAGGACCCCGAAATCAATGTTGGGCTTTTGGATTTGAATGCGGAAGGGTTTTAATTTGAAATTCATTTAATTTTTTTCCATCCTTAGTTGGTTATTTTGATTGGACCATAATTCAAGGTGAAATTTGAATTATGGGTCCCAACATTACTCTAGGAGCCTCACCTTGAAACCTCTATATAAAGACTTTCATTTGCCTTCATTTTCAAAAAGCATACATCAAGTGAACAACACAAGCGATCAAGTGGAAGCACAATTGATTGAAGAAAACAATCAATGGTGAAGTGAAGATGCAACATTGCAAGAGGATGATATAGAAGATCAAGCCATTGTTGACATCAAGCATTTTTGTGAACACACCATTTTGAACATCTATTTGGAGCAAGAGAGATTCCTTCTTCTTTGATCCACCATTATCAAATATTCAAGCATTCAAAGATACAATCATGGGGTAGCAATTACAGATTGTGACTTTCGTAAGAGTACTTTATCCTTGGGGGCTCAATATGCTTTCTTATCTTATTCAAATCTATGCATTGCTCTCTCATAACCATTCATGCTAGGGTTTCAATCTAGAGGATTAGATCTTGGCATTACACATTCAATACACACACATATTCTATTACATCTAGCTAATCGTGGAGCTGGAGATCACCAAAATGGGGGTTTGACTAAGGCAAAACCCTATATAGCCACCCCAAAACACCATTTTTAGATATCTACAGTCGTTGTTTCGAGAATTATAGAGTGGATCTGAATACCCTTTTCGTCAAAATTTTGGGACCTACAAACAAAATTTATGTTGGAGCTATTTCAAGTTAAGGTCGACCTTCAGTGGGGGGTAATATTGTGCCCTGGGGTAAGATTGTGTCTCACTATTTGGGTCAAGGTCTACCTCCCTCAAAATTGAAAAAAAATTCTGGGTTTTCTCCATTACGGTTTTCTAGTTCTGGATGTAGTTGCAGAATTTCCTGAAACTGTGCACAGGCATCAGAAAATAGGTATTTCCAAATTAATTTTATTATGAGGTATGTATCTTATCTTATCTAATTTTAGATATTTCCAGATTTACATTACTTGTCAATTCAATTAAAATTACATACATATGTATAGGGGAATATTAGATGCATTGTTAGACTCCATTTTACCCCTTATTCATTTACTGATTCACCCCCCCCCCCCCTCTCTCAATAACCGGTTAGGAATAACATGCTCTTGATATGCTCCAGAGATTTTGCATTCTTGATTGCATGTCCACCCCCACACCTTTTCAGTAAGGTGTTGTTTTGTCACCATCATATCCTACTCCTTCAGTAGACTCTACTTCGTACAGACAGTTGGTTGGTAGTTTTATGCACCTGACACACATACGTCCAAATATTTCCTTTGTGGTTGGCCTTGTCTCATTCTCACAAGATCTACATGAGAGTCATTGGAAAGCTTCCAAACGTATCTCAAGGTACATTCAGGGCACTACTTTGTATGACATTACCTACACATCAGGAGATCCTCACATTGTTGGGTTCATTGACTCTGATTGGGCCAGTGATGCCACTGATTGGAAGTTTACTTTTGGCTTTGTTTTTTGTCTTGGTTCTGGTCCTATCACATGGTCTTGCAAGAAGCAAACCGCTCATGCATTATCATCTCTAGAGGCAGAGTACCGAGCAATTGTGCTAGCTAGTCATGAGGCTTTATGGCTTCGACAAATGATGACTAAGTTTGGGTTTCCTCTAGACAATCCCACTCCTCTATGGTGTGACAATTAGGGTGCTATTCACATTTCTCGCAACCTAGTAGAGCATCAGCATACCAAACATATTGAGATCCACATGAACTTCATTCGGCAGTTGATCCAAGATGGTGTTCTCATCTTGGAGTATATTCCTATAGCTGAGCAGGTTGCTGACATCTTCACTAAATCTTTTTCCTCGCCGTGTTGTCTTCAGTTACGCTCGATGCTTGGTGTGAAGGAAGTTGTCCTTGGGGGGTCTCTGTGAGGCCTTCCTTCCTTCATGTTTTTTTTAACATGTTGTTCCATCTCTTTTTGGAGTCTAGAGTTTTTCCCATGTGGTTTTCTCTATTTCTCCACTTTACAGAGATTTGCTTGTGATTGGGTACCTCATTAGGCCTTGTTGCTGGGATAGAAATTTGCTTTCCAGCTTGTTTTTCTCTAGCTCCTTTAGATTTAAGTTTGCAGCTTCTCTCTGAGCTCATCTTAAGGGGTTTTGTTAGAGTAAAATGTTATTTTTACCTTTTATTCCTCTTTGAAGATTCTCTTAGGGTTTCTCATTCTCCTTTTATAAGGATGAATCTTGTATTTTTGCTTTTTAATTCTCTCTAATGCAATTTTACTCTTGAGAGCTATTGCAGTTTGTCTCCATTCTTATCTTGTGACAGGTTATTTCAACTTGTAGGTATTCATGGGTTGTGAAGATTTGTATTCTGAAATCTTATCATTATCAACTTATTTCTATTCTTTTCCAATATTTCAACACACACATCAGAAAAAAGAAAAACAATCTTATCAACCATCCCACAACTCCCACATTTCATGACTAAATTAGAGTCCTGATTTAACACAAATAAAAAAGATAGTACATTAAACATATGCTTATAATTGGCAAAGTTTCCAGAATTATGAATGATGAGATAAGTACAAAATATTATTAGTTTTTTTAACAAAGTTTTCAGAATTATAAATAATAAGATAAGTGCAAAATATTATTAGCTTTGTCCAAACACTTTGACAAAATTTCAAAAATTATGAATGATGAGATACCTATTAAATTTATTTACTTTGTTCGAAAATAAGTACAAAATATTATTACCTTTGTCCAAACACTTTCATTTGATTTGGTCTTCTCACACACAAACATATTGAAATCCCCAATAATGTCAAAGAAGAAATTACAGAGCCATGTAAGAGCTCATTATATTGATAACCAAGACACTTCTGAAAACCTAAAAAGTATTAAAAAAATATAATAGGATTATACATTTCAAAATACTCCAATGGCTAACATGCTTCTTTTTCATCCTTGCTTTATGTATTATTCTAGAGATTGCTATTGTTAACATGCTTTATTTTTTAATTTGCTGGCTTTTTGTTTTGGCGGCCAGTTTGTTATTCTAGTTCTTTTTTGTTTTATGCTGTGACTATGCAGATTCTTATGGTTATTTGGATTTGATATATTCTTGAATGTAGAGGAACCTGCTTTTCTATTGATCAAAACATGTTTTATTTGTAAGGTGCAACACTTTCTCTAGGTAGGATTATTCTTGTGTGACCTAGTGCATCTTTTGTCTGCACTCTGGCCGTGACAATTCGGCATTGCTGACCGGGGTATGAATCGTGTAATAGGCTACGCTATTAATAAACAATTGCTATAGGCATCGTCAAATCAAATGACGCGATTTCTCATGCTTTCACCGACTTCAATCGAAAAAATATTCTATAAGACAGAGGATGGGACCAAAGGAATGTTGGCGGGTGGCAATGGAAAGGATGATACGATGCATTCAGTTTATTGGAGAACACCAAAAATATACATATAAAACAATAAACGGGAGTAATTTGCACCCACTTTTATCAGTCCAGTGAACACGTGGCAGATCTTCATCTTAGTTGGGGTACCGCGGCGCGATAGAAGAATCTGTTTGACCTACTCCGTTTCTTTCTTTCTTGCTGGCTGTGGATGACGTGGACGAGGGGTAGGGCAAGAAAGAAATGCCATTTTCAAATCATTCCATATGTCTGGATGCCTATCCTATCCCCTTGGCATATCTATGGTGGTCAAAAGAGTTAGGACAGTGGCTTGTGATAAAGAAATGCGGCAAAAGATTATTTAAAACATTTCTTTTTATTAACACTTCATTAGATTTTAATCTTTGTATTAGATTCTTATGCAACAGTAGTCCTTTTATATGAACAGGGAAAGAAAATATTATATTAGAACATTATTTTTTATATGCACACGAGGAGAATATACTAGTTATAAATTTTATAAAATTTAATTATATAATTTATTATTAATTTAAAAAATATATGTCTCGATATAATTATTTATTATAATATTTATATAGTATATATAAAAAGAAAATTTAAATAATATGATTTGTTAACTTTGGTTTGATACTTAACATTTTTTGAATTATATTAGATTTGTTAACTTTTAAAAAATATATAGATTAAATTATTAAAAATTTTATAATATGTATATCCTAAAATCACTTAATTACATATTATATATATCATAATAATAATTTTTTTACTATTGCCTAAATTAATAAAAATTGAAATCCGATGCAAGCTTTAAAAGTTTGAAATTAAAATCAAATACTGTGAATAGTTTGAAATTAAAAAAATTGTTCTAAATAGTCTTCTTAAAAAGTTTTTTGTTTTTTTTATATCCTATTCAAAGGGATACATTATTTAACCACTACATTATTGGACAGGTGTGTAATGTTATTAAAACTATTATATAATATATAAATTATTTTAAGAGGTATAAAATATTTATTGATTAATATTTTTTATAAAAATGTTATAATTACTTCTAATATTTTATACTATATATTTTTTAAAGTTGTAAATTAGCTATTGTGTTCAAGTATTTTAACAAAAAATAAGAAAATGAATGTTGTACAAGTATCTTCCTTTCACAAACCTTACCAATTAGTAAATTAGTATAAAGAATAAATATATCAACACTTATATTATAGTAAATTAGTAAAGATTTGAAAAATTCATATCATAGTAAAGAGTTTTTCATATGTTTTTACTATCATATTTGAAAGTCCAAGACTCATAAAAAAGAACCAAATCTAATATCTTATGTTCATGATCACTAGAACAAAAACAAAGAAAGAAAGTTATATAATCAATATACTTATCCAACATCTTATTCAAGATAAGCTACATTCACTTATTTGCATGTAAGTAGTTAAGGATACAATTTTAAAAATGTCAAAAAACTGCCTACATTAACATAGAATTATAGGTTAGAGTCCACTTCCCACAAACAATTAAGTGTAGCTTCTTGAACATTTGTGAGCATCACCTAGATGCAATGAGTGCTAAGTGTTCCATTCCTCATGAGAGATGGGTGAATCGTATCATTAAACATGAGGCAATAAGTTTGATTTAAAAATTACAATATCACAATATAATTTATTAAATTAACAAATTTAAATATCTAATTTTATATATATATATATATAGATATATATATATATATATATAGATATATATATATATATATATATATATATATATATATATATATATAGATATATATATATATATATATATATATATATATATATATATATATATATATATATATATATATATATATATATATATATATATATATATATATATATATATATATCTATATATATATATATAATTTACAAACAAACTAATTTTCTTAAAATTAAATAATAATATTGATAAAATTAATATATTTTATACATTTTAAAATAACTTAATTATATATTATATGTGTATTTAAAAAAATTATAAAATGACATTACAAAATAATTTATATTTATATATTTTTTAAAATCACTAAATTATATAAAAAATTTAATAATATGATATTTTTCATCTATATATACTTATATATGTATTTATAATATATACTTAAAAATTTTCATAATAACATTAGTAAAATGTTCAGCTGTTATTGTTACCCAAAATTTCCTATCATACAAATTTTGGCCACAGGTGGAGTGAAATGAGGCTCCCACAAGGGTTGAGCCCAGCCTATGAGGGTGACCCTTTTTTTTCTAGTCTCGGTTGTGTTCTCTGCAAACTTTTATGCTCTGAGTTGTCCCGTCCTGCCTGCAACTTGTTTCATCTTGCGCGCGAAATCTACAAAGTATCATGGGTTGCGCCCTTAGCCTTAGATGGTTCATAACGTCACCAAGCTCCAGTTCTGATCGCATATGCTTAATCCTAGAAACTTGGGAGATATTCGAGTTTCAAGGTTTACAGAAAATATTTTTTTTTATGTCGCGGGGCTTCAAAAAATTGTCTAAGTGTAAAACTCGAGATGTTTTCTACTTCTTCGCGTCTTCACAACTCTTCATTAACATCAGCATTTCCTATCCGCGCAACCTGCGACCAATTGTCATCTACCATGGTGGGCCCAGTTTCTTAAAAAGTCCTAAGCGGTTATTTTTTCTAATGTTTCAGCGTTTGATTAAGAGGGTTAATCTCCTTTTAATCAGACAGTTGTCGCATGTTCGTAAAGCTTAATCTTATTCCTTGCGATCATGCGACAACCATCGATCTTCCTTACAACACAACGCTTCAAACAAGTGGGTCCAGTTGTCAGGTCGTGCTGACATGCGCATTTCTCATTGGCTGAGAGACTGTGATGTGTCTTGTTGGCTTGTTGACTATTGTGGTGATTTTAAGGACTGCCCGATCTGTCGAAAAAAAAGATGGATCGACGACTATGTTTTAAACTTAATAAATTAACCGTTGTCGGTTGGTTTTGAATTTAAGATTCAAGGTTTTTCAAAAAGTAAAGGAGATAGTGTGTCAGAGTGTGTGCGATCCTTTTTTTTTTGCGAGCCATAATATGCAAGTTTGCAGTTGAAAATTGATTGAACTCTGTGGTGGTTGAGGCCGAATATGATTTGATCTTTTAGCTGTCATGGGTTTGATATTTTGTAGAGGGTTTCCTTCTGGATGGGGCATTGGTGTCTTGGACCAAGTTGTCATAGAATTTATTTCCTGGTGTACAGAGGTAGCTGAGATATTTGTAAATGCCGTGCTTGTCGCAGGGATAATAAGATCATACCCTAATTTGCAGTTTGACTGCTAGGGTTTCTAGAATGTAATAGATATCAAATTTGTCTCTGATATTTCTTATTTTTAATTAGGATTGCTCGCTTATCATTTCAGTAATAAATAGTTTCCTAAATTCATGTTGTAGTGGTTGGCAATGTTGTCCTAATTATGTCCTAAATGATCCTAAGCTTGTAGCAATCCTTGTTATTATAAAAGGATTCCCAAGGTCATTTACAAAGGTTTAGAATTCTCTAGAAAGTTTCTTCAGAATTGGTTCCACAAGAGGTTTTCTTTCTTAGGAGTTATCTGTGGCATTTGTCCTACCCCTTGGCTTCTACAGTCTGTAATCTTTCATTGATTCTTAGATATTGCAAAGGAAATTTGTGACATTCTTTCTATCCCTATGTTTTTCTTGTCTAAGTTTTCTCTTATTGAATCAAGTATATGTATGCTTTCAGTGATATCTTAGGGTTCCTAATCCCTCTTTCTTTCTACAATTCAAGTGTATTTCTGTGGATGATCTGACTTGAATGACCTTGTGGGTATACTTCAACCCCCTGTCAATCTGTCTCATTCCTATACCTAGTTGCAGAGGTGAATGTTTATTTGCATGTTATAGATTGTTGTCTGAATTTCTTAGGAATGTTATTGTTTGTGAAATTTTCTCTTTCCCTGAATAGCCTCTTTCTATTGTAGGCCCTTCTATGAAATATTCATACAAACCTATTTAGTAAGTTGTGATCTCCTAGATCAAAGTTTGTGCACTGATTTCATTCATTATACTGTGATTCATACCATCATTTCGATGTATCACCTAGTAGGTAGTTTTTCTTTCAATCATTTCCCTTTCATGCATTCCTTCTATACCTTTTCCTTCAAGAGTTTACTTTCCTGTTAAAAATCAACGCAAGGTGATTATCCAAGAGGAACTAGCCTAGAACTTGGAGGTCTCATCTTAGTTAGCATAGGTCCCACAACTTGGAGATGATTCCCATGTTATACTAGGTTATCAAGACCAAGAGAGCTTGAAAAGGGTGCAAAAATTAGTGTATAACATTTCCGGTATGCCTGGTGGGACATCATAAAGAAGTTTATCTGCAAAGATTGTGCTATGTCTGATATACTGATTGCATAAAATAGACCTTAAAGAGGTTAATTATCAAGTATATCTAGAGACTCCACTGGTGTAAAGATTCAAGGGTAGACTTGTTCAAATTTTATGAGAAAGATTGAGACAAGGAGCTCAAAGCCCACTGAATTCTCAGAGCTGCCCCCAAAAAGAAAATATAGAGGGAGATCAACTTAGAGGAAATCCCCTACAAGGAAAGTACAGTCTACCCCACTTGATACTTCAAAGAGGAGATCTTTTCCCTCTCATCTTAGAATAAGAGGAAGATCTCTAACTAGGGATTTAGAAGAGGATTCAGACCCAACATCAAATACAACCCATTCAGTTGCTACTCAGAAAATTTCAGCCCCTACAATGGCTCAACAGTTTGCCTTTGCACCTTTCAACCAAGGAAGTCCATTGAACTTCACTCAACATCATGATGTTCCCCTGGTGGCACTAAAGAGCCTACCTAATTTCATAGGTGAAGGACAAACAACAGCTTTTGAACATATAAGAGATGTGACCACTATCTGTAGTATACACAATATAACTCAGGAGGATGTGGCCACTAAGTTGTTAGTAGCCTCTCTCAAAGGTAAGGCTCTTAAGTGGTTTAGAACTCTAGTTTTTGGTTCTATTAATTCCTGGGATGGATTAGGGGATGCATTAAGTAGACACTTTAAAGACAAATCAGACAACTTATCCTTGGTTGAGCAGCTAACAACCATAAAGAGAGATTCTCAAGAGCAAATGACAGACTACAACAATAGATTTCTCAAGAAATGGAATAGGATTCCAATCTCAGTAAGGCCATCAGTCGATCATGCTTTCTTATATTTCTTGCAAAGCTTGAATAATCAGATCTCTGTCATGATCCAATCTATGGGAGGTACCTCTTTACCCCAAGCTTTTGACGTAGCTATCAGGGCTGAAAATTGTTTAATCCAAGAAGGCATGATAGCATGAAGGCCACCCATGCCCATCTTTCCCAACCTATAGCCCATTGCAACTCTATAAGTACTTCCTTTTACCCCTATTTCCACCATATTAGCACCTCAGGCTAGTACTAGCAGTGAGGAGTCAAAGGAAAGTTTCTCTCAAGAGTTGCAAGAAATGAGGAATAGTCAGCAAAGTAGTAAGCAAGAAATGACAGATCTACTGTTGACTTTAACTAAAGAGGTGACAAACCTATATAAAGAAGCAGGGGAAAGGAATCAAACCACCATTCCAGACACAAGGCTAGGGTCCCAATCTGCAATATCAGAATCAAGGACAGTCCTATCAGCAAAATAGGCCACCATACCAAGGAGGTTATCAAGGACAAAGGAAAAATTTTAATCAAAGACCATTCCAACCCTATAAAGAAACACCCCTTAATTCTGCAAATCCATTCAGGGATGTGGTTCCTAGTCAGAATAACATGGCTTTGGACAATGAATGGTGCTTTCCTTCTAATTAGCCTCACAATCAGGCTACATGTTCAAATGGATGGATGAATCAGACCCTAATGTTTCAAAATGCCTCATATGCTCAATCAGAGGCCCCTCCTAGTGGATCAACTCCTCAACAAGAATCACAAACTGATGAGACTGCTCTTTTCAATTGGGAGTAGCAAGACTCCAATCGAGTCAATGGTGAATCTTCCATTGTTGTCAACACAAGCTCAAAGAGAAGAGCCCAGGACATGGAGCAAGCAGATTCTAGGATTAAAGCCACTACATCTATAGAACCATTGCAACCATTTTCTAATGCCATATTGAAGAAGGCTCCCATCATTCCTATCAAAAAAGGCCAACCTTCCAAAGAGGTGGATCCTATCATAGTAAAAGCACAACAAAGAGTACACACCGTGACACCTTTCAACATTGTAGACAACATGAAGAGGGTGAACATTACTATGTCTATGTGGGACTCTTTGGCTATTCCAGGGCAACCTAAGATTTTGAGGAGGGCCATGGGTGAAGTGACAGCTCCTCAGCCTGCAAATGATGCAAAAAAGCCAGTGTTGGTCAACACTAATCTAGAAAAGGAGGCTCCAAGTAGAAACTCCAAAGGAAATCCCTTGCAAGGTAGGAACTTAAAGCCACCTCCCTTTTATGTATCTTTAATCATTGGAAAATCCTTAGTACATAACTGTATGGTAGATAGTGGAGCTACTAGTACTGTAATGCCAAAAAAGGTGGCTGACCAATTAGGACTTAAATATGAACCCTTCCAAAAGAAGGTTACACAACTTGATGGATCCTTTGTCAATACAGTAGGTGTAGCCAAGGATACCAATCTAATCCTCCATGCAAGTCCTAATTTCTCCATCCTACTTGATATATGGGTATATGCAAGATCATGAGGGGCCAAAAAGTGGCGATGTAAAAAATATTTACTTTCCACTCGTCCAAAAGCGCATGAAAATGCTTGTTGACTTTTTAGTAGACCTGGGTGTCAGTACACCTAGGAAAACCTACCACCAAAGCACAGGCCTAAACAAGTACCTGATACCATATCGGGTACGTGATACCTATGGCATAAATTTGAAACCCGTGAGCCCTTTTCCTCATTTCTTTTCATGTTTTTGCTTGGGAAAATGGCTTGAAATATCATATACATGATATATTTTCAGGTATCTGATTTTGGTAACAACAAATTTGACTCCCCAGCGTATTGGGTAAGTAATTTTTTTGTATATTTTGATTATTTTATTTAATTTTCATGCCAAATGTCATTTTTTTTTGTTCAAATAGGGTTTTGTATTTATATTTGTAATAATATATGAAATTAGATTGAAATTTAGATTTTTTTTAATTTAATTAGGCATGGCTAACAACAATGAAGAAATAACCCTCCTGCACCAAATAACGATCCCAAAAACAATCCCCCGTGTCAAAACCCTCGATCTTTAGAAGATTTGATACAAGATAATTTTAACATAATATGAGGTTTTCAAAACACATATCAAAATATACCTACATTAGGTCCCATGCTTGCCACACTAAATACAATTGTTGAAAATATTGGCACACTCACGCAGCAACATAATGTTGCTCTTCATTGGTGTGATGATATGCATGCCCAATTTGATGACCGGCTTGACCATGATGGGATTGCGGCCCTTAATATAAGTAAAGAAGATATAGCCGCCCTTTTGTCAATCCTAAAATTGGAATATAAGGTGACCCCAAAAAGCCTAAATTATCAATAAAATGGTGCACAAATGAAGCAATGCGCACACACTTTTGGGATCATTGGTGGATGGTTTTTGATAAACCAACCCATAGCAATTTGGAGGTCCCATTTTATTTCATAAAAAAATTGTATGTTGAGTTTGTGCTTGGTCACCATGTTGATTATTGGAGTATGAGGCCCAACATGGGCGTAGGCAGAGGAGCACCTCAGACTAGGCCATTTGCCCAGCGCAAAAAGGCCACTACCTTTGTCCTCCCCACTGATGTCGCACCCCCTCCTCCAGTGCAGCATCCCAATATCATTGTAGAGGCTACCTCACAGACTATTAGGGCCATTCATTTGCTGAGTGATTAGTTGATCACGTAGACCAGATTAGTGTTGCCTCCTAGTGTGGATGATGTTGGCGCATCGACATCTTGTCAGAGTTCACATGTATGCGAGCCCCATATTTGCATTATATGCAAGAATATGTGCCTCAGACCGCTTACTGATGCTGATACATATCAGTATGTTATTGATGAGGAGGATATAGGAGATGCAGCTGCAGAGGCTGCAACACCTCATGGAGCATCTACATCTCATGAGAGTGCTTAGGAGGTGTACGCAGAGCCATGGACTCCTGTTGATATGGTAAGAGTAAACATTATAAATAAATTTGTCACATGACTTATTTAATTTATTCATTTACATTAGTTTTAATGATTGCATGCACTTATGTATATATATTTTTTCCATTTATGTTCAATTGATGACATAGGAGGAGTTGAGACAAGTGGATGAGTCCACAGCTTTGACCATTTCATTTGGCCTTGATGCCTATACGGTATATTATAAATTATGTACCCATTAGTTTTTTTTATATCATTTGGTGTACATGCTTAAATCTCTATCAATTAGAGCAATAAAATTCATACATTTACTAATATATTTCATCTTATTGTACTCTTGTAGACTACAACCGATGTTAGTGGCGGGCACGAGGGGGTTCCTTCATCAGGTGTCGACAAAGGAAAGGTAATTAATTGTTTAAGATTAATTATGCATGCATATGTATGCCACTTGTGTGTACGGAATAAATATTTTACTTGAATTTATTGTATAGGGTTTGGCTATCAATGATGTTCTGACACGGGTTTGAGAGCCTAAGCTAATAGGCATCTCGATTCGGAGTGATAGTTTGATTGTACGTAGACTTTTACATATTGTTATTTGTATTTTGTAACCAGGGTTGTTATGATGAAGTAAATTTATATATAACTGACAATCTTTTTACTCTCATAGGTTACTCCTAGTGTGAGGGAGGGCCCATGAGAATCTTTCGTATCTTTGTTGACCTAGCCCACTATTCCAGAGGAGGGATCACTAGATGTAAGTTTTAATTTTAGTTCAAATCATGTCCTATTTTGTAGATATATTACTCTATGTTGCACCACTCTACTAATCTCATTATTGCAAATATATATTTATAGGTCAGAGTTGGTATTGTTGGCATGGTCCCTTCACTACCAAGGACTTATGCTAGGACACCTGATCATGGTAGGCGACCGAGAGGCCAAGTATAGATATTTGTATTTAGTTATAATTTTAATTAAATTAGTGTTTGAATTATGAATTATATATATATATATATATATATATATATATATATATATATATATATATATATATATATATATATATATATATATATATATATATATATATATATATATATATATATATATATATATATATATATATATATATATAACATAAGCAATCTAACTTGGGTTTGAACTCATTTTTGTTGCAGGATCAATCAGAGCCTAACACTTCTTCAAAGAGGCTACATTTTGTTGATCCCCCTATAGCATAGGATGTAGTTTTAGTTTTTTGGTCATTTAGAGATGCCACTTGGCACATTTTGAGATGGCATATATGCCACATTGTCCACCTTGAAACATTGATTTTGTAGACATTTTGAAATGGCATGCGCCATATTTGTATATGGAGATACTTTTGATACATTTGATACTTTCTATATATAGACCATGTTCATTTTTATGTTATATTTGTGTCATCTTTTGTATACATATTTATTATCCATGTTAATGGAATTGAATGGTGAAGTTATATCTTGACTATGATTATCATTTTGATTTAAATTATATCTTGTTCAAGTTACATTTGTTTTTCTTTACTCTGGAATACCCTATTCATGGAGCTTATTATGTTTGACGTTTAACTTCTATAGATTTTCTATGTTCTTATGTTTCATATCATTATATATATTCACTTCAGCCACTTAGTACTACATTGTTTCAATACTATGTATATACTCACTGTGTATATAACTCATCATATTGGGGTTTACTAAATGCACAGAGAAATGTAGCACTTGTGTTGTTAGGTCACTTGGGTCAAGCGTGGTCGCGAGCGTTCCAGTGACTCTATGGGCAGAATGGGGTTGTCATTGGCATTTACCCGGCCAACCAGAGCCTATAGAGAAGACTGTTTGATGCAATGTCTGACGGTTTGAAAGATACATTGCTGAGCTGCTTTCAACTGACCCTCACTGCAAGTTTTGGCATCGACTGAGATCATCTTTCCAAATGCAAACAAAGTCGAATTACCCAAAATTGAGAGAGGTTATTGTAGAAATTAGAAACATGATCTTGTAGCACCTAATAGCTTGTCGATACCTTTTACGAGGTCTGAGATACGAACCTCAGAAGATCACTTCCCAATCGTGCTTAGTGCACCTTGGGGTCACTTGGGTCGAATGTGGTCACGAGCGTTCCAGTGACTCCGTGGGAAAAATGGGGTTGTCAGTGGTATTTACCCAGCCAATTAGAGCCTATGGAGAAGATGGTTTGATGCAATGTCAAACGGTTTGAAAGATACGCTACTGAGCCGCTTTCAACTGACCCTCACTGCAAGTTTTGGCATCGAATGAGATCATCTTGCCAAATGAAAACGAAGTCAAATCACCAAAAACCAAGAGAGGTTATTATAGAACTCAAAAACATGATCCCTTAGCACTTGATGGCTTGTTGATACCTCTCATGAGGTCTGAGATACGATCCCTAGAAGATTTATGCCCAATCGTGCTTACTGCACCATGGGGTCACTTGGGTCAAGCGTGGTCGCGAGCATTCCGGTGACTCCGTGGGTGGAATGGAGTTATCACTAGCATTTAACCAGCCAACCAGAGCCAATGGAGTAGATGGTTTGATGCAATGTCAGATAGTTTGAAAGATACGCTGCTAAGCCACTTTTAACTGACCCTCACTACAAGTTTTGGCATCAACTAAGATCATCTTGCCAAATGCAAACGAAGTCAAATCACCCAAAATAGAGAGAGGTTATTGTAGACCTCAGAAACATGATCCTATAGCACCTAATGGCTTGTCAATACCTCTCATGAGGTTTGAGATACGAGCCCCAAAAGATTACTGCCCAATCGTGCTTAGTGCACCTTAAGGTCACTTGGGTCGAGCATGGTCATGAGCATTCCAGTGACTCCATGGGTGGAACGAGGTTGTCACTGGTGTTTACCTAGCCAACTAGAGCTGATGGAGTAGATGGTTCGATGCAATTTCAGACGGTTTGAAAGATACGCTACTGAGCCACTTTCAACTGACCCTCACTCCAAGTTTTGGCATCGACTAAAATCGTCTTGCCAAATGCAAACAAAGTCAAATCACCCAAAACTGAGAGAGGTTATTGTAGACCTTGCAAACATGATCTTGTAGCACCTGATGGCTTGTCAATACCTCTCATGAGGTTTGAGATATGAGCCCCAGAAGATCACTGCCCAATCATGCTTAGTGCACCATGGGGTCACATGGGTCGAGCGTGGTCACGAGCGTTCCGTTGACTCTGTGGGTGGAACATGGTTATCACTAGCATTTACCTGGCCAAATGGAGCCAATGGAGCAGATGGTTCAATGCAGTGTCAAATGGTTTGAAAGATACGTTGCTGAGCCACTTTCAACTGACCCTCACTGCAAGTTTTGGCATCGACTGAGATCATCTTGCCAAATGCAAATGAAGTTGAATCACCCAAAATCTAGAGAGGTTATTATAGACCTTGGAAACATGATCCTGTAGCACCTGACAACTTGTCAATACCTCTCACGAGGTATGAGATACGAGCCGTAGAAGATCACCACCCAATCGTGCTTAGTGCACCTTGGGGTCACTTGGGTTGAGCGTGGTTGTGAGCATTCCGATGACTCCATGGGTGGAACGGGGTTTTCACTGGTGTTTACCCAACCAAATGGAGCTGATGGATGTAGTGTTAGACAATTTGAAAGATACACTGTTGAGCCACTTTCAACTGACCCTCACTACAAGTTTTGGCATCGATTGAGATCATCTTGCCAAATGCAAATGAAGTCGAATCGCCCAAAACTGAGAGAGGTTATTGTAGACCTTGGAAATAGAATCCCATGGAACCTTAAATCTTTTCGATACCTCTCATGAGGTCTAAGATACAAGCCCCAGAATATCATTGCCCAATTGTGCTTAGTGCATCTTGGGGTCACTTGGGTCGAGCATGGTCGCGAGCGTTCCGATGACTCCGTGGGTAGAATGGGGTTGTCACTAGAATTTACCTGGCCAATCGAAGCCAATGGAGTAGATGGTTTGATGCAATGTCAGATGGTTTGAAAGATACACTACTGAGCCACTTTCAACTGACCCTCATTGCAAGTTTTGGCATCGACTAAGATCATCTTTCCAAATGCAAATGAAGTCAAATCATGCAAAATCGAGAGAGGTTATTGTAGACCTCAGAAACAAAATCCCATAGCACCTGATGGATTTTCAATACCTCTCACGAGGTCTGAGATATGAGCCCTAGAAAATTGCTGCCCAATCATGCTTAGTGCACCATGGGGTCACTTGGGTCGAGCATGGTCGCGAGCATTCCAATGACTCTATGGGAGGAACGGGGTTGTCACT
The DNA here is from genome assembly GCA_027943335.1 of Chamaecyparis obtusa. Classification (NCBI taxonomy): domain Eukaryota; kingdom Viridiplantae; phylum Streptophyta; class Pinopsida; order Cupressales; family Cupressaceae; genus Chamaecyparis; species Chamaecyparis obtusa. The sequence goes on from BSBK01005448.1 coordinate 369,383, forward strand.
GGAATTTACCTAGCCAACCAGAGCTGATGGAGCAGACAGTTTGATGCAATGTCAAATGGTTTGAAAGATACGCTACTGAGCTGCTTTCAACTGACCCTCACTTCAAATTTTGGCATCGACTGAGATCATCTTGCCAAATGCAAATGAAGTCGAATCGCCCAAAACTGAGAGAGGTTATTGTAGACCTCAGAAACATGATCCCATAGCACCTAATGGCTTGTAGATACCTCTCATGGGGTCTGAGATATGAGCCCTAGAATATCGTTGTCCAATTATGCTTAGTGTACCTTGGGGCCACTTGGGTCGAGCATGGTCGCGAGCGTTCCGGTGACTCCGTGGGTGGAATGGGATTGTCACTAGCATTTACCTAGCCGACTGGAGCTGATGGAGTAGACGATTCGATGCAGTGTCAGATGGTTTGAAAGATACGCTGCTGAGCCGCTTTCAACTGACCATCACTGCAAGTTTTGGCATCGACTAAGATTGTCTTGCCAAATGCAAACGAAGTCAAATTGCCCAAAATTGAGAGAGGTTACTGTAGACCTCGCAAGTAGTTGTATTTTATAGATTGAGTAAGTAGTCCTTGGGAACATGTCCTTGTCGGCAGTGGAAATAATTAGGTTTTCATTCTGAAACAAGAGAAGAACCAAATGGGAAAGCATGCACACTTCTTTTCTTGACCCAGTTCCATTGCAATGACTGTTAGTGGTATGTTTGAAATTTGAACTGTGAAACTAATCATGATTAAGCTTGTGAAATTTGAACTGTGAAGCTTATTATGTTTGAGGTTTAACTTCTATAGATTATTTGAAATGATAAAAAAATAATATCCTTAAAGCATTAGAAACAACAATCAAACATGTAAGAATTCAAACCATGCAAATGACATAAGTAAATGACATGTAAGATCCCTTCTTGGCACTATTGGCCACCCACACATGATTTTGGTCATAAGTCCTTATCAAGACTTCTAGGACATTTAACTTTTAAATCAAATTGATTGTTACAAATTGCCATTATAGGCTTCAAAAGATCTCAATTAACCATTAAGGATCCTTTTGTCATTCTATCTCTGATTGGATCCATGGTGATCGTAGGCGTCTTCATAAGTGTTGCTGCACAAGTTACAATCCACATACAAAACCAAGTTTATTGACTCAAAATACAATCTAAGAAACGTGAAATTAATGTATTAAAATTAAGCTTAACGAACTTAGAAAAAAATGCACTAAGTTAACTTATTACCTAGTCAAGTGTTCCTGAAGGGTCATCTCTTTACTTCAAGGTCTCCAATAGTGCTTCATGATCAGTAGTACTAATAGTCCAAAGTTCTTTTGTCTTTGGTCTTCCTTGATGCTTTGACAACTTGACATTTGTTGCTATAACAAGGTGCGAATACATGAGAATAGTTTTGTGCTTCTCATAGTCTTCAAATGCGGGAATTCCATTCTTTCTAATCATGTATGTTCACAGCCATGTTCCTGCAACAACAACTGAACTAGTAGGATATGTGAACCCATCACCATGTGTCATCAATTGTACAAGCTTTTGTTTACCTCGTACACAATGTGCTAACCAATAATCTGACCTTTCATCATTCCCCTATGGTGCAACCAATGCAAAAACATCTCCTGGCTTCAGAAGATCTAAAAGATGGTCATACTCAACTAAAGTGTCCATGTCATCATTTCTTATAGAGAGTGTCAAAGATAAATGAGTTAGATATTGTGGAACCCATGTATCCACCCACTCACTTGACTCACAATGATCCCAATCATACTGAAAACACATGGGGCAAAAACAAGCCAACTCTCATGTCCAAATGGTCCATATACTACTATTGGAGCTTTGGAATGAATGCATTTTTGAAGAGTCTTTCACTGTTTGACAATCCAATCTATCTCCTATAGTTCCCTCCTCAACCAACCAAAAGAATCTACACACTATAGAATCAAGAGTCCCCCCTTGTGATAATGCTAAAGTACACCAATCAACAATAGAACAAGCATCAAGAAGTACAGCACCTGAAATCCTCAATCGCTCCTTAACTAGAGCTCTCTTCACACACGCACTTGCTCCATCATGCTCCCCTTTCCCATGCCCTGACTCAAAAAAATTCCAAGTATGAGGTACACCTCTCTCCACATGAATTCTACACAACCAATAAAACATTATGGCATTCTTAAATTGACGGGTGTAATTATCCGACCAAATGAGATGCCTATCCATAGCAATACCATTTTCTTGCAAGAAGTCAAAATAGTTCTGGAAACAATGTTGATCAAACTCATGAGAGTGAGACTTGTCTTCGCTCATATAAAAATGGTACTCTTTGATTATCTTTTTCTCATCTTTTGTGCTATCAGGGGAATGTCTATATGTGATATGTACAAAAATAGCAACCTGAATGGAATTGTAATATTAAGCTTGAGTCTCATTTTGGGGCTGCAAAGTATAGTTCTCCACAAAGTCTACAATGGATATAATAGTTCCAATGGGGAAAGTGTCCTTACATGTCCTGAATTGTTGATCCAACCATTGAGACCTGTGACTATGCTTTGCATACTTGTAAAAAATATTTGTCTTGAAATCTGAGATAAAATCAGCAACATTGTATTCTTTTGCAACTAACTCACATCTAGAGCCTTCACCTCCACTCTTCAATGTATATTTCATTGTTTCATATACCTTTTTTTGGATGAGTGTCTTTCCCAAATTGTGTTCCAAACCCTCATGAAAACATGTTCTGAACTTGGACAAGCCACCACATTCTAAGCACTTGGCATTTAAGCAATCTTTTTTATAAAATAAACAACCATCATCCCTATGACATAAAAATTGATCTAGCAAGTCTCTTGATGATTTGGGAAGACCACTTGCACCACAATCCTCTAGCATTTCATTAGTATGCAAAGTAGAACAAATGGACTGTAATAATTCATGATGCATTGAAAACTCAACATGATATTTGCAACATGTATTCCAAATCTTAAGGGGTACACAATAAAATGGCTTCACGGATTCAAAAGACCTTTGTGATATTTTCAATATTGGATGTGTCTCACAAAATTTTTTATACAACATTGTTTGACTTACCTCAACATAATGTTTAGGATGTGGAGTGCGGTCTCGATTTCCAACTCTCAACTTCAAGACATCCTTCACATTTGGTGACACTCTTGAGTTAGCATCCCAAAATTGTTGAATTTCATCCTTGACAACATCTGTTAGCTTCTTATCGAAACGTGGAAGTCTCCCACCATAAGCCCATGTTTCAATTTGAAGTGGATCATCAATTCTTTCTCTTCTTGCAAGTGCTCTACCCAAAGTTTTACAGTCTATATTGAAGTCAACACAAGTTTGTCTCATCAAACGAGCCTTTCTCAACTGATGACTTACTAAGGAGGTTGTAATAACCCTCCTAGCAACTCTCTTGTTTTTTTCTCTGCTAGTCTTCCCAATGCTATTGAGAGCATTGAAAATATTCTTCACAGCAATGGCATTTTTGTCTATTTTCTTGTTCACATGAATCTTCAATTTCACAAGCACAGGTCTCATCTTTTGCATCTTTAACAACTGCACAAAAATTTGACATTGCTCAACCAATGTCTTGTTTCCAAAAAATTGATCATAAATTCTTGAAGCCCACAACCTAATGGTTCTATGTGACCTCTTTCCTTCCCAATTATTCATAATGTTCTCCTCAATTTCAATTAACCATTTAGGTGTTCTTGAAAGCCCCGAATTTGAAGATTGATTATCTTTATTGCAAGGGACTTCATTTCGCATATAATTTGGAGATGTGTAATGTTCATGTGGTTCTTGTGCAACATTTTCATTCCCCAAGTCTACATTTTCAATCTCCATCTGTACATTTTCATCTTCATTCCATTCATTGTCATTCCCCAAATCTACGTTTTCATTCCCCAAGTCTACATTTTCATTCTCCATCTCTACATTTTCATCTTCACTCCATACATTGTTATTCACAAAATTAATTTCCATATTATTTTCAAATTCAACATCCTCTTCACTTACAACTACATTTACGGAGTCACCTTGATTAATGTTTAACATACCTTCTCTCCTTCTTCGGTGATTTTCCCTATCTTTTTCCCTATATGCTTGAATTTCTTCATTCATCACCTTCCTCTTCCATTTAGCCTTTTGACAACTGCTGCTTCCTATGGTGAGACCACAAGTTGACAAAACAAAAAAATGGGACCCAAATCACGTTGTTTTTTCCTGCAACCCATGAAAAAGTCTGAAATCCCGTGATTGTCTAGTCTGTGGGGACAAGGAATATTTTGGTCAAATATGACCAGTGACAAATCGGGTACCCGATATTTCTAGGCACATGAAAAAAGCGCAGGAGCAAATGAAAAAATCAAGAACTTTTACATATAAAATGGGGTATATAATATATAAAATGTACATTATATATATACTAGAATGTATTATATACTAATGTATATAATATATATATAAAAGGCATATGATATATATATAATGTATATTATATATATACTAATGTATTATATACTAATGTATATAATATATATAATATATTATATATATACTAATACATATTATATATACTAATGTATATAATATATATAATACATATTATATATATAAAGTATTTGATAAGGCGTACATGGACCCCTTGTAATTTTAGCGGTCTAATGATATTGAATAAGTAGATGTCATCATCTATCCTGGAAACTAGTACTAGGACCTCTAGGAAGTCCCCATGACCCCTAGGAGTCCCGGTGACCCCTTTTGACACATTTGAATGCTCAAGTGTGTCCAAAGGTGTCATAGGTCCCCTTAGGACACACTTGAGCATTTGAATGTGTCAAAAGGGGTCATGGGGACTTCCTAAGGGTCCTAACATGCAATAAGGCCTATTAGCACCCCTATGAAGTCCCCATGACCCTTTTTGACACATTTGAATACTCAAGTGTGTCTGAAGAGGCCGTAGGAACCCTTAGGACACACTTGAGCATTCCAATGTGTCCACAGGGGTCACGGGGACTTCCTAGGGGTCCTAACGTGTGATAAGGCCTATTAGGACCCCAAGGAAGTCCCCATGACCCCTTTTGACACATTTGAATGCTCAAGTGTGTTCAAAAAGGCCATGGGACCCCTTAGGGGTCCTAGTAGGCCTTATCACAAGTTAGGACCCCTAGGAAGTCCACGTGACCCCTGTCGACACATTGGAATGCTCAAGTGTGTCATAAGGGGTCCTACAGCACCTTCGAACACACTTGAGCATTCAAATGTGTCAAAAAGGGTCATGGGGACTTCCTAGGGGTCCTAATAGGCCTTATCACGCATTATGACCTCTAGAAAGTCCCAGTGACCCCTGTGGACACATTGGAATGCTCAAGTGTGTCATAAGGGGTCCTACGACCCCTTCAAACACACTCGAGCATTCAAATGTGTCAAAAGGGGTCATAGGGACTTCCTAGGCATCCTAATAAGCCTTATCGCATGTTAGGACACATAAGAAAACACCGTGACCCCTTTTGACACATTGGAAAGCTCAAGTGTATCCTAATGGGTCCTACAATGCCTTCAAACACACTTGAGCATTCAAATGTGTCAAAAGTGGTCATGGGGACTTCCTAGGGGTCCTAGTAGGCCTTATCACGAGTTAGGACCCCTAGGAAGTCCCCGTGACCCCTGTGGACACATTAGAATGCTCAAGTGTGTCCTAAGGGGTCGTATGGCTACTTCGGACACACTTGAGCATTCAAATATCTCAAAAGGGGTCACAAGGACTTCCGAGGGGTCCTAACAGACCTTATCATGCATTAGGACCCATAGGAAGTCCCTGTGACCCCTGTGGACACATTGGAATACTCAAGTGTGTCATAAGGGGTCCTACGGCCCCTTTAGACACACTTGAGCATTCAAATGTGTGAAAAGGGGTCATAGGGACTTCCTAGGGGTCCTAATAGGCCTTATCGTGCGTTAGGACCCCTAGGAAGTCCCCGTGACCTCTTTTTACACATAGGAATGCTCAAGTGTGTCAAAAGGGGTCATGGGGACTTCCTAGGGGTCCTAATAGGTCTTTCGACACACTGGAGCATTCCAATGTGTCCACAGGGGTCACGGGGACTTCCTAGGGGTCCTAATGTGTGATAAGGCCTATTAGGACCCCTAGGAAGTCCCCATGAACCATTTTGACACATTTGAATGCTCAAGTGTGTCTGAAGGCATTGTAAGACCCCTTATGACACACTTGAGCATTCCAATGTGTCAAAAGGGGTCGCAGGGACTTCCTAGGGGCCGTAACGCGTGATAAGGCCTATTAGGACCCTTAGGAAGTCCCTATGACCCCTTTTGACACATTTGAATACTCAATTGTGTCTGAAGGGCCCGCAGGACCCCTTATGACACACTTGAGCATTCCAATGTGTCCACAAGGGTCACTAGGACTTCGTAGGGGTCCTAATGCGCAATGAGGCCTATTAGGACCCCTAGGAAGTCCCCATGACCCCTTTTGACACATTTGAATTTCCAAGTGTGTCTAAAAGGGCCGTAGGACCCCTTATGACACATTTGAGCATTCCAATGTGTCAAAAGGGGTCATGGGAACTTCCTAGGGGTCCTAACACGTGATAAGGCCTTTTAGGACCCCTAGGAAGTCCCTATGACCCCTTTTGACACATTTGAATGCTTAAGTGTGTTTGAAGGGGCCGTAGGACCCCTTATGACACACTTGAGCATTCCAATGTGTCCACAAGGGTCATGGGGACTTCCTAGGGGTCCTAATGCATGATAAAGCCTATTAGGACCCCTAGGAAATCCTCATGAAACCTTTTAACACATTCAAATTCTCAAGTGTCTCCTAAGGGGTCCTACGATGCCTTCGGACACACTTGAGTGTTCCAATGTGTCAAAAGGGGTCACGGGGACTTCCTAGGGGTCCTAATGCATGACAAGGCCTATTAGGACCCCTAGGAAGTCCCTATGACCCCTTTTGACACATTTGAATGCTCAAGTGTGTTCGAAGGGGCTGTAGGACCCCTTATGACACACTTGAGCATTCCAATGTGTCAAAACGGGTCACGGGGACTTCCTAGGGGTCCTAATGCACGATAAGGCCTATTAGGACCCCTAGGAAGTCCCCATGACTCCTCTTGACACATTTGAATCCTCAAGTGTGTCTGAAGGGGCCGTAGGACCCCTTATGACACACTTGAGTGTTCAAATGTGTCAAAAGGGGTCAGGGGGACTTCCTAGGGGTCGTAATACGTGATAAGGCCTATTAGGACAACTAGGAAGTCCCCATGACCCCTTTTGACACATTTAAATGCTCAATTATGTCCGAAGGGGCGTAGGACCCATTAGGACACAATTGAGCATTCGAATGTGTCCATAGGGGTCACGGGGACTTCCTAAGAGTCATTTCTCCTGATAAGGCCTACTAGGACCCCTAGAAAGTCCCCATGACCCCTTTTGACACATTTGAATGCTCAAGTGTGTCTGAAGGCATTGTAGGACCCCTTAGGATACACTTGAGCATTCCAATGTGTCAAAAGGGGTCACGGTAACTTCCTAGGGGTCCTTCCATGCAATAAGGCCTATTAGGACCCCTAGGAAGTCCCCATGACCCCTTTTGACACATTTGAATGCTCAAGTGTGTTGGAAGGGGCCGTAGGACACCTTATGACACACTTGAGCATTCCAATGTGTCCACAAGGGTCAAGGGGGCTTCTTGGGGGTCCTAACTTGTGATAAGGCCTACTAGGACCCCTAGGAAGTCCCCATGACCCCTTTTGACACATTTGAATGCTCAAGTGTGTCTAAAGGCATCGTAGGACCCCTTAGGACACACTTGAGCATTCCAATGTGTCAAAAGGGGTCACGGGGACTTCCTAGGGGTCCTAACATGTGATAAGGCCTATTAGGACCCCTAGGATGTCCCTATGACCCCTTTCGACACATTTGAATGCTCAAGTGTGTTGAAAGGGGCCATAGGATCCCTTATGACACACTTGAGCATTCCAATGTGTCCACAGGAGTCATGGGGACTTCCTAGGGGTTTGAATGTGTGATAAGACCTATTAGGACCCCTACGAAGTCCCCATCACCCCTTTTGACATATTTGATTGCTCAAGTGTGTTTGAAGGTGTTGTATGACCTGTTATGACACACTTGAGCATTCCAATGTGTCAAAAGGGGTTATGGGGACTTCCTAGGGGTTCTAACATGTGATAAGACCTATTAGGACCCCTAGGAAGTCCCCATGACCCCTTTTGACACATTTCAATGCTCGAGTGTGTCCAAAGGGGCCGTAGAACCCGTTATGACACACTTGAGTGTTCCTATGTGTCAAAATGGGTCACGGGGACATCTTAGGGGTCCTAATGCATGATAAGGCCTATTAGGACCCCTAGAAAATCCCCATGACCCCTTTTGACAAATTTGAATGCTCAAGTGTGTCTGAAGGGGCCATAGGACCCCTTAGGACACACTTGAGCATTCCAATGTGTCCACAAGGGTCATGGGGACTTCCTAGGGATCCTAACTCGTGATAAGGCATACTAGGACCCCAAGGAAGTCCCCATGATCCCTTTTGACACATTTAAATTCTCAAGTGTGTCTGAAGGCATCGTAGGACCCCTTAGGACACACTTGAGCATTGCAATGTATCAAAAGGGGTCATGGCAACTTCCTAGGGGTCATAACATGTGATAAGTCTATTAAGACCCCTAGGAAGTCCCTATGATCCCTTTTGACTCATTTGAATGCTCAAGTGTGTTGGAAGGGGCCATAAGACCCCTTATGACACACTTGAGCATTCCAATGTGTCCATAGGGGCCACGGGGAATTCCTAGGGGTCCTAATGCATGATAAGGCCTATTAGGACCCCTAGGAAGTCCTCGTGACCCCTTTTGACACATTTGAATCCTCAAGTCTATCTGAAGGCATTGTAGGACCCCTTATGACACACTAGAGCATTCCAATGTGTCAAAAGGGGTCACAGGGACTTCCTAGGGGTCCTAATGCGCAATAAGGCATATTAGGACCCCTAGGAAGAACCCATGACCCCTTTTGACACATTTGAATGCTCAAGTGTGTCTGAAGTGGCCGTAGGACCCCTTAGGACACACTTGAGCATTCCAATGTGTCCACAGGGGTCACGGGGACTTCCTAGGTTTCCTAACTCGTGATAAGGTGTAATAGGACCCCTACGAAGTCCCCATGACCCATTTTGACACATTTGAATTCTCAAGTGTGTTTGAAGGTGTCGTAGGACCCCTTAGAATACACTTCAGCATTCTAATGTGTCAAAATGGGTCACGGGGACTTCCTAGGTGTCCTAACGTGTGATAAGGCGTATTAGGACCCCTAGGAAGTCTTTATAAACCGTTTTCACACATTTGAATGCTCAAGTGTTTTGGAAGGGGCCGTAGGAACCCTTATGACACACTTAAGCATTCTAATGTGTCCACAGGGGTCACGGGGACTTCCTAGGGTCCTAACCTGCGATAAGGCCTACTAGGACCCCTAGGAAGTCCCCATGACCCCTTTTGAGACATTTGAATGCTTAAGTGTGTTTGAAGGTGTTGTAGGACCCCTTAGGACACACATGAGCACTCCAATGTGTCAAAAGGGGTCACAGGGACTTCCTATGGGTCCTAAAGCATGATAAGGCCTATAAGGACTGCTAGGAAGTCCCTATGACCCCTTTTCACGCATTTGAATGCTCAAGTGTGTCAGAAGGGGCCATAGGACCCCTTATGACACACTTGAGTATTCCAATGTGTCCATAGGGGTCACGGGTACTTCCTAGGGGTCCTAATGCGTGATAAGGACTACTAAGACCCCTAGGAAGTCCCCATGACCCCTTTTCACACATTTTCATGCTCAAGTGTGTCTGAAGGTGTCGTAGGACCCTTGATGACACATTTGAGAATTCTAATTTGTCAAAAGGGGTCACGAGGACTTCCTAGGGATCCTAACATGCGATAAGGCCTATTAGGACCCCTAGGAAGTCCCCATGACCCCTTTTGACACATTTGAATGCTCAAGTGTGTCTGAAGGGGCCGTAGGACCCCTTATGACACACTTCAGTGTTCCAATGTGTCAAAAGGGGTCACGGGGACTTCCTAGGGGTCCTAATGTGTGATAAGGCCTATTATGACCCCCTAGAAATCCCCATGACCCCTTTTGACACATTTGAATGCTCAAGTGTGTCCGAATGGGCCGTATGACCCATTAGGACACACTTGAGCATTCCAATGTGTCCACTGGGGTCATGGGGACTTCCTATGGGTCCTAACTCGGGATAACACCTACTAGGACCCCTAGGAAGTCCCCATGACCCTTTTTGACACATTTGAATGCTCAAGTGTGTTCGAAGCCATCGTAGGACCCCTTAAGACAGACTTGTGCATTCCAATGTGTCAAAAGGGGTTGCAGGGACTTCGTAGGGGTCCTAACATGCGATAAGGCCTATTAGGACCCCTACAAAGTCTGTATGACCCCTTCTGACACATTTGAATGCCCAAGTGTTTCGGAAGGGGCCATAGGACCACTTATGACACACTTAAGTATTCCAATGTGTCCACAAGGGCCACGGGGACTTCCTAGGGGTCCTAATGCGCGATAAGGCCTATTAGGACCCTTAGGAAGTCCCCATGACCCCTTTTGACATATTTGAATGCTCAAGTGTGTCTGAAGGCATCGTAGGACCCCTTATGAGACACTTGAGCATTCCAATGTGTCAAAAAGGGTCACAGGGACTTCCTATGGGTCCTAACATGTGATAAGGCCTATTAGGACCCCTAGGAAGTTGCCATGACCCCTTTTGACACATTTGAATGTTCAAGTGTGTCTGAAGGGGCAGTAGGACCCCTTATGACACACTTGAGTTTTCCAATGTGTCAAAAGGTTTCATGGAGACTTCCTAGGGGTCCTAATGCGTGATAAGGCCTATTAGGACCCCTAGGAAGTCCACATGACCCCTTTCGACACATTTGAATGCTCAAGTGTGTCGAAAGGGACCATAGGACCCCTTAAGACACACTTAAGTGTTCCAATGTGTCCACAAGGGTCCTAACTCATGATAAGGCCTAGTAGGACCCCTAGGGAGTCCCCATGACTCCTTTTAACACATTTGAATGCTCAAGTGTGTCTAAAGGCATCGTAGGACCCCTCAGGACACACTTGAGCATTCCAATGTGTCAAAAGGGGTCACGAGGACTTCCTAGGGGTCATAACACATGATAAGGCCTATTAGGACCCCTAGGAAGTCCCTATGACCCCTTTTGACACATTTGAATGCTCAAGTGTGTCAGAAGGGGCCGTAGGACCCCTTATGACACACTTGAGTGTTCCAATGTGTCCATAGGGGTCACGGGGACTTCCTAGGGGTCCTAATGCGCGATAAGGCCTATTAGGACCCCTAGGAAGTCCCCGTGACCCCTTTTGACACATTCAAATGCTCAAGTGTGTCCTAATGGGTCCTACGATGCCTTCGGACACACTTGAGTGTTCTATGGTGTCAAAAGGGGTCACAGAGATTTCCTAGGGGTCCTAATGCATGATAAGGCCTATTATGACCCCTAGGAAATCCCCATGACCCCTTTTGACACATTTGAATGCTCAAGTGTGTCTAAAGGGGCCGTAGGACCCCTTATGACACATTTGAGTGTTCCAGTGTGTCAAAAGGGGTCACAGGGACTTCCTGCGGGTCCTAATGCGTGATAAGGCCTATTAGGACCCCTAGGAAGTCCCCATGACCCCTTTTGACACATTTGAATGCTCAAGTGTGTTTGAAGGGGACGTAGGATCCCTTAGGACACACTTGAGCATTCCAATGTGTCCATAGGGATCACGGGGACTTCCTAGGGGTCCTAACTCGCAATAAGGCCTACTAGGACACCTAGGAAGTCCCCATGACCCCTTTTGACACATTTGAATCCTCAAGTGTTTCTGAATGCATCGTAGGACCCCTTAGGACACACTTGAGCATTGAAATGTGTCCATAGGGGTCACGAGGACTTCCTAGGGGTCCTAACATGTGATAAGGCCTATTAGGACCCCTAGGAAGTCCCTATGACCCCTTTTGACACATTTGAATGCTCAAGTGTGTCCAAAGGGGTCATAGGACCCCTTAGGACACACTTGAGCATTCCAATGTGTCCATAGGGGTCACGGGTACTTCCTAGGGGTCCTAACATGTGATAAGGTGTACTAGGACCCCTAGGAAGTCCCCATGACCCATTTTGACACATTTGAATGCTCAAGTGTGTTTGAAGGGGCCGTAGGACCCCTTGTGAAACACTTGAGTGTTCCAATGTGTCAAATGGGGTCACGGGGCCTTCCTAGGGGTCCTAATGCATGATAAGACCTTTTAAGACCCTTAGGAAGTTCCCATGACCCCTTTTGACACATTTGAATGCTAGAGTGTGTCCGAATGTGTTGTAGAGGTATGATTGGATGTGAAATTCACAAATTTGATTATATTACCACTGGTTCTATTTCAAATTCTAGAAAAAATGGATATTTGACATATGTTCATAAATTTCAGTCAACACCATTTTAAAATAACACATCAATTTATTTTTACACATTGAGAATATCATCAATAGGAATTGAACTGAAATTGGCGTAGGTCATAGGAAATAAATGCCCCAACTATTTGTTGTCTTTTGCATTTTGAGTTTCTTATTACAATCAGGAGAAGAATATTACTCTTGAAATGGCTTTGGACATTAACATTTGTACTTCCTGTTCTCAAATATTTCTTCCCTCATCTTGCTGCCTGTTGATACCCACAAAGTGAATCTAGGCATTTTTTCCATGTAATGGGAGAAAAATGGTTTCCTAATTGATATGTGTCTAAATAATACATGCAATAACCTTTTCTTTGATATTTCTCACTAACCCTTTACAACAGAAAATATTTACAAAAATTGTCATGTACTTGCATGACAACATTATATATTATAGAAATCCTGTAGAGAAGCAGCTGGAAAGTAGCTCAAAAAGTAGTAATTGATAGCAAGTGGGTTATTGCAGATGCTTTAATAAACCACTATCTTCTTTCCTCAAGCAACATCTAGTTCATCTGCCCGACTGGGGCATGTTTGGGAACAGATAGTCTCCATTTAAACTCAAGTCTCTGGAAGCAGTTATATTTGTCATTGGAGGAGATACACCCATTGGATCTGCAATAACTTTATGCTCACTAGAATTTCAATTTCTCTTCAATTGGGATACTCTTTCCAAAATTGCATCTACCCTTTTACCAATTTGGGAAATCAATGGGTCTATTTGTGGACCTCCAAGGTGTTGGTCACCTAAACAAGAACCTTGAGATGAATCAAGAACTTCTCTACGAAAGAGATCAGTACCTTGAGAAGCTCTCCACTTGTTAGCTGAATTAAAACCTTGGACCATAGATGGCTGCCCTTTGTTGTAAAATGAGGAGTGAGACTGCCTTTCCAAAGGTGGCAATGAACTTACATTTGAGGGATAATGCCCAACATGAGTAACCTGGTTTCCCAAGTCCCATAAATGCAAGGTCATTGATGAATAGGCATTTCTAATAGAAATATTTGTGGTGCTAGAATGAAGTGCATGATGAAATTCTTTTCCTGCTAAACCAATTTGAGGCTTCATTTCACATTGCTCTATGGATAATTCAACAACACTTTTTACTTGAGCTACTAGAAGATGGTGAGTACTCATCATCATCATCTGACATAGGCTCACACCTGCATATCTTACTTCTTTCCTTTTTTGTTTTCCCCTTCCTAGCTCTTCCTCCTTATCTATAACTTATATCATGGGTCCAAGAAGCTCTTTCCATTCTTTCCCATTAACTGTGGACTTTGTCTCTTCATCCTGAGTAATTCACATACCTTCGATGGCACCAAGATAACCATTTTCTTCTGAAATGTCCTTTTCTCTCACATTAATCTCTCTATTAAGAAGATTTTCTATATCTTCCTCTATATATTGAATAGATGTAGCTGCAATCCCATGTTCATCAATAATATTCCTTGCACCATTGAGTAATATATCATGCAATTCCTTAATAGTTTTTATCATGGGGCCAAGAAGCTCTTTCCACTCTTTCCCATTAATTTATATACAAATATTTTTGTCCGTAACAATATTTTTTGCATATATTATGATATTGATTTGATTTGATGCACCTTCACTATTTGATCCATACTTCCCTTTCATTTCACTTGCTTTTCTCATTTTGCACGACAGAGGCTAGGATTTGACAGTGGGTAAGGATTTTGCAAATTTTGGATAATCTCTGTTAAAGAGAAGGTAAGCATGGCTAAGCTGAGTGCAGCAAAGAGGGAGAGAACTAAATTGAGAGAGCAGAGGTGGAGAGTGATAATGACAAAAATATTTCAGGGCTTGTGGAAATATGGAAATTATAATCTTCCTCCCAGAGCAGACATAAATGAAGTAATTATGCATGAAAATAATATGACTTCCTAGGGGTCCTAGTACGCCTTATCACATGTTAGAACCCCTAGGAAGTCCTCATGACCCATTTTGACACATTGGAATGCTCAAGTGTGTCCTTAGAGGTCCTATGATGCCTTCGAACATACTTGAGCATTCAAATGTGTCAAAAAGGGTCATGGGGACTTCCTAGGGGTCCTAGTACACCTTATCCAGCATTAGGACCCCTAGGAAGTCCCCGTGACCCTTGTGGACACATTGGATTGCTCAAGTGTATCCTAAGGGGTCCTACTGCCCCTTCAAACACACTTAAGCATTCAAATGTGTCAAAAGGGGTCATGGGGAATTCCTAGGGGTCCTAATAGGCCTTATCGAGCGTTAGGACCCTTAGGAGGTCCCCATGACCCCTATGGACACATTGGAATGCTCAAGTGTGTTTGAAGCAGTCGTAGGACCCCTTATGGACACGTTTGAATGCTCAACTATGTCCTAAGAGGTGGATGTTAATCAAAAGTACAACACAGTAATATTTTTGAACCGATAAACAATCTTAGTCTTACTTCAAACCTACTCCCGTGTATGTGGGTTCTTGGAGGTATCAACTGAGTAATGTGTGGATCTGTAATGTCCCTATCTAGGACCTTACTCACTTTGCTTAAAACTCCTAATTAGAATTTGGATTTATAATGCCTATTGTGATATTATTTAAGTTTGCCTTGCTCCTTACTGATTAATATTGTAATGAATTGGTTATCCTTCCCCTTCTCTCTCTCTCTCCTACTCTCTCCCCTTCCCCTTCTCTCTCTCTCTCTCTCTCTCCTACTCTCTCCCCTTCCCCATCTCTCCCTCTACTAGTCTCTCCCCATCCCCCCTCTCTCTCTCTCTATCCTTCTCACCTTCTCACTCTCTCTCTTCCTCTCTCAGCCCCCGCCACCTTCTCACTCTCTCTCTTCCTTAATGGCCGCCCATGAATTTTTTAAATGGCTGATTGATTTCCTTTGATTCTTTCAATGGCCATCGATGATTATTCTGCAATCTTCCAACCTTTTGTACATAGTTGTAAAATACATATTAATATATATTATATTTATATAAAATAATATGTAATATATGATATATAATGTAACATTTAAGGGTAAAAGCACAATAAGCTGTCACCCTTTTACAAAGGAAGAGGCTAACAACACAAAAACTGAAAAACTTCAAGGGCATAAAAGTCACATTTCTATTGAGAATTTGAAGATGATGTAAACTGATGAAATGTGTAAAATAGGATGAATTTTATGCCTATAATTTTTAAAAATTAATTTGAGCAAAAATTAATATGTTTTTTAAATTTTTTAGGTCTATTTTTCATATCCTGAAAATACTACAAATAAGGGAGTTCATTTCCCGTCAAATCATTATAAGTAAAACATTTTTTTTCCCTCCAATTTCAGATTATGTTTTAGATGACATGTATATCTAGTGCAAGAAAAAAGAAACAAGTTTTTTCGATATATAGTTTACCCGTTATAAGTATTGAAAGTCGACCTTACCTGAAATCAATAGTTTTTTTTTCCCGTCACTTGTACCCTATCAAAACTATACCAAAAACCAAATAAATTATATATTCTTGAAGAGGACTCTCTCCTCTAGTGTTGTATATAATTTTAAATTTTTTTTTGAATTGATTTAGTATTTTTCTATATTTTCCGAATCAACCTCTTCTCAAAGTTTAATATACCTACATGTAGTTTTTAGCAAATTTGTTTAACATTTTGCAGATGAAACAATATTAAATTTATATGTCCAGAATCGTACTTCCGAGATCTAGAAAAGGGTACTTTTAGTTTTTTAACATTTTCTATTTTGATCTAAGAAAGGAACAACAGAAGTGCAAAATTCAAATTTTTTTGTGTTTTTGGTGGTTTGGCTGCCAACATGGCATGCCACCTAAGTAGACTGGGCCGAGTCCGATTGGGCCGAGTCTGACTAGGCCGAGTCTGACTTGACTGAGTCCCCTTAGGGGTCGGCCCCACTCAAATAGCCTAATAGTGTGCAAATGAGTGGTTTGTGATATTTTTTTATATTAAAAATATTATTTAGACTCGGCCGAGTACCACTCAGCCTAGTCCAATGGGCCACATAGACAACATTTGGCACCACATGGTGCCTACGTGTACTGGGCCGTGTTAGACTCGGTTGAGTTTAACTGGGCCGAGTGATTTGAGTTAGCCCAAAAGGTGACACTCGATTGTGCTTTTACCCTTAATATTAATATATATTAAATAATAATATTTAATGTAAAATGTATATTATATAATATTTAATATATATAATATATAATCTAATCTAATATAGGATGGAGAAATGGGAGGGAGAAAGGGGAGGGAAAAGTGAAAAATCAAAATTCTGTCGGCCATTTCGGGTACCCGATTAGGCTCGCTATTGCTTTGTGCACCAAACCTACATGGTCAACTATTGAAATGTCTCAAAAATGTGTTTTTCCGCTGTTTCTTTGAGTTCCAGACTTCGACCATGTAGTTGACGACTTTTTTTTCACCCGAATTTGATGAAATGAAAAGGGTATCTTAAGGAGATTATCAGCTTTCTATCGATATAATTGTTGTCAAATTTTGAATTCGGTAAGTAATTATTAGTTATTTTCTAATTGAGTTACCTCTAAAGTGTTGATTTATATACTGATTGAAAAATGACTATAACTTTTAGACGGTATAACATTTTTGAAATCCAAAAAACGAGTCACATTCTATGCTTTGCCTACTATAAGGAAAAATAAATAAAATTGAATTTTGTAAAGTTTTGAATGAGTTAAGGTGGTCAGACACGGGAGTTTTTTAATTCAAAAAATGTTGAAGCAAAAAATTCATAATTAATTATTTTTTTGGAAAAAAATGACAAAAAAATATGCGTCACATCCGAGCATGAGTCTACTACCTATATATAAAATCTTATAATAAAATAATATCATTTGATTATGATTAAGGTGGTCAGACATACACCTACTTCTTTTTTTTTTCCTAAAATTTTTGTACTGCTGCATTGAAATCTATACTTTTCACCAATCATACTAACTTTTTTTCAAAAAAGGCCTAGTATTTTAGAAACTACATTCAAATTTCTACAGATTCTATTCTTACAACTTTTTGATATTAGGTTGATAGCTAGTTGAAATTTTCACGTCAAGTTGACTAACCCCGATTTGCTAATTTTTCATTGCCACTTAAGGGCATAGTTTGGCCCCTCATGATCTTACACATACCCATATATATCATAGATCTCCCTGATTTATTTTCCATATGTCTGTCGAGGGAGTTTACAGCCAAGATAGGAGGCTATCTTTCTTCTGACTGGTCTCACATGCTTTTCCACACAAGATATGGGACCAAGGTCACCATTCAATCTGAATCATTGGCAACACACCATATAGAACCATATGTGTCCAATATGATCAATGAAAATTGACTTTCACTTGGTAGCAATGACTTCCCAATTATTAGAGAAACAAAAACTAAGATAGAAAATATCCCTAATATTTTACTAGATGAACTAGAATCAGAAAAGGCCTCAGAGGCCTAAGAAAATGTTAGTTGGGATGCTAGTTTGGGAAGCTATTTGATACAAGAAAGTGGATCCATAGAGCCAAACCTTCTCAAAGAGGACACTGATTTAGAAGATCAGAGCAACCAGGTTTGGGAATTTTTTTTTGATGGTGGTAGAAGCAGACATGGCTCTGGTGGTGGTGTTGTACTAGTGTCCCCAAAAGGAGAAAGATACTATACAACTTTCAGATTCATTTTCTCCTGCACTAGCAACACTGCAGAGTATGAAAGCCTAGTAAATGGACTGGATTGGGATAGGAAGAAAGGGGTCAAAGCCCTAAAAGTTTATGGTGACAGTGAGTTAGTAGTCAGCCAAGTGAGAGGGGAAAGTGCAACCAAAAATGACACCATGAAAGCATATAAACATAGAGTTTGGGATGCAATTGAAGATTTCCATGCTTTCAACATTATTGTCATCCCTAGGAAATTAAATCAAAATGTAGACAAATTAGTTGTAGTTGGGTCTCAGTATGACATTCCTGATAGTGTTTCAAAAGAAGGAGACCAACATCACATTAAAGTAGTTATCAGACCTTCAACTCCTGATAACAATATCAATTGGCAAGTGTTTGATAATGATGAGAAAATTTTGTAGTTCTTGTTTGAAGAGGATGTCTTCTCAAAGTATAACCAGGATAGACTATTGTAGAACTATGGTGATCAAGTGATACAACTTAGTTCTAATAAGATGCCTAGAGGTCTTGTCACCTTAGAAGTTGTATTCAACAAGGATGATCAAGTTAAGAAGAACAAAGTTGGCCTGGTGGTTCAACAAGAACATTGTGTTGAATTGGAGTTGGAACTAGGTAAAAGCTTACAATTTGGAAAAGTAAATACTGATTCAGAAAGCTAGGCTTACACCCAATTGTTTAAAAAATTTAGTGATGTATTTGCATGGCAATATGAAGACCTTAAAGGTTTTAATCCAGCCCTTGCTCAGCACACTATTGAGCTAGAGCCCAATGCCAAACCAGTAAGGCAAAAGCAAAGGCCTATTAACCCCAAGCTTGAACCACTTATGCATAGAGAAGTGCTCAAATTAATAGAAAGTGGTATCATCTACCCCATTAAGCATACTAGTTGGGTTTCCAACCTTGTTCCAGTAAGAAAGAAGAATGGGGAGTTGAGGTTATGTGTTGACTTTAGGGATCTTAAAAGGGCTTCTTTACAAGACCGCCATCCATTACCCTCTATGGAACAAATATTGCAATTTGTCTCTAGATCTGAGATATTTTCATTATTAGATGGCTATTCAGGATATAAATAGATCCTAGTTAATAAAGAGGACCAATACAAGACTACATTCACAACCAAGTGGGGAACAATGGCATATCAAGAGATGCCCTTTGGTTTGTTAAATGCAGGTGCTACTTTTCAAAAGGCAATGGATATGGCCTTTATAAACCTCATGTACAAGTTTCTACTAGTCTATTTAGATGACATAACTGTCTATTCCAAACATGCAGCAGATCATATCAAACATCTGAGGAAGATTTTTGAAAGGTGTAGAGAGTTTGGGATATCTCTTAATCCCAAGAAATGTGTGTTTACAATTCATGAGGGGAAATTGTTAGGATATATAGTATCCAAGAAAGGAATCATTGTTGACCCTGAAAGGATTGCAGCCATCCTAGAGCTACCCTTGCCGCATCACAAGAAAAGCCTTCAATCTTTCATAGGAAGGATTAACTTTATTAGGTGTTTCTTGCCCAATATTGCAGATTTACTGAAGCCTTTGACGGGCATGTTAAAGAAGAGTTTAGTCTTCAATTGGACTAAAGAAGGGAAAGCCAATTTCCAGGCTATCAAAGGAGCTTTGACAGAAGCTCTTGCTTTATTAAACCAAAATTTTAGTAAGGATTTTATCCTTTATTCTTATGGAGGTCACGACGTCATATCTACAATCTTGACCCAAGAAAATCCTGAAGGATTAGAGCAACCTATTGCTTTCTTCAGCAAAGGTTTAGAAGAGTATGAAAAAAGATACTCTTTTGTGGAAAAATATGTACTTGCTGTGGTAAAAATCCTTAAAAAGTTTAGATATCTATTAATGCATAGCAAGGTACACTTGAAAGTTTCTCATCCAAGTGTCAAAGAATTTTTTCTCTCCAAGGACCTAAATGAAAAGAGAGCTGGTTGGATTACCAAAGTGATGGAGTATGGCATTGATATCCAAACCACTAAGCTAGTTAGAGGAAGAGGTCTTTTTGAGCATCTGATAGAGGGTGAAAGTTCAAAAAAATTAGAGCAAATGGATGCATCTCTGGTTGTGCATTCTATAGAAGAACATGCTAAGGCAGCTGGTTGGTTGCCTAACATGATTCATTACTTAAGGACAGGACGATGTTATACAGACCTAGATTCAGAAAAAAGGAGGTATTATAGATTACAATTTGTTCCCTTCGTGCTAATAGATGAATTTCTTTTCAGAAAGGATCACAATGGTGTCCTTTTAAGGTGCATTGATTCAGAAAAGGTAGCTGATGTCCTATTTGAATTTCATGATGGACCTTCTAGAGGTGACTTCTCTCCTAGGACTACTGCTTTTAAAATCATGAGGGTCAGATACTATTGGCCATCTATCTTCAAGGATAGTCATGATTACATGAGAAAATGCATCAAATGTGCCATGTTTGTAGGCAAAGAAAGGCTTGCAGCTCTGCCCCTTCAGCCAATCAGGATAGAGAAACCTTTCATGAGATGGGGCATTGATTTCATTGGCATGATTAATCCTCCATCTAGTGTAGGCCACAAGGGGATAATCACTGCAACTGATTATTTCACTAGATGGACAGAGGCAGTTGCCTTGAAAGAATCAAATGAGAGTGCTATCTTAAGTTTTTATGATGATATAGTTCATAGATTTGGCACTCCATACTCCATAATATCAGATAATGCATTGGCATTCACAGGCCTTAAAGTCTCAGAATGGGCAATCAAAAATGGAATTTATCTGAATACAAGTTCAAATTACTACCCTCAGGGCAACGGTTTAGCATAATCAACTAACAAGAACTTGAATAGGATAATCAAGAAAACCCTACAAGATAACCAAAGAGATTGGCATACCAAATTAAAATCTGCCTTATGGTTAGATAGGATAACCCCAAAGAAGATCATTAGGATTTCTCCTTACATGTTAGTATATGGCAGAGAAGCTAAGTTGTCCATTTCAACTGAATTACTAGCTTTAGACTTGGCCACTCAATATGTCTTATTCGAAGGAGAAGACTCCTTACAAATCAGATATGCTCAGCTTATGGAGTTAGAGGAACTTAGAGATAACTCCATGAAAGATATGGAGTTCCATCAGGTACAAACAAATAAAAGTTTTGATAAAAGAGCTAGGGCTAGAAACTTCAAAGTTGGAGATGTAGTTCTCAAATGGAATGAGTTCAGATCAAAGCCTGGCAGACATACAAAGTTTGATTCCTTCTACGGTGGACCATTTGTTATCATAGAATGCAAGGGATATAATGCTTTCTAGTTGTCTACTATTGAAGGAGATGCCTTGCCAATATTAGTTAATGGTGTAATACCCCAAAAATGGGCTATATGTTCATTAACCTCCTACATCCTCAAATCAAACGAAATCAACATAGAAGTCCTAACATAAGGCACATCTGCACATCATTGAATCTAATTGATTATCTTAAATTTTGCATCGGGGAATATTCCTAGCAATATTCTTAATTATCTTAATTACCTTTAATTTAATGATTATTTGGCAATAAATCACATTTATCCTAAAGTTTGATTAATTGAATATTTTCATATTTAATTAATTAGATTTAATATTTGCCACTTAATTATTTAATTAAATTTAATTCTATCTATTATTAATTGTATTATTTAATTTTGACAATAAATCCAATATCCTATGAATAATTGATTAAATTCTTATTTAATTAATTAAAGCATGTTGTCATTATTTAATAATATAGTTTTTAATAAAAGTTTGATTAAATGATTGATTAACCCATAAATCAATTATTTATTTTCAAAAATCAGTTAAGTTGAGAGTAAATCATTTAATTATTTATTTAATTCTTAATTATTATGCACATTCAAAAGAAATAGTTAAACTCCAAATCAGAAAATCAATGCAAAGTGTTGACTTTTTGGAGCTCAACATCTTTTTGGAGTTCAAAAAGCTGATCTAAACTCTAATTTGAGTTAAAAAGTTGTTTTTGCATGCTTTTGCATAATTTTGAGAGTTAATTATCTTTCATGATCAGATAACTCAAAAATCAAGATGAGTTTATCTAAGTGATTTATGGCTTTTTCCATGCATCCCCGAAGCCCTGGATTTCTATAAAATCAAGGATCAGCTCTTCACAAATCATCTCTCAAATCCACAGGATCTCATAATTTTGTGAGCTTACTCTGCCAAAGTCGTCTACGAATTGCACAACTATTTTGAAGAATTTGAATTTGGAGAATCAAAGCTTATTGCGAATCAAGGCTATTGTGAGATCAATTTGTTTTTTTTACATTCATTTAGATTCTTTTTCATATCATTGTTAGATCATTTTAGCATATCAATTTCCATATTAGCATAGATTCATATCAGTTCATCATATCATTGCATAGAAAAAAAAAATAGATTAATTGCATTCATATTTTATATCAGTTTTGCATTCAAATCCTTTATTTAGGTGTCGTCAAGGTCACTGATCTCAATAACAATCTGAGAACATCATACTCGCACCTATTAGAAGGCAGTAAATCGCCTGGTTAGTTTGGCTTTCAATTCATTGCACGATTTCATTTTTGCTAACCTCTAATATTTTACTGAAGTGTTGTGTCTATAGATCAGGTACAAAATTCACACACACAAATGGATTCCACTTGAAGCTTTATTTTGAAGTTAGTCCTTCCTTATAGATCTCTGTATTAGTTTTCCTAGTTTTATATCCATGCTTTCTAGTTTAGTCTTTCCTTCTTTCAAAGAAGTGCTCGTGCATAGTCTAGTTCCTCCATCGATCTTTCTCTTTGTCGAGAGATTTTTTTGTGTTCAAGAGATGACACCTATGCCCAATGGATTGCATCAAGGTCACTAGTTTCCATGTCTAGCAGGCTGACATCCAGCAGAAATCACCAAAATGTTACCCAAAATTTCCTATGATACAAATTTTGGCCACAGGTGGAGTGAAATGAGGCTCCCACAAGGGTTGAGCCCAGCCTATGAGGGTGACCCTTTTTTTCTACTCTCGGTTGTGTTCTCTGCAAACTTTTATGCTCTGAGTTGTCTTGTCCTGCCTGCAACTTGTTTCATCTTGCGCGTGAAATCTATAAAGTTTCATGGGTTGCACCCTTAGCCTTAGATGGTTCATGACGTCACCAAGCTCCAGTTCTAATCGCATATGCTTAATCATAGAAACCTGGGAGATATTTGAGTTTCAAGGTTTACAAAAAATATTTTTTTTAATGTCGCGGGGCTTCAAAAAATTGTCTAAGTGTAAAACCTGGGATGTTTTCTACTTCTTCACATCTTTATAGCTCTTCATTGACGTCAGCATTTCCTATCTGTGCAACCTGCGACCAATTGTCATCTGCCATGGTGGGCCCAGTTTCTTAAAAAGTCCTAAGCGGTTATTTTTTCTAATGTTTCAGCGTCTGATTAAGAGGGTTAATCTCCTTTTAATCAGACGGTTGTCACATGTTCGTAAAGCTTAATCTTGTTCCTTGCGATCATGCGACAACCGTCAATCTTCCTTACAACGCAACGCTTCAAATGAGTGGGTCTAGTTGCTAGGTCGTGCTGACATGCACATTTCTCATTGACCAAGAGACTGTGATGTGTCTTGTTGGCTTGTTGACTATTGTGGTGATTTTAAGGACCGCCCGATCTATCAGAAAAAAAGATGGATCAATGGCTATGTTTTAAACTTAATAAATTAACCATTGTCGGTCAGTTTTGAATTTAAGATTCAAGGTTTTTCAGAAAGTAAAGGAGATAGTGTGTCAGAGCGTGTGTGATCTTTTTTTTTTTAGCGGGCCATAATATGCAAGTTTGCAGTTGAAAATTGATTGAACTCTGTGGTGGTTGAGGCCGAATATGATTTGATCTTTTGGCTATTGTGGGTTTGATATTTTGCAGAGGGTTTCCTTTTGGATGCGGCATTTGTGTCTTGGACCAAGTTGTCACAGAATTTATTTCATGGTGTGCAGAGGTAGCTAAGATATTTGTAAATGACATGCTTGTCGCAGGGATAATAAGATCATACCCTAATTTACAGTTTGACTGCTAGGGTTTCTAGAATGTAATAGATATCAGATTTGTCTCAAATATTTCTTATTTTTAATTAGGATTTCTCGCTTGTCATTTCGGTAATAAATAGTTTCCTAAATTCATGTTGTAGTGGTTGGCAATGTTGTCCTAATTATGTCCTAAATGATCCTAAGCTTGTAGCAATCCTTGTTATTATAAAAGGATTCCCAAGGTCATTTATAGAGGTTCATAATTCTCTAGAAAGTTTCTTCAGAATTGGTTCCAAGAGAGGTTTTCTTTCTTAGGAGTTATCTGTGGCATTTGTCCTGCCCCATGGTTTCTATAGTTTGTAATCTTTCATTGATTCTTAGATATTGCAAAGGAAATTTGTGACATTATTTCTGTCCCTATGTTTTTCTTGTCTAAGTTTTCTCTTATTGAATCAAGTATATGTATGCTTTCAGTGATATCTTAGGGTTCCCAATCCCTCTTTCTTTCTGCAATTCATGTGTATTTCTATGGATGATCTGATTTGAATGACCTTGTGGGTATACTTCAACACCCTATCAATCTGTCTCATTCATATACCTAGTTGCAGAGGTGAATGTATGTTTGTAGGTTATAGATTGTTGTCTGAATTTCTTAGGAATGCTATTGTTTGTGAAATTTTCTCTTTCCCTGAATAGCCTCTTTCTATTTTAGGCCCTTCTATGAAATATTCATGCAAACCTATTTAGTAAGTTGTGATCTCCTAGAGCTAAGTTTGTGCACTGATTTCATTCATTATACTATGATTCATACCATCATTTCAGTGTATTGCCTAGTAGGTAGTTTTGCTTTCAGTCATTTCCCTTTCATGCATTCCTTCTATCCCTTTTCCTTCAAGAGTTTACTTTCCTGTTAAAAAGCAAAGCAAGGTGATTATCCAATAGGAACCAGCCTAGAATCTGGAGGTCTCATCTCAGTTAGCATAGGTCCCACAACCTGGAGATGATTCCCATGTTATACTAGGTTATCAAGACCAAGAGAGCTTGAAAAGGGTGCAAAACTTAGTGTATAACAATTATAATTAAAATTTTTATATAAATATATTCTTAAAATTTTATGAAGGACTTGAATTTTAAGAAATAATAATATAATTTTTTAATAATATATAAAAAAATTTAGTAATTCTATTATTAAAATAATTATATTTATTGAAAACTTACTAATTTTTTTATTTTTAAAACTTAAATAATAACATATCAATAATTTTAATATAATATATATACAAAATCACAAAATTGTATATATAATACTATAATTACTATTAAAATAAAAAATTAAGCATATAAGTAATAGTAAAAAAATAGAATATAATTAACTAGTCATATAATAATTAGTATTTTATTAATATGAATTTTAAGAATAGTAAAAAATAATAGATAGAAAATTAAAAAATTAAAACTAAAATTAAAGGATTTTTAAAAGTGAATAAACGTGATGATTTAATCTAAGTGTAAAAGTTTGAAGTTTGAAATTTGAAAAATTATGTAAACCATATTTCTTATTTCAAATATATACTTAGTAGTTTCATGAGTTAGGCTAGTATGGTAACGATGGTGGCATGCATCGGATGTGTATCCAACCATATCAAATGATTTGGCTGGATGGTCATTGCCAGGAACCAATAATTGAATGCATTCCAATGGTTGTGATAACAGTTGTTAATTTAATATCCAAACTTGTTGATTTAGTATCCAATACTTTTGACAACATTGTATCAATAGTTGTGACTTTAAAGTTATTTTTGCTAATGATGACTACCCATAATTGTATGAAATATATCCCTTGTTCTAAAAAGCAACCAATCATGTGATGCCACGTTAGATGCACTAGTATGGGGGTCCCTAATGCACTATGATTGGTCTCATTTTATTTTAGACAATTTTGGACACCTTGGAAAAAAAAAACATGTTGATGTGGCATCATATTTGATGATGCGGCCCTGAAACCTTAGTTATAAGCAATGGACTTTCCAAGTAAGTTGCTGTAAAAAATGAGTGATTTGAAACTTCCATGTAGGATTTTGAGAAGCATGAAATAACTATGAAAAAAACAAAAGTGTCCCCTTTGTAAAATCTAAACAACCAACTAAAATGTATATTTTATAAAGAGAACTTAGTGTCCCCTTCGTATGATAAAAAAAATAAAGTGTCTCCTTCGTAAGAAATACATTTTAGTTTGTTGTTTAGACGTTTCCTAATTCCCACCCCACTAGTAGAGAAGCAAGTGTTGAAGAAATGTTTGACAGCATTGATGTATTATTCAATGAACCTGAACCAAGTGAAGAAGAATCACAGAAGGAAGATGAGAGAGTCACACCTAATGTTCCAAAATTCACATCTAGATACCATTCAAAAGAATATATCATTGGAGATCAGAATAGAAAAGTCATGACAAGATCAAAAGAAAAAAGTTCAATAGTTGATGAAGCAGTATGTTTTTTAAGTGTTGAAGATGCATGTAATGATACATATTGGCATAAAGAAATGAAAGAAGAATTAGATCAGATAGTTAAGAATGATACATGGGAAATGGTCCCCAAGCCTAGTGACAAAAATGTGATTGGAACCAAGTGGATATTCAGAAATAAGATGAATGAAGATGGTGTAGTGGTAAGAAACAAAGCAAGACTAGTATGTAAAGGATATGTGCAGAGAGAAGGAATTGATTACTTTGATACATTTGCCCCTGTAAGTAGATTGCAAGCCATAAAGTTATTTCTAGCCTATGCAACACTCAAATACTTTAAGGTATATCAGATGGATGTCAAGTTAGCATTCCTGAATGGAGAGTTGAAGGAAGAATCCTACATAGAATAGCCTAAAGGATTTAGTTTATTAGAAAAACTAGACATGGTATGCAAACTGAAGAAAGCCCTCTATGGACTTAAGCAAGCCCCTAGAGCATGGTATGAAAGACTAGATGGTTACTTGACAAAGATCGGATTCAAGAAAGGAGCAATAGATTGTAACTTATTCATAAGAGAGACACCTGAAGGATTATTACTAGTTGCTATTTTTGTGGATGATATTATTTTTGGTGGTAATGACAAGCTTAGTGCACATTTTTCTAAAGAGATGTAGAGAAAATTTGAAATGAGCATGATTGGACCTATTAAGTACTTTTTGGGATTGAATGTGCAGCAGATAGACAAAGGTATATTCATTAATCAGTCTAAGTATGTGAAAGAGATATTGAAGAAGTTCAAGATGGATGATTGCAAGCTAGTAAGCACCCCTATGAAAATAGGAAGCAGATTTTCAAAAGATGATGATTCAACATCAGTTGACAAGACTCTATATAAGTCTATGATTGGTAAACTCATATATCTTACTTAATCTAGACTAGATATTTCTAATGCAGTTGGCATTGTTGGTAGATTTGCAGCTAAACCTAAACAAAGCCATATATTGGTAGTAAAGAGGATATTTAGATATTTGAAAGGAACTATAGACTATGATTTATGGTATCCTAACTCGGAGAATGTAGAACTTCATGTGTATACGGATGCAAATTAGGAAGGTTGCGTTAATTATAGAAAGAGCACGTCAGGAGGAGTAGTATTTCTTGGAGATAGACTAGTTACTTGGACAAGCAAGAAACAAAATTGTATTTCTCAATCAACAACAAAAGAAGAGTATGTAGCAGCAACATTAAATTATTCTACAATTGTTTGGATCAAGAAAATAATAAAATATTTTGGAATTCAGATTGATTATCCTATTGTTATTCATTATGACAACACTAGCACTATCAATATGTCAAAGAACCATGTGATGCATGCAAAGAAAAAACACATTGAGATAAAATATCACTTCATAAGAGATAAATTTGCAGAGAAAGAAGTAAAGTTGGATTATGTGAGTACTAAAGAACAGTTAGCAGACATATTCACAAAGCCTTTACCAAAGGATACATTTGAGTATCCGAAGGAGAAGCTCGAAGTAATTCCCTTCCCTAGATCTAATTAGATTTTTCAGTAGTGCATTAGTCCTCAGTGACTGATGAATGGTTGACTACTTTACTTTAGGAGTAGTACCTATGCTTATTTGTTTTTGGTACCCTTTTCCATTGATGTCAAAGGGGGAGTATATAGTCATGAAAAATGATGCAATTGATCTATTCTAAGGTGGAGTATGAAGTAAGGGGGAGTATTTTGTTGAGGAAATGGAGAATGTTATTATACTTCTGGATTGATGGTGTTTTTCATTTCATATGTTGCCATCAATGCCAAAGGGGGAGATTGTTGGAGATTTGCCAACAAGTCAGTGTTGACTGTATGTTTGTCATTTATGACAACATATGGTAAGTAGTGTGCGTTGAAGTTATATGCAAAGAGCCTTGAGCATATGTTGCATGGATATGTTATTAGCATGATATCATAGACACAGATGTTGATTCAGAGTGCAGACAGTTGTGCAGTTGTTTGTAACAACAATGTTCCTGACAGTGTTGCAAGCAGATTTTTGTATGTAATTCATAGTATGGTTATGATGGAGCCTTGCACATTTATTTTTGTGTTGTAGACATGTTTATGAAGCTATGTTTATGGACGCAGAGTTAGTTGTGTAGTTGAAAGTGAGTTATGAGGTTTCTATTTGCCAGTTATAGTTTCAAGAGATTATTTGGTGGAGCCGACATTGTTTATATTGTTTCTATAGTTGCGCTTATCATTATGGTATGCGTGTTTGGTTATGAGCTAAGGTTTTTTTTTATTTATGCCCACTCCCAGTCACATCAGATTTCTTTTTTGCAATTGTATGCTACCACATTGAGGACTCAACGAAAGCAACTTGACAACCAAACAAATAAAGAGAATATTCAATTGCCTAAGGTTTGCATTGGTTTTTTTAATTTTCATTTGAATTTTAAAATTTCTCAATCAAAAGTAGAAATAAGATTATGTTTTATTTTTGTTTTCTTTTTTTCCATATATATATATAGGTGATCTAAATTTTTATCTATTCATTCATATGAATTCTAATTTATCAATTCTTATAGATCATAATATATTAAGTCTTATATACATTCATTGATATTTTAATCTTAATCCATCAAAGCACACCTTAGCTTATACAAATTCTAAATCATAAAGTCCATCATTATCAACTTAATTCTATTCTTTTCTAATATTACAACACATATCAGAAAAAAGAAAAACAATCTTATCAACCATTCCACAACTCACCTTTCATGATTAAATTAGTGTCCTGATTTAACACATAGATAAAAAAGATAGTACATTAAACATATGCTTATAATTGACAAAGTTTCTAGAATTATGAATGATGAGATAAGTACAAAATATTATTAGTTTTTTCATTAAAGTTTTCAAATTATAAATAATGAGATAAGTACAAAATATTATTAGCTTTGTCCTAACACTTTTGACAAAGTTTCTAAAATTATGAATGATGAGATAAGTATTATTTTATTTTACTTTATTCAAACACTTTTGAAATAATTTTCAGAATTATCAATATAAAATATTATTGACTTTCTCAAAACACCATATAAAAAGTTTCGAGAATTATAAATGATAAAATAAGTACAAGATATTATTAACTTTGTCCAAACACTTTCATTTGATTTGGTCTTCTCAGACACAAACAAATTGAAATCCCCAATAATGCCTAATCTAAAGGGGGACGTTGAAGTAAAAATAAACTGTATGCTTACTTTCTCAAAGAAGAAATTACAGAGCCATGTAAGAGCTCAGTATAATGATCAATCTTTCCTCTCACTAAATTTGTGTAAAACACATTCTATCCATCCTAAAAAAGCCCTCAATCACAAAAAAGTGACTGATAACCAGGACACATCTGAAAACCTAAAAGGTATTAAAAAAATATAATAGGATTATACATTTCAAAATACTCCAATAGCTAACATGCTTCTAGATACTGTTGTTGTTAACATGCTTTATTTGTAAGATACTTGATCTAGGGAAGATTATTCTTGTGTGGCCTAGGGCATCTTTTGTCTGGACTCTTGCTGTGACAATTCGGCATTGATGACCGCACCGTGGTGTGATTGGTTATTGTGAGAAGAGATGTTGTGTAGTTGAGGGCTGTGACGCCAGGCCAGCATTGAGCTATGCAGTTGATCTTTGCACAGTAATCTGCAGTGCTCCCACACCACTTGTACTTACTGCAGCACCTCCCCTCATTGCAATACATTTTCCCAGTTGGGCTGCATCTTGGGTCACCCTCCACACTGCCAATCATCACTGCAACCAGCACCAGCACCACCATCCCCATCCCTCCTTTCTTCATCTCCATCTTTGCTCACTTGCTACCAAGATTATCTGCACAAACAAAGACTATCACTACATACAAATTTAAGAAGAATATGTAAACATCATTTATATCTCTAAAAAACTTAATCACAACCAAATTGAGATGCTTGTCACCAACCAAATGGAGGCTGCCTATTTGAGGTTAAAAATAATGGATTGTTAAGCTCCAAATCCATCCATTGTAATCCTAATCTTGATCCATCAAACCACACTTTGACCTAAACAAATCCTAAACAATCCAGTCCACCAATCTATATATATATAAATCATAAACCCATTCTCTCTGAATCTTAATTTATAAAACCATTCCTCACCCCCTTTTTAATACTAATATTTCTAACCTTAAATCAATACTTGTAGTCCATCCATTATAGACCCTCCATCCACCCATACCAATTTTTCCTCAATCCATCAACCTCTCTAAAACAATAATGCATCAATCCCTATAGATCCTAATCCACCAAGCCCTGGAGGATCCTAATGCATGCATTAGTCCCTACCAAGCCCTGGAGGATCCTAGCGCCTCTTCTTCTGCTCACTGAGTGGGATATTGCATGAATCGTGTAATAGGCTACGCTATTAATAAACCCGATGGATATATACAATTGTTATACGCGTCGTGAAATCAATTAACACGATTTCCCAGGCTTTCTCACCGACTTCAATCGAAAAAATATTCTAAGACACAAGCTAGAGTTGTTAGACCAGAGGAATGTGGAGAGATGGGACCCACCCAGAGTTGTAAGAGGGTGGCAATGGAAATGGATGCATATAAAACAATAAACGGGAGTAATTTGCACCCACTTTTAACGGTCCAGTGGACACGTGGCAAATCTTCATCTTAGTTTGCGTCAAAAGACGTCGCGCTTAAGTTAGGGTACGCGGCGCGATAGAAGAATCTGTTTGACCTAGGCTACTCCCTTTCTTCCTTACCGGCCATTTTCATATCATTCCATATTCCCTTGGCATATCTGTGGTGGTCAAAAGAGTTAGTACAGTTGCTTGTGATAAAGAAATGCGGCAAAAGATTATTTAAAACAATTCTTTTTTATATGCACACGAAGAGAATATGCTAGTTATAAATTTTATAAAATTTAATTATATAATTTATTATTAATTTATTATTTATTTATTATAATATTTATATAATATATATAATTAGTAATTGCATCTTGGTGTGCAATAGGTATCCCAAATTAATAATTTGAGTAGTAATTTTAATAAGATGAATAATTATAATTTTTTTTTAATTTTAATAAGATAAATAAATATAAATTAAATTTATTACAATAAACTTTTAAATTATTATTTAAAAATCAACTACAAATAAAATATAAATATAATTTTGAAAAATTATTAGAAATATATAACATATTACTAATGTAAAAAAGTATTTAAGATAAATATAATCTTGAAAAATTATAAATAATTATAAATTAAATTTATTACAATAAACTTTTAATTATTATTTAAAATTCAATTACAAATAAAATACTCAACTACAAATAAAATATAAATATAATTTTTAAAAATTATTAACAATATAATATAAATAGTTATAAATTAAATTTATTACAATAAACTTTTAATTATTATTTAAAATTTAATTATACATAAAATACTCAATTACAAATAAAATATAAGTATAATTTTTAAAATTATTAGCAATATAATATAGATTATATATACTAATTGTATAATTATAGATTTAAATTATTATGTACTATAAACTATGAATTGTGGAAAACTAATGCAAGTCATATATAATCTAGGGTAAGGTTTCCTTTTCTTCCCCTTTATTTCTAATGTAATGAAGCCTATGAGGATTCAGTAATGAAGTTGATATTTAAAAAGGTCGATTTGGTGAGGTCATTCCATAAGTTAACGATAGATCTTGGGATTCCTCCAATACCTAAGAACCACTGAATTCTTCATTTGTGCCCTAGGAAATAAGGATAAAGAGAAATAACTGCATTGGTAATATTGACATCTAATTTTCATTGAATGGTAAATGGTAGATAATTTCATATCTTATTATTTATTTGATTATTTTATATCCTTAACTTATTTATCTTCTATTATCCGTTTTATATACAAATAAGCTTTTATGGAAATAAGGTTATACTTATAAATGATTTCATTTAGGGCCCGTTTGGGTGCTGGAATACCAAATGCCAGATATAGTCAATTCTGGAAGATGCTGCAATTCTGGAAGATACATATCCTTAAAATGATTTTCAGAATATGTGTTGGAACCATTTGGTTCACCCGAAAGATGACTGAGAAGATGTATTTTCCGTGTTTGAGTGCCACAATGTGGAATTGGAATATGCACTAAATAAGGATTTATTTTATTGTTTAATTTCTTTGAATATAAACAATTTCTGATTTTTTTAAAATGTAATTATGGTTTTGACATTTTGTAGGAGTTTTTGAATATTTATTTTATTTTTCTATGAAGGTTAATTTTATAATATTTTGAAATAAAATTATTTTTATAAGTTTTTTAAACTTTTAATATTTTGTATAAATTTTTTTAATTTTTTTAATTTTCCTATACAAATTTATAAAATAACAAACTCCAAAATACACAGGTCATCATTATAAACAATCCATTCATTTTATTAATTATTTTTTTCAAAATGTTGCCAACCCAGCTCAATAGGAGCACCAGTAGGAAAGAGTTGGGTGAAGAAAACCTCTGGTCTAGCCCCAAAAAGAAAACTTAATAAGATTACAAATAAATGGATGAGGCATTCATCATTACATAATGAAAATATAAAATTACAACTAAATGAATGAGGCATTCCTCATTTACATAATGCAGATACAATGTTATGAATTTATAGTTTGATGAGTCTTTGATGCTCTCTCATGCCTGAACTCTTGTTTTTGTCTGTGGACACTACATACATAGAGCATACGATTACTTTGTGCTTTTGTTAGTATCACAATCCCTGTAATATTTTAATGAAAAAAAAACATATAAATTGTAACCCCTAATGAAGTTCATTCAGCTACTAACTTTTGTATGAGTTTAAAAAAAAAATCTTATTAATTATTATTACCTTCTATGGCCTCCTTAGATTCTTACCTAAATGATCCATGCTTGTTAGGATCAAAACATGACCAATTAAATGAGTTCATACATGATATATCTATGTTAACCTCAAAATTTCTCTACAAACCTGGGTTAGAATTCTGCAAACCAATGTCCAGTAAGTGCATTAACCAAGAAAACACTATATACATTAAATCATGTGATTGATAGAAAATTGGGGCTTACCTAAGCCATAAACATGAAGAATTATTGTAAAAAATATGTAAACCATATATATGTGCACTCGAGGCAAAAAGAAGTTACACCATATGGACATATTAAAATAAAAATAAGTTACAATATGAAAATACTAATTGACTAATTCCTGAGCTCATCTCCGCATATGGTCACAACAAAGATATGTGATTACAATACAAAGAAGGCATCGTAAAAATATAAATTTGGCATTTTCCCTAGCCTGACACGTTTTGCACTCAAATCCTTCATCACAGATAAGTGGAGATGGGTGGATAGATGCAGATGAGCTGTCATCGACCCAACTAAAGTGTCTGCAACCATTATTTCCCTGTGATGCCCAATCTACATTAGTTCTTATAATATAATGAATAGTATTTACATTACAAACATTAAATATATACACATTAGCAACTTTTTTTTCTATTTGGGAAACACCAAAATTGTCATCCAGGGTTGCTCTGTATCCATGAAGTCTTCAACACGCATTGCCCACCACCATATTGACAGTTTCACACATTGACAAGAGTCATCGAGCCTATATCAATAATGCACTGCACCATCTTTACTACATTTATTACATAAATATTATAACATATAATCATATGATTATAATAATTATAGATTCACCACTATTATTCTATTGTAGATTCAAGTACTTAAAAAATATTTGCAATCAATGGTTTTCGATGACATTCATGAGGTCCCCATATAATCTCATTTACTTTCACTTATCAGAATACAAATACAAATACATACTCCCAGTGGGAGTAGATATTCCCATGTCTCTATGAAACTGAATACAAATATTATCATCAGAAAAGGATACCATTTCTATTGGTGGCTTTTCGTGAAGAAGATGGCAATGAAATGATGGTCAGCTCATACACAATGATGCATCGACATAAAGATAGAATATTGTAACATGATGATTTCATATACCAAACAATGAGTATAGAAGAAACATCAATACACACATATTTCCACTCAATAAAAAGTCATACAACGACAAAACATGTAAAGATCATGATGTTTGAAAAAAACAAAAGAAAGATTGATTTTCTATCATATCATTTGTGGAGATTTTCTTAGTTACCTGAGTTTGGGCATTGAGTCTATTGCTAATGTTCAACACAAACACGAGGACAAAGTTTCTAAATGTTCTAGCTAAAAGAAGATCAAAATTGGGTAAACACATCTTCAGTATTTCTGAGCATTAATGTTAACATAATTTCTTTTTGATGTTGGTGGTGATATTTTTCTCTAGTTGGAGAGAGGCTACACTTGATTTTAAAAAGAAATTTAAAGACTCGCTCTAAGAACACTGCCATTCAGAACAATGTCTTGGACCTCCCAAACATTGGAGTTTATTATTATAGACCGTTACTAAAACAACATGGACACAAAAGAATTCAAAAATTTTGTGGCGTGAAAACAAAAACTAGGAGGGCATCTGCCATAGCAAGTAGTTGGAGATGCGGTGGCCAAAGTGGATGAAGACTGACCAAAAAGTTTTAGCAAATCAATCAAATCCAAGTTCTTGGTTGACTTCACCAAAGGGGACAGACAGAGAGGAGAAGTGGGATAAAGAAAACTTTCCCACAAATTTCTTGATGATATCTTTTACCGACAATACAAACATATTTATATAAGACAATGAAGACCAAGGATAACTTTAAGGAACCCCCCCTTCCCGAAAATTATAAAATTGTGGCAAATCACATGTGTTTTGGGAGGAAAATTTTTAATAGTGATGGCGAATTATCTGTCAAAATATGGATATTTGGTGGCGAATATTTTAATAGTGTATACAATTTTTATAAAAAAATGGCGAAACTATTTTCCAAATATTTGAATTAATATATTTGTCATGGCGAATGGTTTTAAAACATTTATAGTTGGTATGGCGATTGAATAATTCGGGAGAGATTTTTCGCTAAAGGAGTTAACGCACCCAATTCCCTCCGAAAGAAACCTTCCACCATTCACATGACACACGTCTGTTGGATTTAAAACAAATCAACGACCAAAGGTGAATTTTGGGCCTTTTGTTTGTCTTCATAATATTTACAAGAAAATCTCGGTGGAATCATGACACGTGGTATGATACCATGTGTATCATACCACGTGTCATGATTCCACCGAGATTTTCCTGTAAATATTATGAAGACCAACAAAAGGCCCGAAATTCACCTTGGGTTGTTCATATGTTGTAATCGAATGGTCAACGGACGTGTGACACTGTGAGTCTAAGGAAAGATTTAAGGAGATCGTGGTATCATACCACGTGTCATGATTCCACCAAGATTTTTCCGTAAATATTATGAAGACCAACAAAAGGCCCGAAATTCACCTTGGGCCATTCATATGTTGTAATCGAATGGTCAACGGACATGTGACACTGTGAGTCTGAGGAAAGATTTAAGGAGATCTCGAGTGATTTTATCATGATCTAAGCAAGTTTCTTAGTCGTTGAGTTATTTAACAGTAATATTTGACTCTAGATATATATGGTGGAATCTATATCATAAGGGAAAACCCCTTTAATTGATGTAGAATTGCTTATCGAAGATGTGAAAATATAAGGTATTAAAAAATTTAATCGTATTATTAAGAATATATTGTTAAGGTCTTGGTCTAACCTAAGCACTAATTATAATTTATGGTCCCCCCAATCCTATTAGAGAACATACTTAGTTATTAGGGAAGCTTGATTAAGATTTCAATTTTCATGTCAAATGTAATATTGATATCTATCATGATAATTAAGTGAAACAGTGTGATGGCCTGGTATTACCTAAATTGAACTTCAAATTGGTCTATAGCTTCTTGGTGAAGACACATGTTGTGACTAGTCACCTTAATTATGTTGGGAAAATATGGTCCTTCACATATTTAGGATATGTGTTGTCATTGATGTCAACATATTTATGTGTTCAGTTAGTAACTTAGTGCAAAGATGTTCAATCTAGATTCTAGATGATTAGTTCGGTGAGGCTATTGTATGAAAGATCAGATGCTAGTAAGATTAAGGTACATATATATGGAAGGATGAGTGTAGATGTTATATATGATGTTACTAAGGTTTAGTGTAATATTTGTGAGACTTACAGGTGATTTAGTAGAGACAAGTATTTTATTGATAAGACAGTGTTAACGAGTCTGTAATATTAGATAGAAATATTAATTAATGGTGATGAGTAGATGAGTCATGACATCAGTTAAAGTAATGTGAATTAATGGTTTCTTTGATGGCACCTTTCAATTTTCACTGACAAATAGGTGTGACATATAAATATTAACTATTCAGTACCTCGATTGATTAATGCCTTAAAGTTAATGCTTGAATGAAAATGTCATATTATATAAGGACAATATTTCCTGACCGTTCGATGATCTTAAATCAATGGTAAAACTTCATTTCCTACCGCCATTTCGTTGGTAATGTACTTTTCTTCTTGTTTCTGCTTCTAGTAACGTACAAGTTTTATGGTTTTTTTATAATAAAAAATTGTTATGTCCACCTGTGTGGCGCGAGTCTTTCGGCCTTCATTATTCCAAACATAGAAAATGTCTTATCATAAGTGTTGTTTCTAATGGCAATAAAAATTTCACCCAGTGTTGCATTAAATATGAAAGATTTGGAGATTTTTGGACAGTTAACATTTATCTTGCGATTTAATTAGATCTTTAGGGGAATGATTTACAATCAGGAGTTATAAATAGATCGATCTATGCTCGTTAATTTACGATTGTGAAAGCATATTTGTGAAAATAGTCTACGAGTGCTAGGTTCTCTATGAAAGAATATTTGTGAAAATAATCTGCGAATGGACACTCCAATTCATTTGAGATGCACTGCCTTGGAGGACCAAAAGGCCTTTTTGGGCCTGGTCACAGACCCAATCTTGGTGTCTGTTACTAGGGAGTTCAGAGCCTTCACCTAGAAGGGTATAGGAATGGTGCTCGGACGTGAATTTCTGGAGAGTGAGAATAGGTATAGAGTCGCCACTGACATTTCATCTCGGTTCTTGGCTTCTCTATTGGACCTGGGGGGGGAAAAGGTGGATATGATTATGCTTCTGAGCAAAGTTTTCAAAGAAGAGTACCTTGGCGATGATGTGCATGTTGTCGTATTTTCTCAAATTGGGGTTGGAATTCCTTGGGCAAATGATTTGCATAGGATTCTAGAACCAGGAGTAGTTCCTAGGTTCCTACTGAACCTTGATGCTGAGCAGCTCAACCATCATCAGAAGTGGGCAAAGATTGGGAGGGATTTCCTCCGGAGGTGGTACCTACTGGATGAACCCGAGGACTATCAGTGGCTAGATGAATTATTTGAGATTCTCCTCTCTTTAGACTTCAACACAGAAGGAAGGGAGCCTTAGCCGGATAGTCCCTAATTCTATGACTCTCTAGTCCCTCTACTCTCTACTCTCTAATCTCTACTCTCTAGTCCCTCGGCCTCTACTGTGTCTCCCTCTGGTGGTAGTAGCTTACCAGAGTTTTTCAAATGATATAAATTGTAAATTGTTGAAAAATATAATATGAAAATGTTTTAAGAAATTCAAAGTGCTACTGCTTTTGTTTTTTGTTTTTATTATAAGAATCGTTAATAGATATAGTCTTATATAATATAAAAAATTTGTGTTGCGCTTTTGTTTCATGTAATATTTTAATGTTTCCAAACTTTATCATGGATAAGCTATTCTAAGTGAATATAGTTAATGATTAATATTCATTTACAATACTGTGTATTAAATTATTAATATTTAAATCGTGACAATCGTTGGATTACGAGAGATGAATGGTTGGAGTTGTATTTCGGAAGAACTATGGGTTTCAAAAAGCTTTTCTGAAAACTCGCTCCAAAAACGTGACACGTTGATGTGTAATTCAATGAAAAGATTACGTGGTACATTTTAGAAAGATTACGTTACACGTTGTATGTTTTAGAAAGTTAATTATATACCATTACAATTTACATTTAACGAAAGCTTTTTAAAATTACTCTTAGTTGCAGAGCTAAAAAGAACTGTTGAACCGTCGCTGAAGATTTTGAGACTATAATTTGTGAGAGCCTTAGGTCTTAGAGTTATCTGTTCTAACTTCAATCTATCCACCAGATTTCAAAGTTTAATTTTGGGTAAGATATCTAGCCTGATACATCCCGATTTTGTAATGTCAAAAAATTACTTTAACCTGCTTTTGAAATTACAATTTACAATTGGGGTTTTCCTAAATTGGGGCCAGGGGATTTTGTAATGTCAAAAATTTACTTTAACCTGATTTTGAAATTACAATTTACAATTGGGGTTTTCTTAAATTGGGGTTTTCTTAAATTGGGGGGTTTCTTAAATTGGGGTTTTCTGTGATTTTGTTAGTAAATATTTGTGAATCTGTGTTGTTTCATTCTTCAGAAGAACAATGGTGAAAGAGAAAACTCAAGGCCAAGGGAAAGCAGATTGGAAAACTTT
The DNA here is from genome assembly GCA_027943335.1 of Chamaecyparis obtusa. NCBI lineage: Eukaryota > Viridiplantae > Streptophyta > Pinopsida > Cupressales > Cupressaceae > Chamaecyparis > Chamaecyparis obtusa. Next base: position 408,771 of record BSBK01005448.1, read on the forward strand.
AATAGACTATAAAAAATTAGTAGAAATCCTTGGTTTCACTGATGAGTATCACGATGTTTATGACCCTGTTATCGACGGTGAAAGGAAACTTATAGAAATTAAATATGCATTATGTAGTAAGGCAACTAGGCCAAAGAGGCCTGATTTTATAAAATTTAACCCAGCGGTAGGTGCAAAAACCAATAAAGTTGCTTTGTGGGATGTTGGTTTGGGTTACATGTTGTTACCCAAAGTTTTCCCTTGCCCAAAAATTGTCTTGATTTGTGCAGAAAATTATGATGAAGAAAGAAAATAAATTGTGAATAAAAATAATCAGGAAGAAATTTTATCAATAAACGAGGAAGAATTTCTTAGTTTGCTAGACCTAGGGTTTGACCCACAAAACTGTAATGTCCATATTAACCTGGGATTGCTGGCAGACCAATATGAGGCAGTCCCGCCAGATGCAAAAGATTTATTTATAAAGGGTCTAATAGTTGAAGAGGCAAAGGCTTCATTGGGTGAGAACCATAAGCCTCATTATGATTTTAACATTTTTGTGCCATGGGTTCAGGATACTATATCCTCGCTAGCATTTTGCCTGGGACTGGAAAACAATAGGGAAGTGGGTGCCAGCATTCTTCAATTCATTTGGGATATCCATTGTGTCAATGAACTAGTAAGATATAATTTTGTTGGACACGTGGTTCGATCGATGCAAGAACAATTAACATTGATTAAAAGGGGCAATTCTAAGACATTTAGGTTCACAACCTACTTGTGCTATCTTCTGCTAGCCAAGAATGCTGCAATATTAATGAGCAACGACAACAAGCTAGAAATTTGATAGGTACTCCATTTCCAATATATAACTGGACACCTCAGATAAGAATGTATGATAACAAAAGTAATTACAGTAATTTTGTAGACTTCTTTTTGCCACCATTGTACAATAAAATAACAAGAACTCCAATGCCCAGGTTGTCTGCTTCATGTAGGGATTGCATCCAACTTGGAAGCACAATTCAATTGGCTAACTGGTACTTAATGGAAGAATACACTGTAATAAGGTTTTATGGGTCAGAACTGCAACCCCAAAAAACTTCCAATGCATGTGACAAATAGGGTGTTTGCAGTAGAATATGTAGTACAACTAGAGAGCACAGATAGACTCTTCGCTAGCCAATCGAAGAAGAGCATATTCCCTTCCTTACCTTTCTCAATTGGAGGGTTAACATTTGAGAGAAAGGCATTCAAAGTGGCAAAATTTTTTTTAGATATTTTTCAATTTGATTTAGAGTGGTACTGGAAGTATGATCCACTCAACGTCATTGAAACAATGCTTGTTGCTAATAACAACTCTGCAAACTTATTTCAACATGAAAGTAAACCATTGCTAGAGAAGTTGAAAAAAAAGGATAGCTGGGATGACGTTAGAAAAGAGTTGGAGAAAGTTTTCGGTGAGGAAAAAATTTTAGCTCAACAGTTGTCATCACAAATTATGACAACAATAAACCAGGGCATTGTACAACCTAGGATGTCCTACAATTTCTATGAAAAAGTTTCTCAACCATCAAACAAAAAAATACCAAAGAGCTTAGGAGAAGCTTGTAAGGATAGAAAATGGACTAGAACAAAAATGGATGATTTTTGGAGTATGAGAAAGGATCTTGGTGAACCAAAGACCAATGAAGATCTGGATGAAATAGACGAGGATATATAGTTTAGAAAATTGTGGAATTTGGAGTATCCTAGCATGGCATACGACACTAAGGATGAATATCTAGACATTGAGGATGATAATCCACCAATTGCATTTACTCCAGGGATTGGGAGTCAGAGTGGAACCAGCAAGTCATGACATAAAGTATATGGAAAAGGGGTAATCATTGTGGAAAAAATGGGTTATAAAGGTGGTGGTTTGGGTCCCACAGGAGAAGGCGTCTGGAATACAATTGAGACAGAAAAAAGTGCTTATGATCATGGTGCAGGCCTTGGAGTTGGGTCTGCTAGTGTCACTGGTGCCAATGGGACTGGCCAACTTATACAACAAGTTCCCTCTCTAAAGAGGGAACTAAGTCTAGAATCTACACAGAATCCCATACAAGAAGATAGTGTCAAGAAGCAAAAGCTTTCCATTTCCAAAACACCGACAACAATGACATTTGATCCTAAAGAACTGTTTGTTGATTCAGGTCCAGCAAAACCCTCTAGAATTTTTAATCCTCAAAGAGCATTAGTTAGATCAAGAGGCATTGCAAGATCTGCCTTTGCATCACCTTTCAAACATTCAAATCCTTTTGCAACACCAGATTTTCATTTCAAAGATTTCTCTAATAAATTTGCAGAAACAATAACCAAGAATAAGGAAATAAAGAAGACATTGCAGACTTGTGCCCTTAATGCAGCTGTAGAGGAACAACCTGGATCCAATAGGGTTTTACCAACATATGAGCCAAAAAGAGACATGATGGAGTTCATGGTTTTTATTCCACCAAACAAAGATGGAAACCCACCAGAGAGTCAGATAGATCCATCTAAATTTCAACTTAGCACTCTCGAAATGGATTTTTCCAAAGTTAAAAATGTGGATGAAATCAATGTGTCAAAGTCTACAAACCAAGTGGTCTATAGTGCACTACTAAAGGTGGAAAGAGAGAAAACCAAGCTTGAGAGAAATATAGAAAAGTTACAGGCAGACATTGGCAATGAAAAAGCAAAGAGGAAAGCTTCAGACAATAGTTTGAAAGAATTACAGAAAAAGATTAAAAAATCAACCTCTACATCAGTAGATACAAAGCAAGAACAGGAGCAGGCAGAGGTAGAGTTGAAGGCACTGAGGGGAAAATTGGCAGAAATTAGTAAAAAACTAGAGGAAGAAAGAGTCAGTTCAGAAAAGTTAGTTAAAACCATGGAGAGTAATGCTGCCTCCAACCGGGAATTGCAAAAGCAATTGGAATCTCAGGCAGATAAAGCCAATCATTGGGAACACAAAGCAGTGGAAGAGAGAGATAATTGTGAAAAAATGGCAGAAGAACTAAAGAAAGCCAATAATACAATTCAAACTTTAACAAATACTAATAATAATTTAGTGAAGATTGCATAAGAACACATTTGGGTAAAAATATTGGTGATGTCTAATAGCTTGTATGAGTGGTTTGAAATGCTTCAAATTATGAGAGTATATTATTTGAAGCTCCATAAGAACATTGAACAGAACATGGATGTTGTCAAGAAAGAAAAGGAAGCAAAAGATATTATGCAACAACTCTACAGTAAGAGTGATAGTTATCTATCAAACGAGGGAATTAGCAACCGCCTTGATGCCTCAGTAAAGGTATCAAGTATCATTCAAAAATGTGAGAAGTTAAGGGAAGCACAGGAATTGGATGACAAAGCTAAGCAAAAGATCACAAAGATGGAACAAAGGAAAGCGAATATGGAAAGTCTTGGTTTGCCTAAGGGATTTGACACAAATAACTTCATTGGAAGAGAAAATTACAAAATAAGGTTGCAAGACAAAATAAATACTGATTTATGCTTTCTTCCTACAAACATATCTCTAGATACATTCATGGATTTCATCAAACCAGTGAGAACTTTGAATGGAGTTTTAGAAGCAACAATGATGTCAAGTCACACTTCCAAATATGAATTGCTAACAAAGTTGCAGGAGTGTGACTATACTATGAACCAAATTGTTCTGCCATCAGAGGATGTTTGGACTGGCCTACAAATATTGCTCTGAATTTTGAACTACTGTAAATTGTAATATATTGCAAATGAATACAAAACAAATTGTTCTCATTCTAATTTTCATGTTTTCCAATTCAATGTATGTTGAGTTACTCTATTTTATTCAGTTATTCTTAGTTGATTTACTCTGTTATATGCTATTGGAATACAAAATTTTAGTCAGGAATTTCAAATTCAAATATGAATGATCATTGATGATACGATACAAAGTTACAAACTACACTCTACAGTAATAATACTCTTTGTTCTCAAATTTTAATGATGAAACATAATACATTCTTACTTTTCTAAAATGAATATTGAATGATAGGATATAGTAGTTAATAAGTTCAAAAAATACCTATTGATTGCTACTGCTAATTTAGCAGAAATTTCCTAAATTTCCCAATTCATCTCTGCATCGTCATCATCATCCAATTCCGGTATTCCAGTTTCTTCATTGTTCTCTTCATTTTCATTTGTGCCTTCTTCACTTTGACCTCCACTTCTATGAATCTCATCGCCACCAGTACTTGTCCCACTTGGACTCACTGTCAGAGATTGGTTAATGGTGTTGCCCAACCCTCTTCTTTTGCATCATTTCTTCCAGATTTCCATTTCTTTTTGATAAGGAAAAGTATTGACATCATACCTAGATGTGTAGACCCTCAAGCATGTTTCCAAATTCTTGTCTAGTTTGTTTCTTAGCTTTGATTTTAGGAAGCCCAAAGAACTGAAAACTCTCTCATCCTCCATTGAACCCAATATCATGGTTTGACATAGATCAGCAAGCTTGAAGAACTCTGAAATTTCTTCATGCAACATTGTGCTCTGTTTTAGTTCTGTCCAAAGCCTTGTTGCCGAGCCCTCATCATGTGGGTTATGCATTAATTGATATTGATGCCTCATAGTCCTTGCAAAAGTGCCTGATTGCCATCTAAGAAGACCCTCATCTAAAATTCCATTGATTGTCACTCCATTGAATTCTACAGATTTGCAAAATTCCTTTATCAAATTCATCAGCCTATTACGATAATCTTCCTTAGATTTTAAGGACCAATATTGAGGAAACACAATTGCCATGGCCTCAAGTAGTTGTTCATATGGGAATCAAGATCTTATTTCAAAGGAAACTTTATAGGCTATGTCCCTTGTATTACCTACTATAGACTCGATGATCTTGGTAAACTTTTCCCTTGTAACTCTTGTAGCTCACTTCTTTGGGGAACTGTAGTACATTGGTATCTGAAATCCTTTTACACAAACACATAAATCCCCATTTTCAATGATCTTTAAATAATTATCAGGATTGTCCAAATCTATTAGTTTTCACTAGTGATTAAATCTTTCATCAGATAAATTTAGGTCATTTCCATAGAGACTATCAAGGGATTGGCATGACATTTTACACAAGTGAGCATATTCTGCAATATACATGGCTCTTTGCTAGGATTTTTTCATAATGAACATCATTTCTTCTAGCATGGGAAGAAGAGATGCTAAAGTCAAAAGTGTCTCTATATTTCTTAACCTCCGAAGCAGGTCGCCACATCTCTGATTTTCTACATTGTCCTGATTTTCATACATCAGTCCAATCAAAGATTGATATTCAGAAAAAACTCGATGCGCTGGTCCATCCAAAGAGATCCATCTGGTATCAACATCTTTAAGAAACTTGTTTCCATTGGTAATTCCATCAGCAAAGTGCTGAAATTCCCTAAAACATTTGGGACTTCGACAAAAATATGAGTACAACTCTCTTGCTAAATCTTCAACCTTGTTTACTAAAGGAAACTTCTTCACAACTCTAAAAGCAAGATTCATCATGTGGGCCATACAGTGAATGCCAACAACATATGGTGAACAAGAAGCCTGCATCTTTGTGCAAAGACCATTCCTTTGACCTTGCATTACTGAAGCTCCATCCGCTCCAACATAGATCAACTTCTTCGCTATTGTCAATTCATCCATACCTCCATATTCAATTAATTGGTTCTTTACTAATTGAAATAAAGTTTCCGATGTCGCATTGTCCCTCAATTTTGCAACAGTGAGTAGATGTGGTTGGCGGACATTATTCTGTATAGTATAAACATGCATGCATACCCACGACATATTATCTATTGCCATAACTTCATCTAAGGACAATGCAATAAAGGTTGACTCTTTTATTTTTCTCTGTACATCCTCTATTTCAACCTGGGCAATACAACTTGCCAATTCCCATCCACTATTTATTGACCAATGAGTGATAGGATAGTTAGGAACTTTTAGAAAGTGTAACAAACCACTCATTTCTGGATAGTCTATCATTGGATGCCCTCTGCTCAAAATATGGAAAACATTACTTAATTGGACAGCTTTTCCGCAATCTTCTACTTCACTTGCTTTTGCAAAAATAGCATTAATAGAACCTTGAACTTCACCAAGCTTCATCTTAAATTTTTGAAACAAATAATATTCCTCAGTATTCCTTTTATGTTGACATTGCTCATTTGTTTTATATCTTACCACTTTTATTTCCTTTCCATCAATAGTTGAGGTTTCGTAAACCTTACCAACATGTTTCTCTATGGTGTCTAGTTTAAGCTGCAACTACTTTTCCTTTTTATACTTCCAACTACAAATCGTACATCTGCATTCTACTGGTGGCTCACCTACAATTGGATTGTCCACAGGTTCAATGAATGGATACTTTTCTGCCCAATCAAATTTAAATCTCCTCGCCATCTCTCATTGACAATCAGTATTTTCTTTTGATTTTCCTCTCCCTTTAGTGTTACTGTTAACTGAACCATCATCATCACCGAAGTCAATTGCTTCATCCTGGTACTGGTTGTTGACTTGAAATTCTTCTTCAAGGTCATCTTCATTAGAGATATCAGGTTTCACAACTTCGTCACAAGATTTATTAGGCTCCCCAATTTGTTCATTAGACTCTTGTGTAGGTTGAAAACCTTGAAATTGTATAGGTTCCTCTGATGATGTACCTTCCTCACTTTGACCAACACTATCACATCTGCTCATGCCAAAGTATGAAGATAAATTTTTGCATTTCATTGGCCTCGGGCTCTCTTGGACATCTCCACCTGCAATAGTCCTCTTCCTGTTTAACTTTGACTGTGACATCTCCAACAAATTAAGGCTGCAAATAAAATTTTACTTGAATAAATTATAAGATACTATAGACTGGAAGTCGTTCGCTATCAATCGCAAATGCAATTGTGAGCTCAGAATCAACTAAATCTCTTGAAGTCTCCTTCTCTCTGGCATGTTTCAATAATGAAACTCATATCTCTTAAATAGACAACTACAAGTAAACCATTTTCATATTAGCCATCAGATTTTGCCTCATAATCTCCATCGTCCATTTTGGTGAAGGGGCCGATAGTTGCTTATGATTAACAACTAATATTTGGCGAACCTATGTATTTTCAAATAATTGACTAGGCGAATAGGGCGGGAATTTGGGACACGATTATGTATGATGCATGGCGAATTGGGTCCTAGTGTAAATAAAAATTTTACTTGCGAGAATGGGCCTTTGGCGAATGTTGATCCTCGATGAAGACACCCAATTTAATTCGTGGAAAAGAACCCAACTACCATAATAGAAATATGGGTGAAGAACCCGACTACCGTACTGATATTACGTAAAAATAGTGGCGAACAATCTGACCACTATATGAGCATTTTATAAAATCTGGGCGAACCTGTCAACAATTATACGAGCATTTTATTCACTAATTTCCTTCCACCAATAGGCACATATTCACCAAATGGTGAATAATCGCCACTAAAAAAAACCCTGATGAAGACAATCCTAGGATAGGTCTTATAAACATACAAAATGATGAACAAATGGCCATGATAAAAACTTCTTGGTCAAACTTTGGCCAGTTAATTATATAGTGTGTCAAAAGAATTCTAATCGAGCTCTAATTGCAAGCTCTCTAGAATTTTAAAATTAAAATTAAAAAAAATCCAACAAATAAGAATTCTGTCTAGTTCACTACCTATTGATATATGTAGTTTTCATCCACGAGTAAATAGGATCTCAATTGTCAGTAACTAGTGGTTCTTGTTACCCAAATTTTCCTATGCATACAAATTTTGCAAAGAACCATCCCCAAGCCTCTATTTTTATCTTGTCAAACACCTCAAAAAATTTCATGGGTCTACCTCTTTTCCCCTGGTCTCTGCAATATCTTTTAGGTCTCTGGCTAAGAAAAAAACCCTTAGAAAAATTCATAAACTAGCCATTACCCTGCAAAACCCTTTGGCCCCGTTATATTTTTATGTTACTTTATCCTGGTCACTTAAGTCATCCCAATTTGCATGTGCATTTTAAAATCCTTCAATCACCAAGTCTCTAATTCCAGGTGGTTAACCCCTTAACATTTAGCGATCCCGCGAGTGGTTACCGTTTCATTTGGTGGTCTCAGATCGGTGGCCAGGTCAGGATTCTAGATTTGACGGTTGTCGCATGATCTCATGGCCCCAGAAGATTCCATGAGATCTTATGATGATCGTCAATCTTCCTACCTATAGAGTTTATCTTGTCAGTGGGACCGGTGCCACCTCATCTTATTTGGCAGTTTCTGATTCGTCGGCGGTGTCTGATTCGGTAGCTTGTCAGTGGGGCTGTCTTCTTTGGTGGGTTAAGTTCTGACTTAATCATGTCATCATCTTTATACCGAGGGCTCAAGATATGAACTAGTTAATCTAGCGGTATAGCGACAGTCGTTGATCCTCCTTCGTCATCAGGGCTTTTGATAGTGGGTCCTGTGTCAAGGACAGTTGCAACATGGATCCGTTTTGGCGGCTTGTGATTGGCTAAGGTTGAATACAGGTGGAAGGATGTCAGTGGGGCTGAGTATCTATAGATGTGTCAGAGGAAGGAGATCTACGGTGGTCGTATGATCTCATAGAATCTTTTGACCCTGTGAGATCATACCCCCCCCATTAGATCAAAATCTCAGGCAATGGGTCTGATGTCAGAAGAATGTGACATGTATCCGAGGGGGTGGCATTTGATTGCTTGGTAAGAGTGCAATGTGGCTGATATCAGTGGGACCGTGGGGTCAAGGGTTTCTAAAGAAGTTAAAGTGCAATTAGATCTCACAGCTGTCGTTATACCGAAAATCCAAAAAGCTCGATCGTAATCGCAGAGGTATAGTGACAGCCGTCTGATGGTGTTCTCAAGGATGTGGGTCTAAGGTCTATCAGGGATGATGACTTTCTCACTTGTGATTGGTTATTGACTTCCATGGTGGTGGTTGACTTGTCAAAGGGGTTTAAAAGTGTTTTTCTAGGCATATCTGAGCCGCCCAATCTGTCGGGAGATAGAACGATTAACAGTTGCATTTTAAATCGACCTGCTAGCCGTTCTTTTTCAAATTTAAATATTTCTTCTACTGGCTTTGCTAGTGTTTGCATTTTGCGGCCATGCACAACAAATGGGTAGCTAGAATTGAATTTCTCAGGACAATGAAGGTTGAGGGGATGATAACAGAGGATCTGATTATCAGTGCCATGGATTTTACAGAGTCCCACAATGTGCTTAAAGCTTTAATGGGCTTGTCGCCACCTTGCAGAGTTAATCTTTTTAACCCAGATATCAGACCAAGATCAAATTTGGATGCATTCATGGCTTAGTGGAGTTGCAGATAGGTTGATGGATCAAGGTTGATGCGTCTACAGGTGGGTTCAGTACTAAGATCAACACGCAAGAAAGAGATTTGATTTGATCACCAGTTGTTCTCAGAGATTTGATGATGGTAATCAGTGTACCATTAGGGTTTGATATTTTATTGTAGATTTATGCAACCCTAGTTAGGTTTTGCTCCTACATGCATGCAGGAGATGTATATATTGTATTTTTGGAGCCTTAGTGCTCAAGAGGTTAGAAAGAGGTTAGAGAGCTCACATTTTGTAAGAAGAAAGTCTCTTTCTTAGAAGACTATCTGTGGCATTTCCTGCCCACTTGGTCTTCTACATTCTGTAACCTCCCATTGGTAATTTAGAGATTGAAGATATTTTGTGACATTCCTCATGTCCCTATGCCTTTTTTTTTCTGTGACTTATATCTTATTGAATCAAAGTATTTATATGTTTCTCAATGATATCTTAGGGTTCTTGATCCTTCTTTCTTTCTGCAATTCATGTGTATTATTGTGAATGATTTGATGTGAATGCTTTTGTGGGTATACTACAACCCCTTAATAATCTTGTCTCATTCCTATACCTAGTTGCAGAGGTGAATGTTTGTTTGCAGGTCATAGATTGTCATCTACCCCAAGGAGTGTCATTATTTGTGAAAGAATCTCTTTCTTTCCCTGAATACCCTCTTTGTTTGCAAACCCCTCCTATGAAATACTTATGCAAGCCTATTCAGTAAGTTGTGACCTACTAGACCTAAGTCTCTCATTGATTTCATCCTACATACTAAGATCCAAACCCTAGTTTTAGTGCATCACCTAGTAGGTAGTTTGCTTTCAGTCATTTCCCTTCCCAAGCATTCCTTTTATCCCTTTCCCTCAAAAGATTTACTTTTTTGTCAAAAGGAAAATTAAGGTGATTATCCAAGAGGAACCAACCTAGAACCTAGAGGTCTCATCTCAGTTAACATAGGTCCCACAACCTGGAGATGATTCCCATGTTATACTAGGTTATCAAGACTACGAGAGCTTGAGACAAAGGTGCAAACTTAGTGTATAACAATTCTGGCATGCCTGATGGGACTACACAAGAAGTTCATTGTTTGAAGATATGTTATCTCTAATATATAGATTGCATAGTACAGACCTTTAGAAGTCATTCTACCAAGTATATCTGGTGACTCCACTGATTTCAAGAATCCAAGCTACCTTGTTCAAAGTTTATGAGAAAGATTGAGACTAGGAGCTCAAAGACCATTAAAATTTCAGGGTTGCCCTCAAAGAGAAGTCATAAAAGCAAGTCAACTCAAAGAACGTCTCCTGCAAGGAGAGTTTAATCTACACCTCCTAATACTTCAGAAAGGAGACCTTTTCCCTTTCATTCTAGAAGAAGAGGCAAATCTCTAACCAGAGATCTAGAAGAGGATTCAAATCCAGTAGCAAATACAGCTCATATAGTTGTTAATCTTCAGATTCCAGCTCCTACAATGGCTAGACCATTTGCATTTGCACCTTTCAATCAGGGTAGGCCATTGAATTTTTCCCAACATCATGACGTGCCCTTGGTGGCACTTAAGAGTATACCTGATTTCACTAGTGAAGGGTAGACATCTGCTTTTGAACACATAAGAGATGTGACCACCATCTGCAGCATACACAACATTACTCAAGAGGATGTGGCCACAAAATTATTAGCAGCCTCTCTAAAAGGTAAGGCTCTAGAATGGTTTAGAACTCTAACTGTTGGTTCTATTACATCATGGGATGAGTTAGGGGATGCATTAAGTAAACATTTTGAGGATAAATCAGATAACTTGTCTCTAGTTGAGTAGTTAACAACTATTAAGAGAGACCCTCAAGAGAAAATGACATATTACAATAGTAGATTCCTCAAAACATGGAATAGAATTCTAGTCTCTATGAGACCATCAGCTGACCATGCTTTCCTATATTACTTACAAAGTCTAAATGGTCAAATCTCTGTCATGATCCAGTCTATGGGTGGTACTTCTCTACCCCAAGCTTTTGACATGGCTGTCAGGGCTGAAAATTATTTAATCCAAGTAGGCATGATTGCTAGAAGGCCTCCAATGCCCATTTTTCCTAGCCTTCAGCCCATTACACCTACCCAAGTACCCCCATTTACTCCTATCCCCACCATAGCAACACCTCAAGCTAGTACCAGTGGTCAAGAACATGCTAAGGCAAGTTTCTCTCAAGAGTTACAAGAAATCAAAAGTAGCTAAGCAACTAGCATACAAGAAATGACAAATTTGTTGCAGACCTTGACTAAAGAGGTCACAAATTTAAAGAAGCAAGGTCAAGGAATCAGACCACCATTTCAGCCACAAGGCCAAGGTCCTAATCAGCAATATCAGAATCAAGGATAGCCTTATCAACAAAATAGGCCATCATACCAAGGAGGCTATCAAGGACAAAGACAAGGTTTCAATCAAAGACCATTCCAACTATATAACCTTGCACCTCTAAATTCTACAAATCTAGTGAGGGATATGGTTCCTAGCCAAAATAATATGGCCATGGAGAATGAATGGTGTTTTCCTTGTAATCAGCCTCACAATCAGGCTACATGCTCAAATGGGTGGATGAACCAAGCTTTAATGGTTCAAAATGCCTCCCAAGCTCAATCAGAGGCTTCATCCAGTGGGTCAGTGCCTCAACAAGAATCACAAGAGAATGAGACTGCTCTTTTCAATTGGGAGCAACCAAACTTCAATGGAGTCAATGATGAAGCTACTTTTGTTGCCTATACAAGAGAAAAAAGAAGAGCTCAAGACATGGAGAGAGAAGATTCCAATGCCAAAGCCACTACATCTACAGAGCCACTGTAGTAAGCTGCTCCCATCACACCTAAAGAGGCTCCTATCATTACAAGCAAGGAAGGCCAAATTCCAAAGGAAGTGGAGCCCATCATAGTAAAAGCACAACAAAGAGTACACATTGTGACACCTTTTAATATCATAGACAACATGAAGAAGGTGAATGTCACCATGTCCATGTGGGACTCTCTGGCTCTTCCAGGACAACCTAAAATTTTGAAGAAGGCCATGACACAAGTGGCAACTCCTCAACCTGCAAAAGAAGCTACAAAGCTAGTCCTGGATAACACTGATCAAGAAAAGGAGGCTCCAAGAAGCAACTCCAAAGGCAATGCCACATAAGGTAGGAATTAAAAGCCACCTCCCTTTTATGTATCTTTAATTATTGGAAAATCTTTAGTGCATAATTGTATGGTGGATAGTGGGGCTACTAGCACTGTAATGCCCAAGAAAGTAGCTGACTGATTAGGACTTAAATATGAACCCTTTCAAAAGAAGGTTACCCAACTTGATGGATCCTTAGTCAATACTATAGGTATAGCCAAGGATACCAATTTAATCCTTCATGCTTGTCCTAATTTTTCCATCCTCCTTGATATATATATCATAGATCTCCCTGCATTATTTTCTATATGTCTTTCAAGGGAGTTTACAGCTAAGATAGGAGGCTATCTATCTTCTGATTGGTCTCACATGTTATTTCATACAAGGTATGGGACCAAAGTCACCATTAAATCAGAACCATTAGCAACACACCATATAGAACCATATGTGTCCAATGCCATCAATGTAAACTACCCCATATTTGATGACAGTGACTTCCAAACCATTAGTGAAGCAAGCACAAAGATAGAAAGTATCCCTGATATTTTTCTAGATGAAAGAGCTTCAGAGGCCCAAGAAAATCTTGTTTGGGATTTTGGTTTGGGAAGTTATCTAATACAAGAGAGTGGAGCCATAGAACCAAGCCTTCTCAAAGAGGATACTGATTCAGAGGATCAGAGCAATCAGGTTTGGGAACTATTTTTTGATGGAGCTAGAAGTAGACATGGTTCTGGTGGTAGTTCTATGCTAGTGTCCCCAAAAGGAGAAAGGTATTATACTACCTTTAGATTCAGTTTCTCCTGCACTAGCAATACTACAGAGTATGAAAGCCTAGTCAATGGACTAGAGTGGGCTAGAAAAAGAGGGCTTAAAGCCTTAAGAGTTTATGGTGATAGTGAATTAGTTGTTAGCCAAGTAAGAGGGATAAGTGCAACCAAAAATGACACCATGAAAGCATACAAGCATAGAGATTGGGATGCAATTGAAGATTTCCATGCTTTCAATATTATTGCTATCCCTAGAAAGCTAAATCAGAATGTAGATAGATTAGCTGCTGTTGGATCTCAGTATGACATTCCAAATAGCATTTCAAAAGAAGTGAATCAACAACATATCAAAGTGATTTTCAAACCCTCTATTCCTGATAACAATGTCAATTGGCAGGTGTTTAAAAATGATGAACAAATTCTGCAGTTCTTGTTTGAAGAAGATGTTTTTTCAAGGCATAATCAAGATAGGTTATCACAAAGTTATGGTGATCAAGTGATACAACTAAAGTCCAATAAGATGCCTAGAGGTCTTGTTACATTAGAGACTGTCTTCAACAAGGACGATGAAGTTAAGAAGAACAAAGCTAGCCTGGTAGTTCAACAAGAACATTGTGTTGAATTAGAGTTGGAACAAGGTAAGAGCCTACAATTTGGAAAGATAAACACTGAATTGGAAAAGAAAGCTTACACCCAATTATTCAAGGAATTCAGTGATGTTTTGGCATGGCAATATGAGGATCTCAAGGGTTTTGATCCTGCCCTTGCTCATCACACTATTGAATTAGAACCTAACGCCAAACCAGTGAGGTAGAAGTAAAGGCCTGTTAATCCCAAGCTTGAGCCACTTATGCATAAATAAGTACTCAAACTAATAGAAAGTGGTATCATTTACCCCATCAAACATGCTAGTTGGGTTTCCAACCTTGTTCCTATCAGGAAGAAGAATGGGGAGCTGAGGTTATATGTTGACTTCAGGGATCTTAATAGGGCTTCATTAAAAGACCGCCATCCACTACCCTCTATGGAACAAATCTTACAATGTGTCTCTGGATCTGAGATATTTTCATTATTGGATGGCTATTCAGGATACAATCAGATCTTAGTAAATGAAGAGGATCAATACAAGACCGCATTTACAACCAAGTGGGGAACCATAGCTTATCAAAAGATGCCCTTTGGTTTGTCAAATGTAGGTGCTACATTTCAAAAGGCAATGGATATGGCCTTTAAAAGCCTCATGTACAAATTTGTGTTGGTCTACTTGGATGACATAACTATCTATTCTAAATATGCAGTAAACCATTTCAAACATCTAAGGAAGATTTTTGAAAGGTGTAGAGAGTTTGGGATATCTCTTAATTCCAAGAAATGTGTGTTTGCAGTTCATGAAGGAAAATTGTTGGGATATGTAGTATCCAAAGAAGGAATTATAATGGATCCTGAAAGAATTGCAGCTATCCTAGAGCTACCCCTACCACACCACAAGAAAGGTCTCCAATCTTTCATAGGAAAGATTAATTTTGTTAGGAGGTTCTTGCCTAACATTGAAAATTTATTAAAGCCTTTGATAGCCATGTTAAAGAAGAGTTCAACCTTCAACTAGACTAGAGAAGGAAAAGCTAATTTCCAAGCTATCAAAGAGGCCTTAATAGAAGCCCCTACCCTCTTAAACCCAAATTTCAATAAGGATTTCATCCTTTATGCTTATGGAGGTCATGATGCCATATCTGCAATGTTGACCCAAGAAAATTCAGATGGATTGGAGCAACCTATTGCTTTCTTTAGCAAAGGTTTAGAAGAGTATGAACAGAGATACTCTTTTATAGAGAAACATGTACTTGTTGTGGTGAAGAGCCTTAAAAAGTTCAAATATCTATTGACTCATAGCAAGGTACATTTAAAACTTACTCATCCAAGTGTCAAAGAATTTTTGCTTTCCAAGGACCTAAATGAGAAAAGAGCTAGTTGGATCACCAAGGTGATGGAATATGACATTAATATTCAGACCACCAAGCTGGTTAGAGGAAGAGGTCTGTGTGAGCATCTGGCAAGGGATGAAAGTTCAAAGAAATCAAAGCAAATAGATGCATCTCTGGTGGTGCACTCTACAGAAGAACAAGCCAAGGCAACAAGCTGGTTGCCTAATATGATCAATTACTTGAAAATAGGACAATGTCCTGCAGGTTTAGATTCAACAAAAAGAAGGTATTATAGATTACAATATGTTCCTTTTGTGCTGATAGATGAAGTTCTTTTCAGGAAGGATCACAATGGTGTCTTTTTAAGATGCATAGATTCAGAAAAGATAGCTGATGTCCTATTTGAGTTTCATGATGGACCTTCTGGAGGTCACTTTTCTCCTAGGACTACTACTTTTAAAATCATGAGGGCTGGATACTATTGACCATCTATCTTTAAGGATAGTCATGATTATGTCATAAAATGCATCAAGTGTGCCATGTTTGCAGGAAAAGAAAGGCTTGCAACCTTGCCTCTACAACCAATCAGAATAGATCAACCCTTCATGAAGTGGGGTATAGACTTCATTGGTATGATCAATCCCCCATCTAGTGCAAGCCATAAATGGATAATCATTGCAATAGATTACTTCACCAGATGGACAGAGGCAATTGCATTAAAAGAAGCCAATGAGAATTTTGTATTGAGTTTTTATGATGATATAGTTCATAGGTTTGGCACTCCTAATTCCATCATTTTAGATAATGCATTAGCATTCACAGGCCTCAAAGTCTCAGAGTGGGCAGTCAAGAATGGCATCTATCTGAATACCAGCTCCAACTACTACCCTCAAGGCAATTGCTTGGTAGAATCCACCAATAAGAACTTGATTAGGATAATCAAGAAGACTCTTCAAGAAAATCAGAGAGATTGGCATACTAAGCTCAGGTCTACAGTGTGGTTAGATAGAATTACCCCAAAGAAAATCATTGGTAATTCTCCTTATATGTTAGTGTATGGCAGAGAGGCCAAGTTGTCCATTTCAACTGAATTACCAACTTTGGACCTAGCACCTCAGTATGCCCTATTTGATGAAGGAGATCCCTTGCAGGTCAGGTATGCTCAGTTGATGGAGTTGGAAGAACTCAGAGACAAATCAATGCAAGATATGGAGTTCCATCATATTCAAACAAAGAAGAGTTTTGACAAAAGAGCCAGGATCAGAAACTTCAAAGTTGGGGATGTAGTTCTCAAGTGGGATGAGTTCAGATCCAAGCCTGATAGACATACCAAGTTTGATTCATTTTGGGGTGGACCATTTGTTATAATAGAGTTCAGGGGATCCAATGCTTTTCAACTATCAAATATGGAAGGAGTTCCCTTGCCTATCTAAGTCAATGGTTTCCACCTGAAACCTTATTTTGACATTAATCCCTCTCTGTGAATTTTGTAAAAAATGCTTTCCTGCTTTCTTCCTACTTTCTAGTTAGTTCCTTTCTTTCCAAGAAGTGCTTTGAGCACATTTTTAGTTTTTTCCCTCTGTAGAATTTTTGTTCCTGTAATACCCCATGCCCAATGGATTGTCAAGGCCACTGATCTATGTCTAGCAGGCTGACATCCAGCAGAAATCGCCAAAATGTTACCCAAATTTTCCTATGCATACAAATTTGGCAAAGAACCATCCCCAAGCCTCTATTTTTATCTTGTCAAACACCCCAAAAAATTTCATGGGTTTACCTCTTTTCCCCTGGTCTTTGCAATATCTTTTAGGTATCTGGCTAAGAAAAAAACCCTTAGAAAAATTCATAAACTAGCCGTTACCCTGCAAAACCCTTTGGCCCTGTTATATTTTTATGTCAATTTATCCCAGTCACTTAAGTCATCCCAATTTGCATGTGCTTTTTAAAATCCTTCAGTCGCCAAGTCTCTGATTCCCGGTGGTTAACCCCTTAACATTTAGCGACCCCGCGAGCGGTTACCATTTCATTTGGTGGTCTTAGATTGATGGCCAAGTCAGGATTCTAGATCTGATGGTTGTCACATGATCTCATGGCCCTGGAAGATTCCATGAGATCTTGCGATGATCATCAATCTTCCTACTTGTAGAGTTTATCTTATTAGTGGGACCGGTGCCACCTCATCTTATTTGGCAGTTCTTGATTTGTCAGCGGTGTCTGATTCGGCAGCTTGCCAGTGGGGCTGTCTTCTTTGGTGGGTTAAGTTATGACTTAATCCTATGGTCATCATTATACCAAGGGCTCAAGATATGAACTAGTTAATCTGGCGGTATAGCAATAGTCGTTGATCCTCCTTCATCGTCAGGGCTTTTGACAGTGGGTCCTGTGTCAAGGACAGTTGCAACGTGGATCCGTTTTGGCAGATTGTGACTGACTGAGGTTGAATATAGGTGGAAGGATGTCAGTGAGGCTAAGTATCTACAGATGTGTCAAAGGAAGGAGATCTACAGTGGTCTTATGATCTCATAGAATCTTCTGACCCTATGAGATCATACCCCCGCCATTAGATCAGAATCTCAGGCAGTTGGTCCGATGTCAAAAGAATGCGACATGTATCCGAGGGGGCGGCATTTGATTGGTTGGTAAGAGTACAATGTGGCCGATGTCAGTGGGCCCATGGGGTTAGGGGTTTCTAAAGAAGTTAAAGCGCGGTCAGATCTCATGGCTGTCGTTATACCGAAGATCCAAAAAGCTTGATTGTAATCGCAGTGGTATAGCAACAACCATTCGATGGTGTTCTCAAGGACGTGGATCCAAGGTCTATCAGGGATGTTGACTTGCTTGCTTGTGATTGGTTATTGACTTCCATGGTGGCGGTTGACTTGTCAGAGGGGTTTAAAAGTGTTTTTCTAGGTGTAGCTGAGCCACCCGATTTGTCGGGAGATAGAACAATCGACAGTTGCATTTTAAATCGACCTGCTAGCTGTTCTTTTTCAAATTTAAATATTTCTTCTACTAGATTTCCTAGGGTTTTCATTTTGCGACCATGCATGACAAATGGGTAGCTAGAATTGAATTTCTCAAGATAGTGAAGGTTGAGGGGATGATAATAGAGGATCTTATCATTGGTGCCACGGATTTTACAGAGTACCACGACATGCTGAAAGCTTTAATGGGCTTGTCACCACCTTACAGAGTTAATCTTTTTAACCCAGATATCAGACTAGGATTGGATTTGGATGCATTCATGGCTTAGTGGAGTTGCAGGTAGGTAGATGGATCAAGGTTGATGCGTCTACAGGTGGGCTCAGTACTAGGATCAACATGCAAGGAAGAGATTCGATTTGATCACCAGCTATTCTCAAAGATTTGATGATGGTAATTAGTATACCATTAGGGTTTGATATTTTATTGTAGATTTATGTAACCCTAGTTAGGTTTTGCTCCTGCCTACATAAAGGAGATGTATATATAGTATTTTTGGAGCCTTAGTGCTCAAGAGGTTAGAAAGAGGTTAGAGAGCTCACATTTTGTAAGAAGAAAGTCTATTTCTTAGAAGACTATCTATGGCATTTCTTGCCCCCCTAGTCTTCTACATTCTGTAACCTCCCATTGGTAATTCAGAGATTGAAGATATTTTATGACATTCCTCATGTCCCTATGCCTTTTTTTTGTGTGAGTTATCTCTTATTGAATCAAAGTATTTATATGTTTCTTAATGATATCTTAGGGTGCTTGATCCTTCTTTCTTTCTGCAATTCATGTGTATTATTGTGAATGATTTGATGTGAATGATTTTGTGGGTATACTACAACCCCTTAAAAATCTTGTCTCATTTCTATACCTAGTTGCAGGGGTGAATATTTGTTTGCAGGTCATAGATTGTTGTCTACCCCAAGGAGTGTCATTATTTGTGAAAGAATCTCTTTCTTTCCCTGAATACCCTCTTTATTTGTAGACCCCTCCTATGAAATACTTATGCAAGCCTATTCAATAAGTTTTGACCTACTAGACCTAAGTCTCTCATTGATTTCATCCTACATACTGAGATCCAAACCCTAGTTTCGGTGCATCACCTAGTAGGTAGTTTTCTTTCAGTCATTTCCCTTCCCAAGAATTCCTTCTATCCCTTTCCCTCAAAAGATTTACTTTTCTATCAAAAGGAAAATTAAGGTGATTATCCAAGAGGAAGTAGCCTAGAACCTAGAGGTCTCATCTCAGTTAGCATAGGTCCCACAACCTAGAGATGATTCCCATGTTATACTAGGTTATCAAGACTACAAGAGCTTGAGACAAAGGTGAAAACTTAGTGTATAACAGTTCCATATAGCAGTAATAAGTTTTCAAATCAACCTAATATATTCATACTTAGTGCTCATAGGATATAGAAACATCACAGACTCATAATACATGATTCAAAATCCAACATCATGTGACTAGCAAGCAACTAGATATAGCAACAATATAGATGCAGGGTCTTTAAACTAGAACATTCCTCACAAATTAGTACCTACTAATGGTATGAGAGTTCAATAATTTTAGGAGGTAGATCATATAGGATTCAAGCCTCAAATTAATCAATAATTATCATTAAATCCATCACAAGATTTCATGAATTCTGTTGCAAAGAGATTCTCAAATCTAATCTGCTCTTGTCTCTCACATTTGCTGATCTGTTCTAAATTGATCTTTCATCCCTAACTTCACCGAGTCATACAATTCATACAACCACAAAGAATTCAAAATTCATATGAACATTTTTTTAATATGAATCCATAGTTATAATTTGAAACATGGGTCAAATAAACACAGAATTGTATCAAAAGATTGTGCATCCTAACTAGAGTCTTCCAAACTTCTGTATAATGTATGTGACTCTCTCCCCTTCATTCATTCTCAAGAACCCTCTGGCTATTGCAGGTTCACACAAAAAATTATCATATGCATCAAGCATAGTACCCTCACTAAGGCCAAGGATTAGGTTTAGTGCATTATACACATCCCCTTCATCATTTTTCAAAGCAGATGATTTATCCACTTTCAGAGGCTCTCTAAAGCCTGCACTCATATCTATGATCACTTCGCAAATCAAATCCAATGAACCTATCATGATTCCTTTCTTCTTCTTTGGCCTCCTTGATGATGCTGAAGGGTTGTCTCTATCACTTGCACTAGATTGGTTCGATGTAGGTGTAACGATACCATCATCAACCAAATCAACAGCAGTCTCAAAAGATGCAGTATTGATACCATGATAAGTGACATCTTCCTCATCATTGAGATCGACAGCCTTGTTCATAAAATTCCCTTCTTCTATCTCTTGAGTTGTTGTAGATGCAGTGCCCTCAGCTATGTCATTCCCAATAATGAAGGATAATTCATTGTATTATTGAAATGGTTGCCTCTTATACATTCTGGCATTTTTAAATTCCTTTCTCTGTATGATGACATAACGATTGAATTCATTATTTGTCTTTCATTAGTAAAAAAGATATATTCAACTTAAAAAGAGATTAAGACCATGTTACCTTCAATAATTCATCCCAAACACTATCATCAGCATCCATAGTTTGAGTACTCTCATTCCATGCTAAACTGCTTGTATTCTTCAAGTCTTTCATTATTTTGTACCCTTTCTTCCAAGTTTTGAGCTTATTCTTGAAGTTATCCTTCGATAGGTTCATTTTCAACTCTGCATTGAACCTCCTTTCAATGACGGTCCAAGCTTCTTTTTTGAAACCCCCTTCATCTTTTTTTCCAAGTTGCACTTTCTCGTGTAGTAAGTCTAGAAACTTGTGTTCCATTTCTTTGGTCTAGAAAACCTTCTTGCAAGAATTTGGATGGCTCACTTGAACGTTTGCATCCATGCTCATCAATAGATCCGTGTAAGACATACCCGAGGCACACACAACAACATGACATTGCCCACTTCTTTTGACAGCACTAAATATGTCATAACGCAATGTTGATGATCAGATCTAAATATAAGTTAGGGATGAAATATCAATTGCAATGTAAACAAATGCAAAGAGGCATATACGTAGATGTACTAAATATTAAATATAACAACATTAAACATAACATGACAACATTAAATATAATGACATTGAATATAACATGACAACACTAAGTATGTCATAACACAATGTTGATGATCAGATCTAAATCTAAGTTAGGGATGAAAGATCATTTTCAATGTAAACAGATGCAAAGAGGCATATACGTAGATGTACTAAATATTAAATATAACAACATTAAACATAACATGACAATATTAAATATAACATGACAACATTAAATATAACAACATTGAATATAACATGACAACACTAAATATGTCATAACAGCTTTTAATATAATATCAGCTCATGAAAATTATGAAATCTAACATTAAATTTTAAACACTATCATAGTAGTTATTCAACCGACTAAGATCGAGATCTATAGTCTTCCCTATCCTTCTTGCTATTTCATCTCAAAATTCCCCCCAATCATCTCTTTCATGCTGGCTCAAACCATATGTCTCAAGCACTGGTACATCTATCCGATCACAACCATCTTCCTCTTCAATTTCTACCTTGGATGGAAGGTTGTCCTCTATCGTAATGAAGTTGTGAAGTATGCAACTTGCCAAAACAATATTTTTTTGTGCCATGATTTGATAAGACGTCGCATGCTTCAAGATAGGAAAATGCTACTTCAAAATCCCAAAATGTATGCTCTATTACATTCCTGAGCGAGGAGTGTCGATGATTAAACAACTCTTGTGGTGTGTTTATTGGGTTTGCACTTGAAAACTCCTTTAGGTGGTAGCATGTGCACTGATAAGGTGCGATAAATCCTGGTATGTTTGGATATCCAGCATCGACCAAATAATATTTACCTAAAAACAAATGTTGTTGTTATAACATTGTGTTATTTTTCATATGCTTCACTATATAATCATATTTTACATACCTGGGGGAACTACCAGTGGATCCACTCTAGATAGAGCCGAAGCTAGAACATAGCTATCTGCAGCAGACCCTTCCCAACCAACAAGGATGTATTGAAACTTATAATCAAATGAATACACTCCCATAGCATTCTACAACAAGTTGCCTTTTCTATTGTGATATTTAGCTTGTATGTTGACATCGATAGTGACTGGTATATGGGATCCATCAATTTCTCCCACATAGTCATGTAGTCAGAAAAATCATAATCTAATGAACACGCGATAATAGGATTACAACTCAATCAAACAAAATTGAACCACTGGGAGATATACCTTGAAGTATGGATCAAAATGACTCTTCCCACTAATTTCCTAAGGAGTTTTTGGACTAGGGGGTATAAAATAATCCGCATGGATTGCTAAGATAGCCCTCAAGACCTTGTGGAAGTATCAGCTTACCATCTCTCCGGAGTGCCCAAAGTTATGGGAAATCTTACAATTCCTCATATTGTGGCCAAGGGTATGGAGGAACATGACTAATTGTTCTTCTAATGCGAGGATTTATGTATCTCTGATGCTTCCTTTTTGCCTTAAAATATTGGCTAGTTGGAAGAAGGATCGTCTACACATGCATATTTGGTCAAAGAAATCCATCTCATTGGAGTTGATAATGTAAGGAAACTCAGGTGCGGAAATAGCTTCCTACGCTAATCTCTATAGGAGATTATTGTGCAAATTCTTATAAATCCTTACAATTTCAAATTCGTTAACTACTTTAACAAAGATATTGCAACCACATACCATACATACAGAAAAATAGAGAATGACACAATGATATACCCTAGGGAAAACCTTTTGGTAAAAAACCCCAGCACTCCAAAACCTGCACAATGTATTATCTTCAACACAAAGATTACAATACACTTGCAATGCAAGTTCTTTTAGGAAATGAGAGACAAAAGCCAACAAGACCTAAATTTTTGTTATTATATCTCTCCCATAGGAGCAGCATCATATATATAGACTCCTCTGGACCCAAAAATAGGCACAACCACCAAGACCCATGCACAAAGCCACATGTACACAGTTGTTACATGCAATCCCAAGAATAGGCATCCATCCCTAGAATAGATTATGACAGCTTGTCATAGAATCCGCCAAAAATAACAGTCACAAGAGAAGTGTAAGAGAATTTGTCATACCAACCTATTTTTGGCATATTCTCTCACACACACCAACCACTTCTTCTTGGGCACCCAAATAGGCCCAAGTCATAAGATGCTCTTACACCTATCATAGCACATTCCTTAAATAGTTCTTACGCATCATAGGAATCCATCATGACCATTTCAGTCATGATCTCCTTACGCAAAAGATGCCGACACATCAAGTGGAGTGACACATCAACATGCCAACTAGACATGTACACTCACACTTAATTACATTATTTGCAAAAAATACATTTACAAAACAAATAATAAGAATAGGAATTATCCAAGGTTGAGACACCTTATTCCTAACATTCTCCCACTTGTCGAACACCTTGTAAGAGCAACAGGAACATAACAAGAACTTTAACCGCTATAGGCCAAAAGGCCATAGACTCTGAACACCATCTAAACTTCTCAGTGCCCACTGGTTTTGTTAATGCATCTGTAACATTCTTCATAGTATCTACCTTCTCCAAATTTACCTTTCCATCTTCCACCATATCTCTCACAAAGTGAAACTGCACATCAATGTGCTTTGTTCTAGCATGGAAAGTTGGATTCTTTGCAAGGCAAATAGCGCTCTGACTGTCACACCAAATAGTAATATGTTCTGCATCAACACCAACATCAGAACATAATCTTCTAAGCCAAATGGCTTCTTTACAAGCATGAGTAGTAGCCATGTACTCAGCTTCTGTAGTAGACAAAGCAACCACAGGTTGTCGCTTACTCATCCAACTAATGGCACCACCAAACATAGTGAACACATAAGCACTGGTGGATCTCTTGCTGTCAATATCACCTGCCCAATCTGAATCCACAAACCCATGAATACAAACTGAATGCAGAGATCCAAAAGAGTTACCATGATAACATATGGAGTAATTTGATGTACCCCTCAAATATCTGAATACTCGCTTAACTGCATCCCAATGTACCCGTCCAAGATTATCCATAAACTAACTCAAGACTCCCACTGCTTGGGCAATGTCTGGTCTAGTACAGACCATAGCGTACATAAGACTGCCAACTGCACTAGCATAAGGTACTCTACTCATGTCCTCCACCTCACTAGGAGATTTTGGACAATCATCTACAGATAACTTTGTTCCCATAGAAATAGGAACACATAGTGGTCTACAATCTGCCATGCTAAACCTGTCCAACACAGACTTCACATACTTACTTTGACTCAACCAAAGTTTTCTGTTAGACCTGTCTCTACTGATTTCCATACCCAAGATGTACCTAGCTACCCCAAGATCTTTCATCTCAAACTGTGCTGACAATTGAGATTTAAAATCAGAAATCATACCCTTACCCTTCCCAAACAGCAACATATCATCAACATATAATGCAACAATAAGAAGGCGATCATTTTCAACTCTGAAATAAACACAATGATCTGATTTTGATCTTACAAATCCAATTGACAACACAAAGGCATCAAAATTAAGGTATCACATCCTAGGAGATTGCTTCAAACCATATAGAGATTTCTTTAATATGCAAACTAAGGATTCTTTACCTTTAACAATGTCGTGCTCAGGCTATGACATATAAATCTCTTCCTCCAAATCACCATGAAGGAAAGTTGTCTTCACATCCATCTATTCTATCTCTAAATCATATGATGCAGCAAGAGATAACAGAAATCTAATGGATGTCAACTTTGCAACAGGAGAGAATATTTCACCATAATCTATTCCCTCTACCTGTGAATACCCTTTGCAACCAATCTAGCTTTATACCTTTCAACACTGCCATCTACATAGAATTTCTTCTTGAACACCCATTTACAGCCAACAGATTTTCTCCCTTTAGGCAAAGGTACAAGGTCCCAAGTTTTGTTTTTCTCCAATGAAGCCATCTCATCATCCATAGCCTCAATCCAGGAACCTGCATCTTCCATGCCCAAAGCCTCTTTCACAAATCTAGGCTCATCAGTGTTAGTAATCAAAGCAAAGGCACAACTGGAATCTAACATAGAATAACCAAATCTTTCTGGTTGCTTTCTTTCTCTCATGGATCTCCTCAAGGGCTGTGGTTGAGGTTTTTCTTCCTCTTCTTCTGAACTATCAGAGCTGCTAGAGCTCTCCTCATCATTAGACCCAACATGGTCTCTTTGTTCAGTCTTCTCAGGGGTAGGAGGCAACTGAACAACATCTTTTTCCTTTTCTTTTTCATCTGGTTGTAGCACAATAGGAGAAGATGTTAGCTCTCTGAAAATAACATTTCTAATATACAACACCTTACTAGTCACGGGATCCCAAAGCTTGTATCCTTTCACACCAGCACTGTATCCGATGAAAATACATTTAACAGCTTTGTTTTCCAACTTAGATCTTTTCTCCTTTGGAACATGTGCATAAGCTTCACAACCAAAAACATGAAGATGTCTAATTGAAGGCTTCTTACCAGACCACACCTCCATGGGTGTCTTACCAACAAGGGCTGATGTAGGAGATCTGTTAACCAGATAGCAAGCAGTAGCCACAACTTCGGCCCAAAACCTTTGTTCTAAACTAGCTCCACTAAGCATACTCCTAGCCTTCTCCATCAGTGTCTCTGCAACTCCATTTTGCTATGGGGTATAAGGAGTTGTCTTATGCCTCTCGATACCTTGTTCTTTACAAAACTGTTCAAACTCTGCTGAGCAAAACTCACCACCATTGTCAGTTCTCACACACTTAATCTTCTTACTAGTCTGATTCTCTACAAGAGCTTTAAATTCCTTGAACTGACTAAAGACTTGTGTCTTACTTTTAAGGAAATAAATCCATGTCCTTCTATTGTAATCATCTATGAAAGATACAAAAAATACAGACTTGGAGATTGAAGGAACTTTTACAGGACCAAATACATCAGAATGAATAAGATCCAAAACATCAGAAGATTTGTGAGAACTAGAGTAAAATTGAACACGATTTTGTTTACCATAGACACAGTGTTCATAGAAGTCAAACTCAAGATTGCAATCATTTAACCCCTCAACAAGATTTTTATTTTTCAGGGTTCTGAGACCCTTTTCACCAATGTGGCCAAATCTCATATGCCACAACATTGTCTTTTCTGCAGGAAGCTTAGCTTCCAAAGTGTTTGCACTACCATCAGAACCAATAGCCATAGACTTCTTCACTGCTTGTTCAGATGGTGAGGATGAAGAA
The DNA here is from genome assembly GCA_027943335.1 of Chamaecyparis obtusa. Taxonomy (NCBI): domain Eukaryota; kingdom Viridiplantae; phylum Streptophyta; class Pinopsida; order Cupressales; family Cupressaceae; genus Chamaecyparis; species Chamaecyparis obtusa. The sequence continues at coordinate 435,310 of BSBK01005448.1, forward strand.
CTATTACATAGAGGAATACATGCATCTAGCTGAAATAAGGTACCTCTCCTAGTACCCCTTGCAAGTACTATCGATCCTCTCATCATCTTGCATCCTTCTTTCGAAAAAATAGCTTGCACACCTACATCATTCAGCATACTTACAGATAATAGGTTTCGTGCCAAACCCAAAATGTGCATAACTCTGTTGATTCCCTTTACTCATCCATCAGGAAATTTGATAGTGACCCTTCCGCATCCAACTATCTTTAGGTGAGAATCATCACCCAAGTACACCTTTCCACCATTGAACTCTTCATATTTTGAGAACCAATTTTGATGAGAGGTCATGTGAAAAGATGCACCCGAGTCAGCCAACCACACATCATTAGATGCATGGGTACCAAAGCTGCGATGAATGCATTGCCATCTTCTTGAGATCTTTCTGAAGCTGAATCTGAACCTTTCTTCTTCTTCTTCGACTGTTTGCAGTCTTTACGGAAGTGCCCAGATTTATCACAGTTCCAACATTTTGCCTTGGACTTATTGGAAGTCTTTGACTTCCCACGGGATTTGGATCTACCCTTATTGTCAGACTTATTGTCATTTTTCTTCCCTCTTTCAGTGGATCTCCCACGAACAGCAAGGGCTTCTTTTTTTGAAATGGAAGCCTTTCTCTGCATCTCCTCTGATAGCAGTGAAGACACCACATCATCCATTTTGAAGGTGACTAAAGTGCTTACGAGAGCCATCACAAGATGGTCCCATGAATCCGATAAAGAACACAAAAGTGTGTAGCAACGATCCTCCTCCTCTAACTTGACACCAGCTAATGTCAATTGTGTAGCCAGCAGAATAAATGCATTTAAATGATCCATTAAGGATCCACCTTCCTCCATTCACAGAGAGTACAACTTCTTCCTCAGGAACAACTTGTTCACCAGAGATTTGGCCTGATACACGGCCGCAAGTCTTTCCCACAAACTATTTGCAGTTTTCTCATCTAGAACATTCAAAAGGACTGCATCGGTTAAATAGAGTCTTATGAGACCCTTAGCTTTACGGTCTTTGATATCCCAATCTGCTTGAGCTATAGTTGCTGGTCTTGTAGCACTTGAAGTCGCTTCCCATAGGTCACGATCTTCCAACATGTCTTCCATCTTGAGTTTCCACAACTCGAAATTAGTGCCATTAAATTTCTCCACCTCCATTCTTCCATATGATGAACTTGCCATCTCAATCTGCAAATAAGATTCAGAATGCTCTGCAAAAAACTCCCACTCAAACTTGAGATTAGCTCAAAAAACCCTACCCAACAACTAGGATCAAAAGTTGATCAAGCTCTGATACCACTTGTAAGGAAACTCAAGTGCGGAAACAGCTTCCTACGCTAATCTCTATAGGAGAGTATTGTGCAAATTCTTATAAATCCTTACAATTTCAGATTCGTTAACTACTTTAACAAAGATATTGCAACCACATACCATACATACAGAAAAATAGAGAATGACACAATGATATACCCTAGGGAAAACCTTTCGGTAAAAAACCCCAGCACTCCAAAACCTGCACAATGTATTATCTTCAACACAAAGATTACAATACACTTGCAATGCAAGTTCTTTCAGGAAATGAGAGACAAAAGCCAACAAGACTTAAATTTCTATTATTATATCTCTCCCATAGGAGTAGCATCATATATATAGACTCCTCTGGACCCAAAAATAGGCACAACCACCAAGACCCATGCACAAAGCCACATGTACACAGTTGTTACATGCAATCCCAAGAATAGGCATCCATCCCTAGAATAGACTATGACAGCTTGTCATAGAATCTGCCAAAAATAACGGTCACAAGAGAAGTGTAAGAGAATCTATCATACCAACCTATTTTTGGCATATTCTCTTACACACACCAACCACTTCTTCTTGGGCACCCAAATAGGCCCAAGTCATAAGATGCTCTTACACCTGTCATAGCACATTCCTTAAATAGTTCTTACACGTCATAGGAATCCGTCATGACCATTTCAGTCATGATCTCCTTATGCACAAGATGTCGACACATCAAGTGGAGTGACACATCAACATGCCAACTAGACATGTACACTCACACTTAATTACATTATTTGCAAAAAATACATTTACAAAACAAATAATAAGAATAGGAATTATCCAAGGTTGAGACACCTTATTCCTAATAGATAATATGCTTATAAAAAGGAATTACATCTCTTTTGTGCTTACACATATTTTGACTACCTTCTTTTGTAGACACTGCTATGGTTGCGGCAAGGGCGGCATGGGCGGCAAGAACAACTACAACAACAAGAATGACTCTTGTCCTGTTGATAATCTCTCCTTGAAGTTCAATATCACCTATGAGGTCCATCAATTACATAAGCATACCAACAAAACAATCACCAAACAACATAAGAAAACACCCAACTATAATGAAAGAACTAGAAGTGTATTCTTCTAATGTAGAGGAATGAATTAAGAAAGTTGCTACCTTGTTGTAGATGAATGCATCATAGTCCAAATTAAAAATGATGGCAAGATGTAAATAAGGATTGAAATGAAATCAAATTTTTAATGGTTCTAATTTAAGTATCATCCTAAAAATCATTACTAGGGAGATCAACAGATAGGAAAATAAATCTCTATCTAGTTAGGTTAGCTTAACTCTTCTTTAGCTTGGGGACCTCTCAGACATTCCAAAGGGAGAAAACACATTTATAAGGATCAAAGTTGTACCCAATAGTGATTGACCCTCTAAATAAAGAGCATTGCCTACTATTTTCAAATACCCACCTAAAGTTCTTGAAAGCTGCTGGTAATAGAACAAGTAGAAATGCAAGATTCTAAGAAACCCCTTGGAGACTTATCCAGGTGCTTATTAAAATTCCCCATCAGAGAACTTGATCCTGTATAGACAAGCAAACACCCAGGTAAAAGGCTACACCACTGATACTGAAGAATGTGGTTTGATAAGCCCAACTCTTCCTGATGACCTTTAAAAGAGAACAAGATCAAAACAATTCTTGTGCAAGCTGAGTGTCCCAATGGTATTGACATCAATTCACCAATTTGGGCTGGAATAAAGACTTGCTAAGTGTCCAATAAATGTCTATGTATGGGTAACCAAATTGACCTAAAATAGTGACAAGAAAATAAAGAAATTTTAAAAGATTGTTGTTCCATTGGCATTGTGGAAGGAAAGAAATAGACAAATATCTCAGGAGAAGGCATCACCCCATGAAAATTTGTACAGAAGCTAAAGATAAGAAAAGATACAAGCAACAAACCATCTATTCAATGTGAAGAAATGACCCAAGTGTAAAAACAAAGATTTTTTGGTTAATCATGAAATATGGAACTCTGCCACCTGTATTCTTGAAAGCTCCTAGCATCAATGGGATTTGATTATAGAACCCATGAACAGAAGGGGGTGGAAGTAGCTGGAGGAATTTAAATGAAGAGATGGCATTCATCTATTCAAAGGACATTGGTATTGCCATCAGTAACCTGACAATGAACATGGGGCTTATCATATCAAAAAACAATGTGATAACTCATATGCAAAAAGGGGTAGCTGGTTGCAAATGCCTTGAATACTAACAATCCAAATCACTGAAGTCCAAAGAGATTCAGAGATGAAGCCAAGAGCATAGTCACAAAATTACAAGTCTCCTCAAAAAAGCATGAATAATGACAGAGAGGTAGATTCTGATGAAGCCACAAACAAGAATATAAGTAATTTTATATGCTCAGAAAATGTGTTGTGCAAACTTTAAATCCCTTGTCAAGAGCAGTGCCATGAGGTAAAAACTAGATTATAGCACTGGGTAGAATGGGGCATCACATCAAACACAGATCACATAAGTTGAACCTCAGCCCACTATTATACATATAAGGATAAGGGTGGAAAATATACGGAGGGGCATATTAGGATTTCTGCATATAACAACAAAAATATGTGAGATAATTAAAAAAAATTGTAGAAATACAAAATAGATCACACAACACAAGATATGTTTGTGGGCCACGATGACCATGTGCAAATGGAGAATGGTATAGGATTATTAAGATGTGTTTGAGGTGATTTAACTATGTGGTTTTTAGTTAAGGCATGTCCCTAGGCTAGATTTCTCCCATCTATGAACTGAGAATTGATTCCTCTAAATTCCTTAACAAAGACATGCCACATAAATAATAGTACTACACAAAATAAAACTACACAATACACAAGATGTTGTGTGCCAAGATGTCCTAATATCCAATTTAATTAGGCATATAATCCAGATTCCAAACCTATACTTCTAATGTAATGACTGAAATATCAATGGAAAGGTAGAAAGAAGGGAAGAAAAAGGGATGAAAGAAAATAATTTTAATTAACAAAGTTCTTGAAATGTGCAGGTATAGTTAAGAAGACCAGGTTATTGAAGGGACATACACACTATATGAAACCTTCTAACTAATCATAATATATTGGGAAGATGATTGGAGGTGGGTTATCTAAGGGACATACAAGTTTCGAGTATGAAACCTTCCGATCTATACCATATGGAGCCAGAAATGATCAATTATTGAAGGGACATGATATCTCTTAATGAAATTGTCCTTTTTTTCCTAAATACATAGTTTCAATTACTTACATAAGGGATCAATCATCCATGAAAAATCAGAACATAATCAAGCAACCTCAAACAGAGCTCAACATTTAGTGGAATAAAAAAAAAGCATGGGACAACCATAGGTACCATTAAAGGAAGTTTCCAAAGATAGAGAATACCATGAGAGAAGTACATAATCATTATTAAGGTGCAAAAGATAAATCAAAATCATAAGATAACTACAAGAGTGCATCAAAAATAATGCTTTTGAAGTTTAAAATAAATGAGATAACTAAATGAGAAATGGCAAGTAACTCAGTGTGACATATGAATCAAACATATAATCAAGGTAAAAAAATGCATATGAATGTCTTAAAGGCGAGTACATTACTTCACAACCATCAGCTATAGGTGTGGTATTCAGAGTAAATGTAGGATTGTATTTATCACATCAAATTATGATATAGAAATTCAGACTAAGGCCATAGACAAATTGGTGATAGTGAACCATAAAGAACCAAAATAATCTCCATTCTTTTATGTAGGAAGAACTTGCGACAACATAATGATGATAGTTTTTTGCAGATAGCATACGAATAAAACATGGAATAAAATGTAAGGAGGAGATTCAAGACTTGGAGGCTAATCTTACTTTCACTTGTTCAAATGTTTCAAGCTCGAGGTTTTGAGAAGACAAAGGAATTAGTGAGCTCTAATCATTGAACGAAAAAGTTGCAGAAGCTATCAACTCAAAGAGATACACAAGGTATCATAGATTATGGTCTATAGTTTTAAGAAGAATCATTTTTGTGGTCATGAAGCTTTAGACATTTCAAAGTCTTTTACTCAGATTAAGGCTGTTGGGCATCTAAGTGTGTGGAAAATGAACAAATGATATCGAAGATTCTTGTCTCAGAAACCCTCAAGCACAGAACAAAAACAAAGGAAATTCATATTTTTGATACAAACTAGATTCGGGAAAGTCATATGAAACATTTTTTTAACACAAAAAACCCATCTCATGCATAGAAGTGAATATAAGAAAAGGTGAAGTTTTTGTTAGAATTTAATCTTTACTTGTACTAATGTAAGTAGGAGATTCTTATGGAATCCCTACACCTATTTTGTCCTCTTGTACAAGTGTGAGGATAATTCTTTTTATTGTAATTTCTTATTTAGATATTCCTCCTTATGAGGAATCCTACACTTGTCTCACACACTAATGAAATGTGGCACTCACAGAAATGGGAGTTACAATGTAACTCCTTTCTCACATCTCTATTAAGAGATGGCTCTCCTCTCTCATTTCTTATGAAGAGATTCTTCTTCTTCTTCTTGATTATCATTGTATGAGCATTGCTCTCACTCCCTCTCTCTCTCATTCTTAGGCATTTGTTGCCACTTTCATTAATTTCACAGGGGTTTTTTTATGCTTTTCCCCTTCAAAATCTTGTCTCCTCCTTGCTTTTTTTTGGTATATGCTCCTAGTTCTTGTGCTAATTCATGGTAATTTTCCTTACTCCTCGCTCTTGGATTAAACAATTTCCTGCAATTTCATATTTTGTTCTTTATCATTTTAACATGGTATCAGAGCAGGTTGGTTTAATCATTTATTGATTGTACAGGTGAAGGAGCTACCATATCTTGGAGCACTCCAAATCGGAGACTCTTGAGAGATTTCTTTACAAATTTTTTTACTAATCTAATTAAGAGAGAAAAATTGAAAAAAAATTTAGTTTTGGCTAGTTTACCGCCAAAACACATTTAACTATTGGTCTCCACTTTTTGTGCAGGTTTGGATATTTTATTGATATAGCAAATAATACAAATTTAATTTCCTCACAATCCTAGTATTATCATATTAAACTTTGATTATAATTTTACCTCTTTTAACTTAAAGCTTTAAAAGGCTACTTTTTCATTCTAATATCGGTTCATATATATCCATAATTTCTTTTCAAATTTCAATCCATTGCTTCTAATTTTGGTTGCTGCATGTTCAATTTTTTTCTCAAATAATTAGAAAGTAGACTCTATAATTGCATCCTTCCATTTTAGTTTCAAATTTTTCATGCATTTCGGTTCTTTTCTTCTGTCTCTATTTTTGGGTCTGTATCATGCTAAGTTTAGTTTTTTTTCTACCATTTCTTATCATTGCTAGTATATGTTCCTCTGCTTACATTTTTTGATTGCAGGCATTTTTTTTTTCTAATATTATTGATCTATTTTCAGTTTGCGTAATAGTTTGTCACAGTCATTGATCATTATCATTATCCTCTGCTCGTTATCCTCTGCTCATTATCATTATCTACCGTTATCCTCTGCTCATTTTTGTTTGCCGTTATCCTCTGCTCATTTTTGTGTGTGTATAGCTTCATTATCATCTGCTACTATCTTTTCCTTGTTTCGTGACCTCTCTTCGTTGTGTTCTTTTCCAAAGCAAGGAAGGGTTCTATTGGTAGTTCTCTGCAAACATCTCCCGCAATTTTTTCTCAGCAGCTTGTTCTCTATTTCCTTATGCTTCTGATCTCTTTGCCCTGCACTCAAATCTGCCGCTACTTTCTTGGTCAAGCAACCAGTAGACACCATTTGTGTTGCACTTGGGCTTTGCTGACTCCCACCTCCGCCAATTTCCTTCTTGCGCACTGTCTTAATATTCCCTTCTTTTTGATTGCTTTGGGGTGTGATCTTTCTTTTCAGCGCAATAGGGCTTCTGTAAATAGCTCTATTTGTGCAAGGCACGGTTTCCACAAAAGAGAGAAAGTTGCATTAACTTAGACCGGTTCATGTTTTTGTTTTCTCTCTTCGCATTATCAGACTAATTTTCTTCGCATGTTTTTTTTTTAAAATTTAAAATCCCTTGCCCACCTCAACCATTGTTGTTGGGAAACGGGGTTTTTGTTTGTCTCTATTTGAGTTCTTTCACTTGCTTTCATTTGTTTGCATGCATTTTCATTCTTATTTCTTTGCTCTGTTCCTCCTCTATTATTTCATTGATGCTGTCTTTGCCTTTGTGCGTTTGTTTTTTGTGGATGTGCTCCCTGGCCTACATGTCTATTTGAACATTCTTCTGTGCTTCATAAGCTTCGCTTCCTTGATAGTACTTGAGTGTCTTGGTTGGCAGAAGTAAGTTTTCCGTTCCTTTGGTTGTTGTTTGGTTCGAACTTTTTTTTGCTTCGCCAATCCATTTTATCGAAATGATGCGTAGATAATCTTCTTTTTTAAACCTTGGTTTACAATTTTTTTGAAGACTGAGGTTTTGTGGCTTTTTCTTAGATTTGTTTTAGAATTTCAGCTTATTTATTTGTATTCCTTTTTGCTATTTTTTTCTTTTTGGTTATTTAAGACAGATGTTGGGCATTAAGCCGCTAGCTGGGAGATATCCGCTCTAAGATCCTTAAGGTGGGATGAGCTTGACCCCTTTGCTGGAGCGATCTTGCTTATATGTCATTAATCGGATCTTGCTAACCAGTAATTTTATGCTTTCACTGTTAGCGATTGCCGGTTAACAAGGTTTTTAGTGCTTTTAAGGTGATCTTGCTGGTGCGGTGAGCGCTGGTGTTGTTGACCATTTTTTTTAGGCTATTTGTTTAGTGCTGATCATTTTTTTTCCTTACCTTTTTAGTTTTTTTAATCGACCTACACTTCAATCTCCCAAATTTCAGGCCTGCAACCCCTTTGCCTTTGCTACTTGTTTCGATCCCATCGAAAGCTAATTTCATCTAATTCGTGGCAAGAGGGAATCAAACCTGGCATCTCCCTTGTCTGTGCTTTTTCATGTTCGTTGGTATCGGTTTCTCTTGCTGTGTTCTTGCTTTTCTTCAGTTTACAGGAGTGAGACTGGTGTAGAGGCATCATTTCTTTGTTGTTGATAGATCTCTCCAGCATTGCTCCTTGTGCTCTTTTGTGAGCTTATAAAGTCTCAGATCTTAGTAGTGTTTGATCTTCTTTTTTTGTTATTAGAGAACCAAGCTTTATTTCTGTGCATGTTAGTTTGCGAGAATTCAGTGTTCTTCTTGTGCATATTCTTTGTTTTTTGTGTCTGGTGCATTATTCATATATTCTTTTTACTCATGGTTTTGGTAGAGTTGCCAGGAGGAATTTGTGTTTTTTTTTGTATTTAGTAGTTTGAGTTCCGAATCTATTTTATCATCTTTATTAAGGATTTTTTTTAAAATAATAAATAAATAAATAAAAGTTTACTTTATATATCTCCTTTAAAAATCAATATTTCAATCAATTGTTATTTTTTTTAAGACATTGACCTATAGTGCAGTGGTTGTTTCAGTGCATGATTTGGGCACTATAAGTCCTTGTGTTTATCTTCATGCATGTTGTTTCAAGTGGAAATCGCCCCTCTGTTCTCTGATCATTGAACAAGTTTTTTTGGTGTTCCCGAGATAAGAAGGTTACTTAAGCCTTTGAACGTCGGCAAGGGCATGTCCTATTTTTTACTTTGGAAGTAATATTATATTACTTTATAAAAGTTCCTTTAATTGCATGCATCTTCGATTTTTTTTCTTCTTACTATAAATGATTTATTCTAGTGGAGTTCACTACAGTTGTTAATTCTGGTGTTCATATGGTTTTTCGCCTGTACTTATAACAGGAAATCTGATAGATTGTGATGCACATTTCTTGTCTTGTTCTTTTTCAAATAAGGGACTACATTTTTGGCAGTGTTCCCTCTTTGATTGCCTTGTTATTTTTGGCGATTCTAACATCCTTGCAGCTTTCTTTCACAGGTTTGAATTTTTTTATTAACTATTTTTACTAACGTTTTTCATTGCAAGGTTGTTTTTTCTTAAATTTTTTTTAGTAACTTTTGGTTTCTAACGTTTCCTTGCAGGTTGTAACATTTTTTTCCCTTCGAAAGGAAACTATCTTTTAGCAAGTTTTAAATTTCATTTAAAATTAATATTCTTCTATTTTTTCTAATTTTGTTTAATCATGTCTATATTAATGTCATTTTTTAAACTCACTAGTTCCAATTATTATGTCTGGAGGCCTCACATATCTGATCTTCTAAAATCTCAACACTTATTTGATCTTGCGTCTTCACCTAATTTGAAACCAACATCCACCACTCCTCAGGCTGACAAAGATTCTTGGCAGTTGAAAGATGAGAAAGCATTTGGTCTAATTGGACTCTCATTACATCCAAATTTATACCATCTTATCTTAGATTGTACTACAGCACATTAGATGTGGCATGTCTTAGAGAACACTTTTCAAACTTACGAGAAACCTGTTCCCCTTATTATGTATCCTTCAACTGATTTTCCTATTTGAGATGACCCATGTGATGATGGTTGTTTTGGGGATGATCCCCTCGCTTCTTATTTTCCTCATAGAGATAACTTGTTACAGGTTGTTGATGATGGTAATAATCTATTTACTCCTCCTTGGTCTCATGTTGATGATATATTTGACCAAGAAGAGGAAATTATATCTACCTTTCTTAATGTTACCTTGCAAGATATGTTTATTACTCAAGATGAAATGCATGTTGATAATACTAATCCTATGATTCTTGTGGAGGTTACTGATACTTCATATTATGATGATTACACTACAAATTTACCTTATGAAAATGAAGATTGCACTTATGATTTTATGACTCATGAACATGTTACAAATTTGGTTTATGCACCTGAAGATTGCCTTTATGATTCTTTGATCCATGGTTCACAATCTGATTTTTTCCAAAGTGTTACTAATTCAGCACTAGGTGATCCCAATGATGGGCACTCTACTAATGTTTTTTGCCTTTTTGCAGGCTCAAGTATTGATTATGTTCCTATATGCTCCAAACTAGATCATGAATTTCGTGACATTCAAATGGTTCTTATGGAGGACCAACCTCCTTCCCTAAACTCTAATCTTCTTGATGATATTATTGATGGTGATTGTGCTTATGCATCTAGCAATAAATCTATTTGGTTTACAAAACCTCTTTATGTTGAAATAACAATTGATGATTCACATTTAGCTCCTACTGATTTAATTTTACGAGGAAATCCCAATCATGGGAGATCCCCTCATTGTTCTTATTTTGTTGAAGATTCAGGTGATCCTTCTTGGATAAACAATGAAGAATCTCAAAGTTTACTATAAAGATTTGGGCCTATATCCACAAACACCTACACTCTTGCATTACAAAAATCAAAGGAATCCTATTTCAAGATCCAAGCATTTATCATTGCACCATCACCTTATATCAACACAAAGTGCAGAAAATCAAGCTTTCCTCCTCTACTACAAGAAGGATAATCCAGTTGCAGATTTTTGTAATTACCCCAAGTAAAGATTAAAGGGGGGTGTTAGAATTTAATCTTTACTTGTACTAATGTCAGTAGGAGATTCTTATGGAATCCCTACACCTATTCTTTCCTCTTGTACAAGTGTGAGGATAATTCCTTTTATTGTAATTTCTTATTTAGATATTCCTCCTTATGAGGAATCCTACACTTGTCTCACACACTAATGAAATGTGGCACTCACAGAAATGGGAGTTACAATGTAACTCCTTTCTCACATCTCTATTAAGAGATGGCTCTCCTCTCTCATTTCTTATGAAGAGATTCTTCTTCTTCTTCTTGATTATCATTGTATGAACATTGCTCTCTCTCTCTCTCTCTCTCTCTCTCATTCTTAGGCATTTGTTGCCACTTTCATTAATTTCACAGGGGTTTTTTTCATGCTTTTCCCCTTCAAAATCTTGTCTCCTCCTTGCTTTTTTTTTGATGTATGCTCCTAGTTCTTGTGCTAATTCATGGTAATTTTTCTTACTCCTCGCTCTTGGATTAAATAATTTCTTGCAATTTCATATTTTGTTCTTTATCATTTTAACAGTTTTCCATTATTTTACATCTAAGGAAAGGGTTTGAGAGCATGTCATTGTTAGAAATATAGGGTTACTTGTTCTATGTTCAAAATCTACAAAAAAATTTAAACCATTCAGCTTCAAAGCTAAAAGAATGAAAGATGTAGAGATATACAAAATGAGGGCCAATAAATACATGAATATACAAACCCTTGAATGAAACATATCCATCATGATAAGTTGATAAGTTAATAGATAATGAAAGCCTCCAAATTCTTGTATAGGAATCAATGGGAAGCCTAAAATCCTCACGCATGGAAGCCAAAGGTTACAACTTTGATAAAATACACAATACATGTTCTGAAATTTTGATTATTTTCAAAGAAATTGATAGATAAAAGAAAACAAGTTGTGACCATAAAAATGGAATGATGCCAATCATGGTATGTTTTGTTCGCACATTGCTAAAATGGTTTGCTAAAGACAACAAATAGATGCAAACGGAGGTTTAAACTTACTAGACAAATGTGCGGTCGCATACAACGAAGCTCCCACACAAACGCCAGAGGAAAGAATAGACTACGAACAGTGAAAATGTGTGAATGGTGAAAATGCCCTAGTGGATGTCAAAAACAATTTTACTTGCACACATACCCGACAGACTTTTCAAAATAGGCATTTGAAAAGTGGAATTTGGTGGTCAAATTCTAATTCCACCTTTTCAAGTGGAAGATGAAATGCCCATTTTGGGGGCAAAAAATGAATTTCAAAATTCCAATTCTAATTTTTTGGATGGACACAAACATGGATTGACATTATCCAAAAATCTAATTTTGAAATATCCAGTCTAATTCCAGCACCCAAACGGGCCCTTAGATACAAACAAAAAAGAGGTCTTATATCTTATTCACTTTTCTTCCACATTAAACACCAATGCACTCACTCCTATGCCTTATTAACCCAAGCTAAATTCAATCAACCTGATCAATATCATTGGTTGATACTTGATCAAGGCAACATAAAGTGGAAATAAGTATAACTTATGACTACTATCTTTTTTATTTATATTTATTATAAAAAAATTACAGTGAGTGTGCAATACAATATACAATATTGGTGAATACTCAATGCAATGAAACTATTAACTATTTTTTAGAGTTTTCTCACATCCTATTTGAATTGTTTGGGAGATCGAAGATCTTCCCTTGTTCAGAGAGGTTCAAATAGGTGTCAGTTAGAAAGAGAGTAGGTTCTACGTTGTTCACAACAACTGCCCGAAAAGTGATCTCGGTACACCTCTAGAGAAGCCCAATGTGTGGTACCAACTTGGTACGTTTCCCAGGCTCCAAATGCCTCCAATATGCATACATGGATGTCCTTTAAGAGAAGGGGTGTCTATTAAGTTGTATTGAATTCCATAGTCACATCCAATTTGAAAGACAAATTTCCCAAGTAGTCTGGCAGAAATGTGAGAGGGAAAAGAGCAGGTTAGTGAGGGAAAAGAGAATGCTAAGGAGCAGTCACACGTGTATAGGGTACTCAGGCAATGGCGTTCCAGTCGCCATTGCCTAATACAAATAGAACACTACAATCTAAAAGACTGAAATGAGGAGTAAGCTAAACTGAACTAAAACTTTCATTTGACTTTTTTTCTTGCTTTATGATACTAATGTTGTTATTATTTTCATTTCTCCTCTGTCCTAGATATCTTATCAATCATTGTTTCTGTGTTTCCCTTTACCACAAAATCTCTCAACGGCTACATCCCAAAGATTTTCTAGGTATTTCTCCATCTCCTTTCTTAAAGTTTTTAGGAAAAAACTTTAAAGACCTTGGCGCCTGCTTTATTTTGGTTTTCAATACTAAGAGGTATGGAAAGTTGTGAGTTTAAAAAAAAAAATTTTGAATTGAGAGAGGTAGTCCATCCCATTTTTGTCGTGCGCTCTGGTAATGGCAATTTTGGATATGTTTATAACATTCATTTTTAAATAGAATATTAAGGGTCTTCTTATAATAGTTTTTTTTCAAATTAGCATGCAAGAAAGTGTAGGGAATAATGCTCATGCTCATGGTGATCTACTCTATATTCTCCTTTGGCCAAATCTGTGATGGACTCTTTTACATTCAACATGGAATCTTTTACATTCAATAAAGCATGGAATCTTTTACATTCAGCAATTACGGAATGCCTTCCTGTCGATGTCCTATCATCGAATGCACTTTTTGATGGTCTTGAGAATGGCGGTGATCTCTATAGAATCATTGGTGAAATGGAAGAGATGGAAACACTCACCACTCCTATCATTCTTTTCTCTGGCACTAGCCTGTAATCCACTGATACTACTGCTAAAATGCCAGCACGATGACTGTGATTGCCAAATCCAACATTGTAGGGGCTTTCAATCATCTTGCATGCCCCTGTGTGATGATGAATATCACCTTCATGAAATTAAGATCTAATAGCATCAATTTAAACTAAATACAATGCAAATCTACTTTAAAATGAAACTACAATCTATATTATCCCATGGTTCTCTAGAAAGAAGTGGTAAATGAAGCTCTCAGTTTAAATGCTCACTAGTGACACTTCTAAAATGAGAAATTATGCTGCTATTATGCTTTTACAATGCTTTTATGATGATTCCATGCTTAATCTAGCTCAAATTGACAAACTATAATGATATTGCTCTAAATGCTCAAATTGCTCTTAGAATGCTATTCAAATGCCTATAATAACAATGCTCTGCAAATGAAATTCCAAGATGGAAATACTCTCCAAAATGCTTCATATTTATAGTAAATGTCCAAGGGTAGGGGGTGGAGTGAAGTAATCATGGTTATCCCTTGGTTGAGTCAAAAACTTTGCATTGTCCATAAATGGGGGGACAAATAAGGGGACAAGTCTTTAAATGGTTTCAAATCTTTGGACAATTTAAATGTTTGAGTGATTTATGTCTTTTTGTCCTCAATTTTCATTGGTTCAATCACTTTGTTGAAAGAAATTAAGAATATTTAATTCAATTAATTAATTAAATTTAGCCATGTAAGGGTAATAGGTTCATTTTGATTTTTGATTAAAACAACTATACAATTAATTGATTAAAATCAATTATATAGTGTTTTTGGCCCTTTTAAGCTTTGATTTAATCATTTAACATCATTATTTAATAATTCCTTTGTTTTAATTGATTTTGCTCAACTTTATTTAATTATGTCCATTTTATTGATTTTTGATCCATTTTGATGATTTAATGCATTTTTAAAAGCACTTATCCAATTTTGCGTGTCTACAAATGCCCCTCTTTGAATTGATGTACAAAGAACATTGATTCAAAGATTCTTGAAGTCCTGCTCACTAATTCACTGATATGTCACTAATATTGATTGATTGCTACCTCTGATATGATGTGATATGATTGTTGTCTCCAATAATGAACCAAAAATTTTCAATGCCCCACTGATTCCCTAATGTTTGATTGCTACTTCAATTTAATACCTTGATGCCCCCTCAGAAATTAAAACATATTAGTTTCTTGATTTGAAAAAGATTTATGATGATTGATTTAGAATATGTTTTCATTTCTAAATATTTGATTATATGCCATGATTTTAAGAATATGCCCTAGTTTATTTTGATTACTCAATATAGGTTCACCTCCATTTTTACCTTCAAAATTAGGTCAAAATACCTTAAATAGGTTGATAAACCTTGTTTTACTATTCATTTTTACTTTTCATCTTTGGTAATTTTGCTCTAATCCTCTGGTGAATTTCAAGATGGTTGTGCCGATTCGGGAGCATAGATTCAAGAGGTGCTGGAGATATGCGAGGCCACCTGAGTATGGACCTTTGGTAAGTCATTTCCAACTCCGTCTTTACATTTATGGTGCATTTATTAGCATTTATGGCAATTTCCTTATTTCATTGTTGCATTGAATATGCAAAATCTCACCTAGAAGTGTTGTAATACCGCGTAGACTAATTTAATGTCACCTCCGCACTTTCCTCTGTCATGTCTATGTATTTTACTACCAACTAGGAAATTTTCAATCTCGCCTATCAGCAAAATACTCATGCCTAAGGCTATGTTAAAATGCCCCTTTCCATTTAGGTTATCACGTATATGAACCCTAACAAATACTCTATCGCCTAGGCCAAGTTATGCTATCGCGTTACATGATTCACTATTGCGTAGCAAGTAAACTGTCACCTAACACCAAAATAATGTCGCTTAACCTATTTTGGTTATCGCCTAAGATATACTGTCACCTGGCATGATGAAAATCATGCCTGGTGAATTTTGAAAAAATTTGCACGTATACCTGATTGCTTGTGATGCCAAATTTGATAACTTTTGAGGACTGATTGGAATGATTAGATTAGGTTTGTTTCTTTTTAACAAAAAAATTGGTTTAGGATATCAGAATAGTAATATCACAAAATATGATTGGTCAATCCAGATAGGATAGTTACTGATAGGATAAATCAATCAGTGTGAAAACCAATATGATTTTGATACTGCTTAGTTCATTCTCAGGATACAAAGACACGAACAAATGGTTCTAGGTGTGATTACTTTGATACTTTTGACAAGATTGACTTGAGATAATTCCTCGATATGACATACTAATATGATTCCCTTTTGTTTTTCCAATAGGCTCACTTTCCTACTTTATACATCCATTTGGTTGCCTCTTGGGTTATTGACTTAGGTCAGTCACTCACAACTGCTGACTTTTGGGTTTTTGAGCGATGCGGTGTGAGTTTTCTACTTGATCTCCCATGGTTTCAGCTAAACCATGGGTTACTAACTATAGTGGCGGAGTGATGGCACTCCAACCACAACACCTTTCATTTACCATATGGAGAGATGGCGATCACGCCCGAGGACGTGTATCGATTGTTACAGATTCCTTACAGAGGAGAGTTGGTATACTATGACTCTGTTTATGATTCTACTGTCTACCGATGAGTGTTCAAGGACAACACTATAGGTGATGGGGATACTATCACATGGCCTTAGTTTTCTTCTTTTCTGAGATTACCAGTCATACTTGGTGCCTTGATCGGTGGTTTACTTCTTCCTGACTGACGTGGTCACGGTTTTTCTATTGGTTGGGGAAAGATTTTGGAGGAGTTGCTTGCACATACTCGACAGTTCGATTGGGGTTCTTGCGTCTTAGCCCAGCTATATCATGATCTACATGAGGTGGTCTACAGACAGAGTTCTGCTTTATCAGCAGGTGCGATTGTTCTTCAATTATGGATATGGGAGCATCTTCCCATTACTAGGCCCATTTTTTATAGGAGACGGCCCCGGGGTTATCCTTTTACTTTTCTATATACAAGCATGGTTACTCAGCATCATTTGGGTCATCTGGACTACTGGCACTAACAGATAGATGATATTGATTAGGTTTAGTGGTGTCCCTACATTAGTTGTGATCAATGGAGAGAGGATAAGGATGAGTTATCTTATATGTTTGCCCCTCGTTGGATGATTGGGTGCACTACCACTACTATTGAGCACTTCTACTTTGGCAGAGTTTTGAGATAGTATGGTAGGATACAGGTTATGCCTCAGGGCAATGCACTTTATGCTCAAGTACAGGTAGAGATATCTATGTGGGGTCCTTGCATTAACTACTAGTTTGCCTTAGATCAGATTGCAGGCATGACTATGTGCAGATGGGGGATGCTGACAGGTATTGCAGATGCCAGGATGTCACATGAGTATGTAGATTGGTGGGCTTGAAACATGTTTCCTCGGTTTACCAATCCAATAGAGCCTATTCTTGGACGACGTGATGGTGGTGGTGCCGTCAGTGGTGGTGGTAGACATAGGAGAGGACATGGACATAGAGATTATCATGGTGATAGACATGGTCGGGGTGATGGAAGAGATATACAGGTTGATGCAGTCCCAGCAGGTCATCCTAGAGCAACAGTTAGGCAAGATAGAGCTCATAGACAGCAGAGAGCTCAGAGATAGGCTCATATTGATGTTGCTAGATAGATTCCTAGAGGTTTAGATCCTTTAGTGTAGTTGTAGCGAGTAGCTTTGGCATAGAAGGATGATGATCAGTAGGATGATGATGCCCCTCAGGATCAGGTACAACAGGATTAGGCTCCACAGATGCCTCCACCAGCTCCTCAGCCATAGGATCATGGGCAGGGTGGACAGGATGGTCGCATTGATTCATTATCCTGAGATATGCAGATATTGAGGATAGATATGTCCACTGTTGTAGGGTGATTGGATCAGGTTGCTTCCTTATTACAACAATTTGTATCAGATGTGGTAGTGCCGAGACAGGATGAAGCAAGTACTTCTTAGGCTCCTCCACCAGATGGTAGAGATCCAGGTGCTACAGGATCGTGATTATCTACTGACAGATTCATCCATCATTGATGTCCTCTGTTCCATATTTCATGTTATTTGACTGATCGAAACATTTTATGTACCCCTTTTGATGATATTGTGCCTTAATATACTTGATGTACTGATTTGATGTATCATTGATGAACACTTTTTTTATGATATATGCTGATATACTCCTTGGATCATCTTGATGAGTTTATTTATGAGATTATCTTTTATGAAACTATATGATGTGTTATGCATTTATGATTTATGCTATGGATACAGTTATCTTATGTTATGATATAAATAAATGAGTGCAATGATGTATGGATTTTGATGAGATGCTTTTTTATTTTGTCAATGTATGGATGCAAAATGTTTTGATTGAAATGCACATGTATGTTTTTTATTTTCAAGTATTTAGATGTATGCAATGCGAACTCTTATTTTTATGAATGTATGATGTATGGAACATGATTTCTTTTCTTTTTTGATTTCTAATATATGAGTAATGAATAATGATTAATGCTATACATGAATGCAAAGATAATCTCACTTGCGTTATTTTTAAAATCGAGGATTATAATGAATGTTTGAATTTAATCTTCCCCCCATTTCTTTGATGTTTGAACAACTCAAGTGTTTTATTGATGTGCCCCCCCTTTGTCCTTGGAAATTAACTATAAATAAATGCAATTAACTTTCCATGATAATGCAATGCAATTAATCTAAACATGATAGTGTCATGCAATTAATCTAAACCTGATAATGCAACCTAAGTGTCACTAGCTTTTAGCAAAGAAATGCCATGAGGATAAATTTTCATCATTGAGCATTTTTGGGACCGGAAAGTTAGTACAATCATCACTGACCACATCATGATGATATGAATACCACTTTTTATCACTTTTTGGTAACCTCATTTTGAAACTGGTACAACCCTCACTAGTTGGATGACCAAACTATGGGAGTCTAAATACCGGTGTCAACGGATTCAATGTTGTAAGTGGATTTTTGGTATTAAGATATGGAAGATCTAAATAGCCAAGGGATCCATTTACGTAAACAAGAAAAGGTTAATCCTTCCTCTTATGAGATAGTCCTCAATGGTTCTTTGATGACCATGTCGTTAGATGAATTCTCATAAGTTGATGAATCTTCCTCAAAATAGTCACTCAAAGGCAAGAAAATATCACGTCTTTATCATGGCCAATCTAGTTGAAACATCATCGATTAACTAAAAGAGGTGATAAAAAGTCAATTTCCTAAAAATTTATCAAAAGAAAGCTTTAAGTATTTTGCCATGTTTCATGATTTTGAAAAAAGTATTTCCAAGCACTCTGATCTTTAAGATGTTTTGTCAATTTTTAATCCTAAATAATAAAGTCAATGAAGGCTTACGGATCAAGTTGTGGGATCAAATACTTGGGTGGTAAACAATGATATCCATCAAGGTTCACGAAAATCACTCTCACTAAAGTCCTGATAAATTTCTCTCTGACATGACTGATTGTAGCACTTATTGAATCCATATGGTACCAAAATTCCAATCCTTTCCTACCCCCAAGTGAGAAATGTGATCATGTGACAACTTAGGTTTGTAGGAAATGCAACAATGTGACTGAAAGCTTTATTATGACTATGTACAAATGACAGATGCAATGAAGGTTTACAAATGGGATGTCGAAAATGCAATATGTACACATGTGACTAGGAAAGACAAACTTAAGGGAACCAAAGGTGCTTGTTTACCAAGTTTTCACCCTTTGGATAAATCAAGCTCTTTTTTTCTATTTTT
Organism: Chamaecyparis obtusa; assembly: GCA_027943335.1. NCBI lineage: Eukaryota > Viridiplantae > Streptophyta > Pinopsida > Cupressales > Cupressaceae > Chamaecyparis > Chamaecyparis obtusa. The sequence goes on from BSBK01005448.1 coordinate 454,897, forward strand.
AAAGTTTTTTTCTTTTTTTGCTACCAAGGTGCCTATTTGCTAGGTTTTCACCAAGGCACTTTTTCTTTTTCCAATTTTTTTGTATTTTTCTTCTTTTTTTTTTCTTTTTTTATCATCAAGGTGCCTATTTGCTAATTTTTCACCAAGACAACATCTTATTCGAATGTTTTTGATCTTTTGTGTTTTTCCCTATTTTTTGGAATTTTCAAGATCTCTTTTGAACTATGTACAATAAATATGATGCTCTCTCATCTAATACTCTTTATACTCTTTCATCTGACTCATGTGTAGAACCTTTTGAGATGAATACTATTGATGGGTTCTTGGAGTTCCTCTCCTTCACAATATGATAACTTATAGGTTCCTATGCCAAATGAAGATACTATGATGAATGGGCCAAGCCAATTAGCTTCCCATTTTCCTTTCTTCTCTCTTTCAACCTGATTCTTTGGGTTCTCTCGCAACACTAAGTCTCCTACCTGAAAGACTCTTGGTTTGATATGTTTATTATAGTTCCTTGAGATTCTATTTTGATACACTTTCAGGTGTTCATAAGCTTGTGTTTGATACTCTTCAAGTAACTCCTATTGTTGAAGTCTAGCGACTCTATAGTCTTCATCTGTGATCAATCCTTGTAATGACACTCGTAGAGACAAGATTTCAACCTCTAATGGTAGAACTGCTTCGGCCCCATAGACTAATGAGAATGGCATGGCTCCCGTAGGTGTTCTTATGCTAGTTCTATAGGCCCACAATGCTGGATTAATTTGCACATGCCAATCCCTTCCTGATTTATTGACCGACCTCTTCAAGATTTTCAAGATATTCTTATTCGTGGCTTTAGCTTGCCCATTTCCTTGAGGGTAATAGATCGATGAGGAGTGGCAAGTGATATGAAATGTTGCACAAAGTTCATCCACATCCTTGTTTTAAAATTGTTTTCCATTATTTGTTAGTATGGCATGCGGAATGCCATATTGGCAAATGATGTGATTCAAGATAAACATGGAAATTTGTTACCTGTAGCCGTTATCAAAGGAAATGCTTCAACCCACTTCATGAAATATTTCATTGCGGTTATGATGTATTTGTGCCCATTTGAAAAAGGTGGGTAAATGACGCTAATTAGATCAAACCCCCATTGGTAAAAAGGCCATGGTGTGACAAATGGGTGTAATTCTTGTGCCGGTGCATGTATCATATTGCCATGATATTGACATTTGTTGCATATCTTCACAAAATGGCAAGCATCCTTTTCTAATGTCTTCCAGAAATACCCTAAGCGAAGGATTTTCTTAGCTAGGTTTAGACTACTTGAGTGTGACCCACAAATGTTGTCGTGAACCTTGTGTAAAGCTAACTTAGACTCTTCTTCCTCTAGACATCTAAGTAATGTCCCATCAAGACCCTTACGATATAATGTTTCTGAAAGGATTAGGTAATGAGCGGCTTGGCATATGAAATTGCATTTTTAGGCTTGGGATTGGTCTAAAGGTAGCACTTGGTCTTTGAGATATGTGTATATAGGTCTGTACCAAGGGAAGTCATGTCCATGTAATAGGGAAAAAATTTGGGTTTCGGGAAGGTCAAATGCCGGTTTCACCAACTCTTTCACCAAGAACTCATACTTTTCATTTTGATATGGTTTTTGTAACAAGGAAGCCAAGGTGGCCATGGCATCAGCTGCTCTATTTTTCTCTCTAGGAATCTACTCAAAAGTGATCAAGGCAAAGTATTTCTTCCATCCATCAATCATAGTCTTATATGGCATCAACTTTTCATCTTTGGTGTTATATTCATTGTTGACTTGATTGATGATGAGTTGAGAATCTCCATAAATTTGTAGCTCTGTGATATTCCACTCTAAGGCCATTTTGATGCCTATGACTAGTGCCTCATATTTCGCTATATTATTTGTGCATGGAAACAATAGCTTGTAGGACTTAGGAATAGTGTAACCTTGAGGAGTGACCAATAGTATTCCGGCACCAGAACCTCCTTGAGTATAGGAGCCATCAAAGTATAACTTCCATGTTTTTGCTTCTATGTTTACAATGGCAAAATTCAAAAATTCCACTTGAATAGTTTGTGTAGAAGTTATGGGATTCTTGGCTAAATGATCCGCTATCACTTGCCCTTTTATGGCCTTTCTATCAACATACTCAATGTCAAACTCACCCAATATCATAACCCACTTGGCTATCCTACCCATTAAGGTAGTTTTTCTTAACAAATACTTGAGAGGGTCAATTTTGGCAATTAACTTGACCTTATGCATCAACATATAATGCCTCAACTTTTGAGATGCAAACACCACTACTAGGCAAGCCCTTTCCATAAATGTGTAATTAAGCTCATATTTGATCAAAGTCCTACTCAAATAGTAGATAGCTCTTTCCTTTCCATGTTCATCCTCTTGCGCTAGAAGAACTCCTAGTGATCTTTTGGTAGTGGATATGTATAGAAGCAATGCTTTGCCTTTGATTGGTGACATGAGAATAGGCGGATTTATCAAATAGGTCTTAAATAATGTGAAAGCTTGATCACATTCCTCATCCCACATGAGTATAGTATCCTTATGTAGCAATCTGGTGAAGGAATGACACTTTTCAGCCAATTGAGAAATAAACCTTCTTATGGATTGTATTTTGCCTTGTAAGGATCTCATTTGGTTGATGTTCCTAGGTATCTCCATGTCCATTATGGCTTGTACTTTCTCCAGGTCCACTTCAATTCCTTTAGCCAAAACTATATAGCCTAATAACTTGCCAGATTGGACACCAAAGACACATTTCTTTGGGTTTAATCTAACTTTGAATTGTTCCAACCGAATGAATATCTTCTTTAGAATTTGTAAGTGTTCTTCTCTTTTGTGGGACTTCACTAGGATATCATCCACATAATCCTCTAAAAAATTGTGCATCATGTCGTGGAAGATAGTTGTCATGGCCCTTTGATATGTGGCTTCGGCATTTTTAAGGCTGAAAGGCATGACGTTCCAACAAAAGGTACCCCAAGGGCAAGTAAAAGTTGTCTTTTCTTGATCTTCGAGTGCAATTTTGATCTGGTTTTAACCACTAAAACCATCCATTAATGAGTACATGGAGTGACCTGCTGTCAAATCCACTCTGGCATCTATGTTAGGGAGTGGGAAATCATCCTTAGGGCATGCAAGATTCAAGTCTCTAAAATCCGTACACACCCGAATAGATTTATCATGTTTTGTGACTGGTACAATGTTAGAGATCCATTCAGCATATGCTATTGCTCTTATGAATCCAACCTTTAACAATTTTTCCAATTCTGCCTTCACTAGGAGAGCCACATGTGGGTGCATTTTTTGTAACTTTTGCTTCACGGGTTTAACCCCAGGTCTAACAATCAAATGATGCATTATGAAATTGGGATCCAATCCAGGCATGTCGGCATATGACCATGCAAATTTCACTTGATGTTCTTGGAAAAACTTGATGAAATCTTCTCTTTCTAGAGGTGTAAGTGATGTTGCCAAGTGTATAAACTTTGGATCCAATTTTGTCCCAATGTTGATCTTTTCTGTCGATTCTATAAGAATAGGTGACCTTTCATCCTCATGTTTGGGCAAGGTATTCAATCTCTCTTCCTTTGGTGCCACAATTGGGTTTTCACCATAGGAAACATCTTTTATCTTTATTTTTTTTGGTTCTAGTGGTGCCACATAGTGGTTTTCAGCACTAGAACTTTTCATTTTTTATTTTTTTTTCAATTTTTTATTTTGACTAAGAGAATGGACCCCTACTATTCTCATCATGTCTGTATCGAATTAGTTGGTGAAAGAGGGTTCAACTGCATTAAGGTATTGGCTCATTGCTTGGTCATTTGGAAAATAAAGTAAGTCATTTGGCTCAGTTTGGTCCCAATCAATGAGGTCTGGATGCATCAAAAGTAAGGGTTCATTGGGTAAAATGTCATCAATAGGGTTTATGGACATGACTTTATTTGAGGGTTCATACATTGTATCATTTAGATCTATGATGTGAGCTTCCTCGAGATGGTCCATGGAAGAAGGGTCAAAATCCCCTTCACTTGAGTCCTCTTCGACTTCTACGGGAAACAACGTGGGAAAAGCCACGAGTGGATTAAAACTAATGTTTGAATTTCCCTCCTCCAAAGGCATCCAAAATGTCTCTATCCATGCTTGATTGGTAGGTGCATGCCCTATGTTAATATCTTGGATATTAGGTTCTTCATTGATTTGAATTTCTTGCCTTGGGATTTTTGCATATGTATTGCAATCACCTCCTTATCTTGATATGATTCATGTGATAGGGTATCCCACTCATAATCTCAGGAGTCATCACTATCTCCATTGGATTCTAAGGCATTTACTTGAGGATAAAAGTCTTGCATTGGGCTGGAGCTTTCGCCTTTGTATTGGTAGCCTACTCCAGATTTTTCTTCTTTCGCCCTCCAAGTAGGTTCAATGGGTTCTAGTAATCCTCTATTCCTTTGGCCTAAGGGTCCTCTTCCCTTGTATCCCATCTTTTGCATTATCTCAAACCCTTTCCCATATTGCTCGGTTTGTATATTAACATGTTGAATTATTTCCATGGGAGTGTTTGAAATATCTTCCTCATCATGATAAAGCCATTGAAGGACTTCATTCTCCTCTTTGTCGAATGCTGCTTTGTCACTTTCTCTTATGAAGTAAGAGTTGTACTTATGAGGTAAGTGTTCTTTAGCTGGTTTTCCATGTGTCCTTGGAGATGTGGGCATGTCAAATAGGGAAACAGAGTATTCCCCTACTCCTTTTGAACTAATTTTGCATTGTTTGTCAAATGCCTCCATCATCTTATCCATTTTCTTATAGTTTTCCTTTTTAGCTTCATCTTTTTCTTTTCTAGTAGGTTTGTAGGGTACTATCTCTGATTTGGGAGTTTGATATGAACCCTCATTAATAAATGGACCCTCGTAGCTTGTCTTTTCCTTTCCCTTAGTCGATGTCCTTGAGCTAGCTTGAGGAGGGTTTTGAGTAGCATTTAATGTTATTATAGGATCATCCATTTTGGTATCTTCAATGGTGACTCTTTGAGTGATTCCTTCCCGGTTATGTGGAATATATAACTCATGAAGGGGTTTGAGTGCATTGCAATATTGGAACGGGTTTGAGTCCCCTCCAACTATGATTTCTTCACCCATGTACAAAAATTTGATGCATTGGTGGTACATGGATGGGACTACTTGCATCTCGTGAATCCATGGTCTCCCCAACAAAATATTATAAGTTAACTTCATGTCCAATATTTGGCAATTGGTGTCCTTCTTGATGGGTCCCACTTGTATGGGCAATATGATCATGCCTTTAGAGGCCCTTTCGGCTTCATCGTAAGCCTTGATAGTGATTTTTTTTGTAGGGTCAATGCAAGACTTGGACAACCCTAAGGATTTAACAAGACTTAATGTACAAATATTAAGGCCAACTCCTCCATCAATGAGGGCTCTTTTGACTCTATGCCTTTCTATTAGGACCTCTATATGCAATGGTAGATTTTGAGGATGGGTTATAGACATGTCATCTTGGTCGAAAAATGAGAGACAATGAGGTGCCACAAGATGACCTACCATATTTTGGAACTTTTCCTCTTCTAAGTTAGTAGGAACGTTTGTCTCTATTAGAGCTTTTTCCAAAATATCCTTATGGTTCGGGGATAACTTCAACAATTCTAAGATAGAGATTTGCGCTGGAGTTCTTTGCAACTGATCAACCAAGCTATAAGGTTTTGTTGTTGTAGAAGGTTGTTTGACCATGATGTTGGACTGCAGAGTGCTAATAACTTTAGGAGCAGCACCTTGTAGGGTCATTCTATAATTCTTCCCTCTTGTAATGACATTTGATGCCTCTTTTTGGGGCTGTTCATTGATTATTATAGCATTCACAATGTTATCATAAGGTGGCGCAAAGTTAATGTTATTGGCGCTTTGTCTCTTGCCATTAGATGACTCCCCTTTGTCATGTTTGTAAAAAGGCTGTTTGAATGCTATATGATCTTCATTGCTTTGAGGTTCATAAATGGTTATCATGCCATTATCGATTAAGTCTTGCACTATATTCTTTACCTACAAGCATTCATTTGTTGTATGCCCTCAAATCCTATGGTACTCACAATGGCTATTGGCACTCCGCCAACTAGGCTTGTTATTTGGCTCATAAGGTTGAATGCTGGGTAAAGTAATGACATTATTAGCCATGAGAGTCTTTAATGCCTTTTTGAGGGGTTCACCCAAGGGTGTGAAGTTCCTTTGAAGAGTGGGCACCAAATATTTATCAAATTTGTTATTTCTTGCATTATTTCCTTGGTTGCCCTTATTGGCATTGTTGTTATTGGAAGGTGCATTGGATGTCTGATTGGCATTATTCACCTGATTAGGTGTCCTTGTAAGAGCAAATGGAACCACCTTCAAGTTGCTAGACTCCACCACACCATCATTAACAATTCCCTTATTGTTGTTCTTATACCGACTATTATTATTGAACCAATTATTCTTCTGATTGTTGTCATTGTTGGAGTTATTGTTGTTGGAGTTATTCTTATTATCTTTATACAATTTTAATTCTCCACTTTTGACCCACACCTCCTTCATTGTTACTCCATTTTCAATTAAATCTTGGAAGGTCTTGGGACATTGCATTCGTAATCGGTAATTCAACTCATTGCTTAAACTGTTTATGAAGATATCCATCTTCTCTTTTTCAGGCACGCTCCTAGGATATCTTGCAAAAATTGTCCTCCATCTTTGTAGAAAAGTGAGGAATGCCTCTCCATCCTTTTGTTTAGTGTTTCATAATGTTATCATCGTGACCTCATGCTTGATATTATATGAGTAATGGGCCACGAATTTTGAAGGTCTTAATGCCAGAGGGTAACTTAGAAAACCACTCCATAGCCATGCCTCCTAAGCTTCGCGGGAATAGCCTCATTAAATATGTTGTATCATGCATGAACTCTAAGCTCAATGCACAAAACTCATGTGAGTGGTCTTGGGGATCCGACGTTCCCTCATACTTTTCATACTTGGGGAACACCACATTGATTGGGAATGGCACCATGACCAAGCTTTTATCAAATGGGAATGGACACAATGCTACAATGGAGAAAGGTTTGGGAGCTCCACTTTGCTTAATGGTATCCAATTGCATTTGAAACATCTTGAACTGCTTATTCATGATGTCTAAGATACTCTCCTCAACTTCCAGTAGTTTGAGTTGATTAACATCGTAGTCACGGGGAAGCTTGAGGCCTTTTTGTGCTAAGTCTAGGAAGTACTTTTCTCTATCTCTATCCACTGCCTTTTCCATGAGCTTTCGGAAATAGGGACATTGGATAGCCTCACTAACCTTTTCATCTATGGCATCTTCTGTCATTGCTTCGGTGTTAGTTTTATTGTGAGTGTTGTTAATCCCTTGAGCATTTTGATCTGTCCCTCCATTATTGGTATTGTCTTGGTTATTTATGCCAATGCCTCCATTATTGGCATTGTCTTGGTTAGTGAGATCAATACCACTATTATCTTTACCTCCCAAACTAACATAATACATCATGTTGTCTTCTACTTCTTGTTCGGGTGATTTTTGGGGTACTCTAGGAGTGGTAGACTTGTCTCCTGGGTAAGGGAGCTCTTGTCTCAAATAGGTCTCGTCTACTTGCAAGGTGTGTTTAACATAGTAAGATCTAGTGAAAGCAGGCATGAACCTTGGAGAGGAAGAATTGATATTACTCGAGGTCTAATCCTTTGCAAAATTTTTGAAAAAAATGTGTAGAACAGGATTTTTGACCAGACTGCAAGTTGGAGCAGTAAGAACACGAAAAAGGGTACTCAAAAATATACTTAAAAAATTTTTGACCCCCCTGCAAATACTCTCTATTTTCCCTTTTAGATTTCTTGGCATCACTAGCCTGAGTGTAGGCGTGACTCAATTTGGTATACGCGTGTACTGGTGTTTTGTTAGGCGATACTTTGCAAGATGCAGGCAGCACTTTTCCTTTGATAGGTGATTTTCCAATTTACACAGGCATGTTTATAAAGGTTCTGAGCATGACTTTTCTCTATCTGCGCATTTTTACACTAGTCACAGACGTGACTAAACCTCTGATAGGCGTGATTATTTTGTTCCCAGGTGACACTTCTCTGACCAGGTTGTAAAATTTTGAATTCTTTAAATGTTTGAGATCAGATTTTTTGAAAATTTCTTGTTTGAAAATTAAAAATAAACGCAGCACACACATCAATGTCTCTAAAAACAATCTAATGTGTATATTCTTGAATGTTTTCACAAGTATAGCACAAGAATAAATTCCAAACAACCTACCTAAAGTCAAATTGGCTTGTAAACATGTCTCTAAAAAGGTGGCCTTGCTATTTTATCCAGGTTTTAATAAATATTCCATTCAAAAGACTTCAATCTCTCATCCTCCAAGGAGGCTTCCCACATGCACCGAAGTATGATTTTGCACAATCCGTTAAGACTACTAGAGGAAGGTTGAAAAATCAAAATCCATTTGTCATGCACCCCATTAAGGATACATGCGTTTCATTTTAGAGTGGGTCAGATTCCCGCGGCAAAAGCGAGTGTATCCCACTTTGGGTTGTCCCTCTCACCGGCCTCGTTAAGGAAAACTCAGGAGGTGAGCCCACTAAATCTCTATTTTAACTAGCATGTTCATTGAAAGCAAGAAAAATGGAATTAAGGTTAAGTGTTTGGGAATTTGTTTCACCTAAAAGGTGAAGAGCATATCCCTAACTTTCCCTTTAATTCCTCAAACACTCAAGCAATAAGGTTCTTTTTCAATCTCATTACATAGAGATTCTTAGAAATGTAAATGTTTGGTTCAATTCTTTGCTTTAATTAATGCTATGTTCAAAGAGAAATGCCACAATTTAATCAAGTGCAAGCTTGACTATAAAAATACCTTTTCTTGCAGCTAGCATAGGCTAGGTGCATTTTTGAAATATTTTTTCATTGTTTATCCACTCACCTTGGCAATAACCTCCTCCAAATGTGCTTGTCCTCCAACAAGTTAGTCAACACTAACAATCAAAGTGAGGGGAAACCAAAATCAAATTTACAAAGCATGCATTTTATGTAATGAATTTTAAGCCCTTTAATTGTAAATTTTTCAAACAAAAATTTGAATTAAGGACTAAAAATCCAATTTAAAGAAACAAATTTCTTTTTGTATGCTTCAACTATAGCAAGGTATTCTTGATATACCTTATTTTCCTCCTCTTGTGTACTCTCAAGAACAACCTTTATGTGCTCAAAGTTCTCCTTCTTAATCCTCTTTGCTAAAGCCTTTTCCTCTTTGTTAAATCTGCTTTCAGGCTTCTGTACTTTCCTGTGGTGGCTCATTTACTGTCAAAATCAAAAAAACCATGGAGTTAGACAACTGATTGGATCAAATTAACAGCAAATATAGACAACAGACATCAGGCGACATTGTCCAGCTAATAGGTGTGAACAAACTGCTGACAAGCGTAACTTTGATAATAGAGAGCGTCACTTTGCAGCGGCTCAAGCGTTACTCAAAGTTACACAGGTGTGAACAGTTTATCTAGAGGTGTAAAGAGAAATTAAAATTGCACAAAATAATTCATGCTAAGTGACATGTTAACAGCAGTAAGTGATAACTTTCCTTTCCAAAGCGTGATTGAAATTGTAACATGCGAAGCAAAGCATAAACTTAAGTGATAGTAAATAAATGATAGGCAATACTCCCTAAGTCACAGGCGTGACTTTAAGTAGCAAAGGCAAAATTATTTACTGTCATAGGCATGAATCTCCAGCTAATCGACGTTAATCCAAACGTGTAAGGCGACAGCTAAAGGTCTGCAAGTGTGATTGAATCTTCTGTAGGTGACATTTTATCTGTTTCCTACAAAATAAACACGGAAAATATACAATCCAAGCATGCAAATTGAGATGAAAATGATGAAAATGAGGCCTACAACCCCACAGTGGGTGCCATTTGTGTGATGATGAATATCACCTTCATGAAATAAAGATCTAATAGCATCAATTTAAACTAAATACAATGCAAATCTACTTTAAAATGAAACTACAATCTATATTATCCCATGGTTCTCTAGAAAGAAGTGGTAAATGAAGCTCTAAGCTTAAATCCTCACTAGTGACACTTCTAAAATGAGAAATTATGCTGCTATTATGTTTTTACAATGCTTCTATGATGATTCCATGCTTAATCTAGCTCAAATTGACAAACTACAATGATAATTGCTCTAAATGCTCAAATTGCTCTTAGAATGCTATTCAAATGCCTATAATAACAATGCTCTGCAAATGAAATTCCAAGATGGAAATACTCTCCAAAATGCTTCATATTTATAGTAAATGTCCAAGGGTAGGGGGTGGAGTGAAGTAATCATGGTTATCCCTTGGTTGAGTCAAAAACTTTGCATTGTCCATAAATGGGGGGACAACTGAAGGGACAAGCCTTTAAATGGTTTCAAATGTTTGAAAAATTTAAATGTTTGAGTGATTTATGTCTTTTTGTCCTCAATTTTCATTGGTTCAATCCCTTTGTTGAAAGAAATTAGGAATATTTAATTCAATTAATTAATTAAATTTAGCCATGTAAGGGTAATAGGTTCATTTTGATTTTTGATTAAAACAACTATACAATTAATTGATTAAAATCAATTATATAGTGTTTTTGGCCCTTTTAAGCTTCGATTTAATCATTTAACATCATTATTTAATAATTCCTTTGTTTTAATTGATTTTGCTCAACTTTATTTAATTATGTCCATTTTATTGATTTTTGATCCATTTTGATGATTTAATGCATTTTTATAAGCACTTATCCAATTTTGCATGTCTACAGCCCCATGCTTTGAACCGTCGATGCTGGAAACCCAACTCGATCGTTCTCATATAAGGAAACCCTTTGGGGTAAAAAGAAAATTTAAATAATATGATTTGTTAATTTTTTTTATAAAAAAAATTTAAGTGTGTGAATTTTTTTAATGTGGTGATGCATCCCCTACTTTCACAAGAGGATCTCATCCTCTTATTACAAAGTTGAGATCCTAACCCGTGAGCACATTAGATTACTGAAGGATGGGAAATCACAATGACTCAAGTGGGTTTAAGTGGAGTGTGGACCCCTGATTCGTTAACTTTGGTTTAATGTTAATTTTTTTAATTTTCTACTTAACATATTGATTTTTATTAGATTTGTTAACTTTTAAAAAAACATGTAGATAAAATTATTAAAATGTTTATAATATGTATATCTTAAAATCACTTAATTAAATATTATATATATCATAATTATTATTATTATTATTATTATTATTGATATTAATAAAGATTGAAATCTGATTTAAAAGTTTGAAATTAAAATCCAATACCATGAACAGTTTGAAATTAAAAAAATTCAACAATTATATTATAGTAAAATTAGTAAACAACAATTGGAAGACCAAGAGTCACAACTTAGAATTCCACAAAGATGTCCCTCTTAGGATTTGAACCACAGTCTCCACAGTGAGAACTCATTGCTTCAACCAACTAAACCCCTTGAATATATATATATATATATATATATATATTCCTAACATTAATATACTTTATACATTTTAAAATAACATAATTATATATTATATGTGTATTTTTTTTTTGTATTAACTATAAGGGGTTCAAAAATTACAATGAACAATATAGATAGAGGCCAAGCCTCAACTCAAGCAAATCAGAGTAATAGAGAATTTAATGACAGTACATGTTCAAAAAATAACAACAAAAAGGAGAAATGAAACTTAGTGAAGAATATCATCCTGGGAGTCAACCTAAGCAGTCCAACCCAAGGGGCCTTCCATCCAGACAATGCTCTTCTTCTCTTGGATTTGGGCCAGCATATTGATTTGGTCATCTGTCGCGTTCTTGTTCTTATTGATCTCTTGTTTAAGCTTCTTCAGAGTCTCCTCAAAGTTTTAAACAAGGTTGTATATGTGTCATCTCCACTCATAGCCATCTTTCAATTCATAAATGAACATGGTGGAGTGCCCCATTTGAAGGAATCTTTTCAGCTTCTTTCTTTCAATCATCATGTTTATGTTGACCTACGAGGATATTTTAAAATAGGTGAGTTTTTGAAAAGACTCAGTAAGGGACCTGGGAGTATCTTGATAGGTCTTTCTTCATTTTTGCACTTCCACACCTGCCAAAGAATGTTAGCAGACATAATTCTCTAGAATAGGTTAGTGTCCTTATTTAAACCAGGGATGTAACCAGTGATAATTTTAAATATATTCACATAATTAGGATTGGTGATACCAAACATAAGACATATTTCTTTAGCAAAAGTACAATCGAATAAAATATGTCTGCAAGAATCGGGAAGTCTACAAATGCTACGTAATTCATAAGAAGCAAGATCTTTCCTTAAAGGAAGTCTATCGAGTAACATAAGCCATTTGAAGCACTTGATCTTAGGGTCAACAACAGAATTCCAAAGTTTATCAAAGTATTTTTTCCATATATTAGTATCCAATTCAGTATACCAAAGCTTATTGACATGCTTAATGATGGCATCATTAGAATCAATGATTTTGTAAATGTTTTTGGCTTTGATTTCAAACACAATAGTATCGTCTGGCCATTTAAGCTTCAGAAACTTGTGAGAATCAACATGACAGGCAATGGGGAGGTCCTTACAGGATTTGAAAATCATATTGTAGGTCTTCTTTTGGGACAAAGGGATGTGGAATTTGGATATGAGGTCCTCCCAACTGATAAGGTTGTCTTACTCAAAAAGATAGATAAATTAAGAGATGCCCATGTTATTCTAGTGTTTAATAAAGCACCCTTGGGAGAGGGCAAGAGGCTTACCTGAGAGGTGAAGGTTCCACCAAATCGATCTTTCACCATATAGATGGTTATGATCAAAGAAGGTCCTATTAGGAATAAATTGTTTAATATGCTCCCAAGCTTTCCAAATAGTTTTAAAAATCACAGAGCCTTAGATAAGGATAGGGAAGTTTCCCTCAATGATGTCACAGAGAGGAAGATTCTTCTAGGTCTTAGCCTTTCGAGGGATTCCTCTTTCAATATTACATCTAATAAGGACCTTCCATGGTTCATCACCATCTAGAGAGTGGAAGACCCATTTGGCAGCAAGGGCAGTCCCTTGAGTCTTAGGGTCCTTTAAACCCAAACCCCCAAGAAGCTTGTCAGTGTGACACCATTCCCATTTCACAACATGGAATTTCATATTTCCTTTTCCATCTGACCACAAAAACTTCCTAACGGCCTTCTAAATTTCTAAAATTTGATAGTTATTAAACATCTAGGCAAAGGAGTACTATATATTATAGGAAGAGAGAATCTTTTGGCACACCTAAACTCTACCAGCCAAGGAGAGGGAGTTTTTATGCCATTTATTAATCTTTTTATAAATCTTATCCTTCACCTAGAACCAAATATCCTTAAGGAAGGGTTCTATAGAGAAGGGGATACCGAGATACCGAACAATTTTTTGAGGACCACCCCATTAAAAATTAAATTTGTTAAACCAATTAGGAGGTTGATCATTCCAACCCAAGCAAATACATTTAGACTGGGAAAGGTGAGCACCTGAGATAGAGCAGAAGGAGATGAGTTTATTATGAAGAGCTTCAAAATTATTTTCAGAAGCTTAAAAAAAGATAGAAGCATCATCGGCAAATTGACAGTTAATAAGCTCAAAATCATTGGGCAAGGTGATGCCTTTGACAGCAGAGGAAAGGGAATTGTCCCTAAGAATGTAGGCGAGGGCATCAAAGGCAATAACAAAAAGAGCAAGGGCAAGGGGGTAGTCTTTCCTGATGGATCTTCCAAGGGAAAAAGGTGTCAGACAGATAGGGCTTAACATCGACCTGCGTAGAAGCATCTTTCATCAGAATCTCAACAAAAATACAAAAAGTAGCAAGAAATCCAAAGGCCTTAAGCATCATGGAGATAAAATCCCATTCAACCTTGTCGTAGGCCTTCTCGAAGTCGAGCAATAACATAGCAGATTTTTGTTAGGAGTGCTTGGACCAGTTCATGGCTTCCCAACTAGTGATCAGGTTCTCAAGAATAAATCTACCTTTAATGAAACCAGTTTGGGTAGAGCAAACGAATTTGGGTAGGATATTTTCAAGCCTCAGAACAAGAATTTTAGCAAGAATTTTATAAGAAATATTAAGGAGAGTAATGGGCCACCATTTTTTTAGAAGGGCCTTGTTCCCATCTTTAGGGATCAGCTTTATGATACCTCTATTGATAAAGTTGCCCAGGGTGCCTTTGGTAAGAGCTTCAGAGTATATCTCATAGAGGTCTTTGCAGATCCAACTTATGTTAGCCTTATAAAATTGCACAGGTAATGACATTATATAATGACATTAAAAACATTATATAATAGATTTTTAAAATCACTAAATTATATATTCTATAAAAAATTTCATAATATGATATTTTTTATCTATATATACTTATATGTATTTATAATATATACTTTAAAATTTTCATAATTTAACATTACTAAAATGTTCTTTTCTTATAATTAAAAATTTCATATAAATATATTATTAAAATTTTATGGAGAGTTTTAAGAAATAATATATCTATATATACTTATATATATGTATTTATAATATATACTTTAAAATTTTCATAGTTTAACATTACTAAAATGTTCATTCCTTATAATTAAAATTTTCGTATAAATATATTATTAAAATTTTATGAAGGGAGAGTTTTAAGAAATAATATATATTTTTTTAATAATATATTAAAAATTTAGTAATTCTATTATTAAAATAATTATATTTATTTAAAATTTACTAATTTTTTATTTTTAAAACTTAAATAATAGCATTATTAATAATTTTAATATTATATATATACAAAATCACAAAATTGTATATGTTATACTATAATTACTATTAAAATAAAAAAAAATAAAGCATATAAGTAATCGTAAAAAATTAGAATATAATTAACTAGTCATATTATATTTAGTATTTTATTAATATGACTTTTAAAAATAGTAAAAAATAATAGATAAAAAAATAAAAATAAAACAATTTTTAAAACTGAAAAAAAGTCATGATTTAATCTAAGTGTAAAAGTTTGAAATTTGGAAAATGTTTTAAACCACATTTCTTATTTCAGAACTGCACTGCAGTATCTGTCAAGCTAGTATGGTAATGGTGGTGGCAAGCATGGGATGTGCATCCATCCATATCGAATGATTTGGAATGATTTGACTGGATAACCGTTGCTAGGACCCAATACTCGAATGCATTCCAATGGTTGTGATAACAATTGTTAATTTAATAACCAAACTTGTTGATTTAGTATCCAATATTTTTTACAACATTGTACCAATAGTTGTCTTTAAACTATATATATATATATATATATATATATATATATATATATATATATATATATATATATATATATATATAGCATCATAAAATGGAAGCACTTCCATTTAGGACTAGTTTAGCCCTGCGAGCAAGTGGTTTGGGGTCATGTCAAATGCCTTGAATAGGTCTTTAACTTGGATTTGGCTTTTTCTCCTATTATGCCCCATTTTCCACTTCTTTTTTGCATAATTTTGGCATCCTGAATTGTAACTCTGAGATTCTTGACCTCAGGGTCAAGGTCAACCTCGACCTTGACCCAGGGTCTAATTTCAAGATTCCAAAGTTTCTGGATGTCGGGTTTCAGAAATATTTATTTCCCACTTCTGGGTCGATTGTTTCGGGCTGCGAAATGATAAAATCCTAAATTATATTTAATTTAGGTCCATTTCTAGGGGTTAAGGCTTAGATGAGAATTTAATTCTCCTATGTAGGCCTCTCTAAAATTTTGTGCCCTAGACTAGTATAAAAGGATGTTTTCTCCTCTCATTTCAATCCATTAAAAAATGCAATCTCTCAAGCAAGTGAAATCAAGAAATCAAGAAGCAAGAAAGAAGGAGAAGGAAAGCGTTCAAGCATTCATCCATCTTCAAGCATTCAAGATCTAATTCATCAAGGAGATCCATGGCAGCCATTGAAGGATACAATCTCTATGGAGCCCTCTTGTTGAAGATTTCCCCATTCACATCCATTCAAGCTTCTTCCTGTAATACCCCAAAAATGGGCTATAAGTACATTAACCTCCTACATCTACAAATCGAACAAAATCGACATCAAAGTCCTAACTTAAGGCACATCTAACATCATCGAATCATAATTGATTATCTTAAATTCTGCATCGGGGAATATTCCTAGTAATATTCCTAATTATCTTAATTATCTTTAATTTAATGATTATTTGGCGATAAATCACATTTATCCTAAAAATTTGATTAATTGAATATTTTCATATTTAATTAATTAGATTTAATATTTGCCACTTAATTGTGTAATTAAATTTAATTCTATCTATTATTAATTGTATTATTTAATTTTGACAATAAATCAAAATTCTTATCTTTAATTGATTAAATTCTTATTTAATTAATTAAAGCATGTTGTCATTATTTAATAATATAATTTTTAATAAAAGTTTGATAAAATAGTTAATTAACCCATAAATTAATTATTTTATTTCAAAAATCAGTTGAGTTGAGGATAAATCACTTTATTTATTTATTTAATTCTTAATTATTATGCATATTCAAAAGAAACAGTTAAACTCCAAATCAGAAAATCAATGCAAGTTATTGACTTTTTGGAACTCAACATCCTTTTGGAGTTCAAAAAGCTGATCTAAACTCTAATTTGAGTTAAAAAGCTATTTTTGCATGATTTTGAGAATTAACTATCTTTTATGATCAGATAACTCAAAAATCAAGATGAGTTAATTTGAGTGATTTATGGCTTTTCCCATGCACCTCCAAAGCCCTGGATTTCTATAAATTAAAGGCTTTAGCTCTTCACAAATCATCTCATATTTTGCACAATCACGCTGGAGAATTGGAATTGAAGAATCAAAGCTCTTGCGAATCGACATCTTTGTGAGATCAATCTTTTTTTTTTTTTGCATTCATTTAGATTCATATTTCATATCATTTTTAGATTAGCATAGCATATCAGTTTTCAATAGCATAGATTCATATCAAGTTTTTATCATTCTTATTGCATAGAAAAATTCAAAAAAATAGAATAATTGCATTCAATCTCATATCTAGATCAATTGCATTCAAATCCTTCATTTAGGTGTCGTCTAGGTCACTGATCTCGATAATAATCTGAGAACATTAATCTCGCACCTACTAGAAGGCAGTAAATCGCTTGGTTAGATAGCTTTCAATTTTGCACGATTTTGATTATAGCTAACCTCTAATATTTTACTGAGTGTTGTGTCTATAGATCAGGTACAATTTTCACACACACATTTCTGGCGCCCACCGTGGGGCAACCCACCTTTTGCATGCTGGTTTTGATTTTTTTGGGAGCTAAAACCCTAAAGTTTCAAAGATTTAATTTTATCTCCCAAACAGCTTGGATTTTTTGTCTAAAATTTTTTTTGCAGATTGGTGACATGTCAGGGAAGCTACAATAAAAAATTTAGAATTTTTTGAGATGTTTTGAATTTTTAATAATTTTTTTTTGAAATTACGGAAAAAATTAATATCTGACGCAAATCAGCATATTTTTCAAAAAAATTTATATTTTCGAAAATCTCTTGAAATTATACAGGGGGTCCATTTTTTTTGTTTTAAATTTGGACATGATATCATAGCTCAAATAGTCAATTTACAAAAACTAGTCTGTTTTGATAAAATGGGTCTCTAGGGCACAAATGAAGAGATTTTTCTTAAATTTTTGCATTTTTAGAAAGCTCTCTATTTTTTAGTAGGGGTCTCTATTCTGAATTTCTATTTTTGTGGCCAAAATCATATCAAAAAAATTAGATCTTGTTGACTAGGTCAAATGCAGCAAAAAAAAAGAAAGTTTTGTGATGGGTATGCACTTATTTTTTTACATGGTTCAATGAATGATATGAGTTGTCATTTGGGTTGATTGCTGGTTATTATTACTGATAATAATTTATTTTTAGAGCTAACCCTATGGTTTTCATAAGTTGAATATATTTTGCATATCTTGTTTGCTTGTTTGCTTGTTGGAGAGTTCGTCACTTGCTTGCATGGAAAAGCTCAACAAAAATTGCTAAAAATTAAGTAAAATCTACTAAGCGCGTTGCAAGGATCCTAGGTATTCTCCTTCATCTAATAATATTTTGATTTGGGACTTAAAATAAATCTCTTATGTGTCAAGCTTGTGTGCATCTTTTCATGCTTTTAATCTATTTCTACACACTTGCATAATTGATACTAGGTTGTGAACCCTTAAGGATTCATTAAGTAGTCTTAGAATACTTGTGATTGATCTTGATTGCTATCTTGGGTTATTAGACTCGCTAATCCGCCGGCCCCTCATTTCCGCCCCGTGGTTGCAATCTCAGCGCCATAAAGGGGAGGGGTCAACAGGACAGAAGCGTTAAATGTTCCACTTGGCAACCCTTTTGTGCTTTTAGGAACTCACTTGTTTTCTAAGTTGGGGACTCATTTTTAGCTTGTGTGAGGTGTTAAGTGTTCCACCTTGTGGACTCATCTCATATTCGCTTTAAGCGTTAAGTGTTCCTCTTTCTACTTTTTGGGTACTTTTGGTAGATTTACTTTCGGGAATATATCTGTGCTCACATAGTAATTAGGCCCTATGAACACTATTCATGATTCTTGAAAGATTGGATTCCCAGTGAAATCCTTCTTGACGATAGAATCCTTGTAGGTAGGGAGGATACTTAGTGCGTTTCACATTCAACTTGGTTAGTGCATCCTTTCTTATTGATCGACACATTCTCTCTCCGGAGAGGTTGATAGATCACGTAGGGTTGATATCATGAGCTTTGGTGAATCAAAATTGGTTAGTGTGTCTTCTCTTATTGATTGATACATTCTCTCCCCGGAGAGGTTGATAGATCACGTGGAGTTGATATCACAGACCTTGGTGGAACAAAACTTTGTCTTAGCGTGTCGGATTAATCTGCTTGTTTTGTTTGGGTTAAAAGTGAAGAGGTGTCAAAACCTTGAATCTGGAGCCAAGTCCCCTTATGGTATACTATTGTGAGTCATCTTTAGAGAGGGTTAACCGTAGCGGACAATCCCTTCACAGGGCAAACTGCATTGACGGAACCTCAAGCGGTAATAGCCATTTTCGCCATGGTAGTGACAGCCGCTATATAAATGTCCTTGTGGAAGAAATCTCCACGGGTATGGTTCATTGTTGGGTTGTCAGATCTCCCTAGCAGCTCTTGAAGATTAAGTTCTCGGACTGTGTCAAAACCCTGGTGCGCTGGGATTGGAGTTCACCCCTTTGAATCATAAAAGTTGCAGAGTCAAACCATTACTAAAAACCCTAGAGAGGCCAATTTTTCACTTTCAGGTATATGTGTGTTATTGCAAAACTTTTCAGAACATACACAATTAGTACTCTCAGGGATTAGCACACTTTGGTCACTTGATTGTTCATGCGCAAGGTTGCTTTTGCCCTTGTTCATTGTTTTCAGACGTGCTTGGAATCACTTGCTTGCTGTTCTGTGTGCTTATTTATCTACTTGGCTATTAAAAATGATCAAATCCGGTATAACCTTCAAAATCTGGACAGTACAATTTGCAAACAATCCAAAACTGAAAACCTTAAATTTTGCAAAAATTGACATAAAGTTCTTTCTGGAGTCAAAAGTCATTTCAAGAAGTCAAAAGTCGTACAAGTTTTGTCAAGTGTCATTTTAGTATTACCCAACTGTCGTATGAGTTTAGCAACTGTCATTTCATAGACTACCCAGTGTCGTACGAGTCTACAGAGTGTCATTTGGAAAAATTTGAGAGAGTTGTCAGAAATTGTCAAATTGCAAGATATCCAATGTTTCCAGCCTAGTTCCAGAATCTATCAAAAATATCATTGTGTCAAGAACAGAGCAGTAGCTATTGAGAATCTGTACACATGTCTCAAAGAATTAGTACACATGAGGAAGAAATTTTGATCGCCGCTATAATGAAACAGATACATGCTATGCAAGTCCAGCTTGACAAACTTGGGAAAGAAAAGGAACCTCTATACTCTTTTCCATTTGATAAAGACTTGTACATGTCACCGTGCCCCCGGAAAAAATTTGAGCAATACGATACCTCTTCCACAGAGAGTGACACATCTAGCTTTGGAGACTATGATGACTATGACGACAGACAATGTAATGATACCTATGACACCTCTGTTCCTAAGAGTCCTCCTCATCGTCCATTCCTGCTTACTACAAATGGGCCATCACATTGGATAGATCATGAGGGTGATCCATATGATTCTGATTATGAAAGAGACTTTGATGATTTCTATGCACAATACCTAGATGATCCATCTATTTCACTTGAGGAAGAGAAAGTTTACCACGCTGATTATAAACATGCATACTATAAGGATCTCTCCTCTAAGAACTCTCAGGCTGAAAATAAAGATTACACTCTCAAGCAAGATCATGTTAATGTTGGACCTTTGTCTTGTGATGGTTCCCTCCCATCCCCTACTTCCTCCAATACCCATACATTTCCTAAAGCTTCCGAGTCTTTCAAATCTTTCACAGAACCTTCATCTGACACAAGCCCTGATACTTTTCATGTGGTTCCCTATAGTTATCCCCCAGGGCTACCTTTTAAAGAAACTCAAGCTAACTTTCACTTGGCTGCAAAGACTTTCAATAATGATAAATCTAAAGAGCCTAAGCCTTCATATGCTACAATCCCTACTTCAGCTAGTCCTCCACCATCTCTTCCAAAGTCATCCATACAATCCCAACATACTTCCTTGTCCTTAGAAGTGGCTCCATGTCAAGAGGACTCTAAAAATGATAAAGAAAAGAACATAAAGAAAGATCAAGATCAAGAACCCTCCATGTCATCCACTCCTTTTCCCGATGTCTCTTATCCGCTTCATGGTTCTTTTGATCCTATACACCCTTTTTCATGCATTCCACCATGTCTTAAGTCTTCTCCTAAGCAAGATCAAGCTACTACTTACACTGTTGAGCTTATTGATAATAGTACTATTACTTCCAATGTTAAGCCTATTGAAAATATAAAAAAAAATTATGCGCTTATGCTATTCGAAGATCCTTGTCAAGATCAAAGTCTTTCATCTTCTTGTTCTACCACTCCATGTTCACTTCCACTTTCTACTCTTCCTAAGTCTTTGCAAGCTTTGAATGATCCTATCAAAGAAAATGCTCTTATTCAAGATGTCCATGATTTTATTGAAAATTCTAATGCTCACTCTAAAGATGCTGATATCCTTGGTTGTCATATAGATGATGATGAACTTATTGATTATCCTTTTGCATCTTCCACTTCCATCCTTGGACCTCTTCCACCACTGCAAAGATCTTCACACCTTCCTTCCATCTTGGGTCCTTATGTCCCTTCACTTTCCCCTCCTAACTCTCCTAATTTTCCATCCATCTTGGGTCCTTACATACCTCCATCTCCCATCTTTCCTCAAGATCAACATAGATGCATACCCTTGAATCCTTTTCATCCAACCACCCATCTAAACCAGTCATATCCTCCCTCTTCCACAAATCTCAAGTCTTTTGGAAGTAACTTGAATGTTCAATACAAGAAAAAGAAGCAATACAAGAATCCATCAAAAAAAGAAGATCACCATGTCTCCTCTAATCGACACGGAAACATAAAGTCAAAAGAGATATCTAAGAAAAAAACTACAAGACAAGTATGGGTTCCAAAATCCATCATTGAAGATATTATCTCTAGATCATCAAAAGGAAATAAAAAGCCTACGGCTATATGGATTCCAAAGTCTCTCTTGAAAGAGTCTAGTGTTGAGCAAAAAGTGAAATTGACATTCAAGCTTCCAAAGGCTTCCACTACATCTCCTTCCAAAAATATTCTTTCATTTCATGCGCCCAAACCTCAACCTCTGCTATCCATTCGACATATTCCTTCACGTATTCCTTTATTCACGTTTCCTCCACCCTCTCGCCACCCTTCAAGGTGTGTGTTTACATTGATCTTGCCTTCCTTTTCATCTACCCTTTCACAATCCTTCCATTCATTAACCTTCTACCTTCTATCCTTTTTCCTCATTTGCCTATTCCTCCTATCTTCCAACCTCACTCGCTTTACATAAAACCTTATCCTCCATTTTTCTCTTCCATCTCCCTTTCCCTATCAGCATCTTTGAGCATATCATTTTGAATCTTTGGTATATCATGGTTTATCTTTTCAAGGAGCACTATCTAAAAAGCTTGCCTTCTTCCAAAAAAATAAAAATAAAATAAAATTGAAAATGTGCCTTGGTGAAAACCTGGAAACAGGTGCCTTGGTAGCAAAAGTAAAGAGAAATAAATTCATCCTATGGTGAAAACCACTCCCTTGTGGCACCTTGGATAAGTACCATGATGAAAACCTGGCAATCAGGCATCATGCGTAGTTCTTCTACATATTTCATCCATCCCACCTTCTTTCTTTGATCTTGACAAGGTTGACCTATACATGAACATTTGGCTATTTTGTGAGCTATTTTATGATGATCTTGCTTTCATTCCTTCCATGTTTAGCCTTCATATCCATCTTCCTCCATTCATTTTCACCTGTCGCTATCCTTTTCCCCTTTGGTCTTGATCTAAGAAAGAAAGAGTAAAACATGGTGCTATGAAGCCTCTTGACATGTCTACTCCTTTGGATTGCATCCTTTCCTGCTCTTGCATTATGATTTTGTGCTTATCCTATGCTAGCCTTTCATTGCTTGTCCAAATGCGCTTTACATGACAATTTTTCCCTAGCTTGGGTACCCTTAAGGAGTTTTCCCTTGAAGATTTTTTCTCTTCATTCTCTTTCATTCTCTTGTCTTCCATCTCATCGACCAACTTGCCATTCCCTCTTGTTCTCCACCTTGCTAGACATTGGGACTACATGATATGATCTTGCTTGAGAGTTTGCAATGGAAAAATATGCTATCAAGTATACCAAGTATCAGAACAAGTATCAGAACCAGTATCAGAACCAATATCAGAACCAGTATCAGAACAAGTATCAGAATCAGTATCAGAACAAGTATCAAATCAAGTATCAGAACACCTACTGGGCCTACACCTTTTTCTTTCATTTATGGATCTGAAGCGGTACTACCTATTGAGGTTGAAATCTCATCACTAAGAATCAGAATGCATGGTCTAGTAACTGATGATGACTACAGAGTGTCTAGGTCGCAAGAACTAGAACTACTAGATGAACGCAAGCAAGCAACGTATGATCATCTCAGAGTGTATTAGAAAAGAATGTCTAGAGGCTACAACAAGAAAGTTAGACATAGAGAATTTCAGGTTGGCGATCTAGTGTTGAGAGAAAATCCTAAAAATCAATCACATCGAGAACGCAAGGGGAAGTTCAAACCCAATTGGTTGGGTCCCTTTGTTATCACTGCTACTTTTGGCTCTGGTGCCTATCAACTCTCAACGACTGAAGGAGAACAGCTCCGAGAACCAATCAACGTTCTCCATCTGAAAAAATTCTACGCCTAATTCATTCAGTGCTTGGTAAATGTCCTAAAAAAAAATCTTAAAAATCAGAAAAAGTCCTGAAAAAATGAACATCTTGGTGAAAACCTAGCAATAGGCGCCTTGATGATTCACAAAAAAATCAAAAAATATCAAAAATTCAAAAAAATTGAAAAAATGAAAAAATACAAAAAAAAAATGAAAAAGAAGAAAAAGTGCCTTGGTGAAAACCTGGAAACAGGCGCCTTGGTAGCAAAAATAAAATCTCTACCAAGATGGTGAAAACCTGGCAAACAGGTGCCACTTGTTCCAAAATACTCCATCTATCAGCACAATCTTGATCTTTCCCAGCTTTCAGTCTTGCTTTAGTTTGTACATATCTCCCGGTTTGTTTCTGCATTTCTAGTTTTCAATAAGTCGGTCTGTACACCAATCAGCTTGCGCATCTGTATCCTATCAATGTTCAAACTTGGGGGCAATCAATGTCATATCTTATAGTCTCCAATGTATCTTAGACGTGTCATATCTAGCCAGAGTCCTTTGAAGCTTCATTTGAGTCAGTCAGTCAGTCTTGTCTCCAGAAAGGATTTTGCATTTACAACAACGCAATCAAATATCAAACTCAAACTGAAAACAATCTGTGCTTTTTACATGCTTTTATCTCCTTGTATGCTTACTGATCCGCATTGAGATTTTTGCATATTGTGTCCCTTCGAGCTCTTCAATGATGTCCTTTATAGGATTTAGAGAGATGACTGGGGGCATAATCTTTTCTTGATCTTCTGCTTGTATGTGAAAATCTAACAGCTTTGGAAATTTTGGATTGAAATGGTGTCCGACTATAAGAGCCTCTATCTCAAATTGGATGGCCATGCGTACCTCGACCATTGATACCCAAAAAAAATTCAAGGACGTTTGATCTAACTATTATCTTTTTGAGTAAGTTCTTTCTCCTACTGTGGAACGCAATCTTGCCTAAGGATGTGAACGATAAAGGGTCACTACGGGTAATTCACATTGGATTTAGAATGATCTCTTGACTGTTTGATGTGTTTGCAATGCAAGGTGTACTCAGGTCATCACGACGTGTATGTTTTGATGCTTGTACAAATTGCTATATCAAAATGGACATGATATTCAGGTCATCCTGGCATTTGTGCCTTGATGCTTATATTTAATCCAACATTTTGAAAATAAAGTCAATATTCATATATCCATGGTTGTTGTCCAGTGGGTGTTGTATTGATTCTTGCGCATACAAATCGATATTCATATGTCTATGGTTTCATGGCTAGTGGGCATTGTATTGATTTATCCGGTTACCTAAAAGTTCAATGATGATAACAAATCGACATATGATCAGTGACTAGGTCCTCGGTCTTAGGTTGCATTTCATTTTGCATGTCTCATTTCATTTCGCATGTTGCATGATCTCACAATGATTAAACGAACTCCAATGCTTAAACGATTCTTCAAATCGCATCTTCCAGTCTAACAAGAGCTGAATCTCACACGAAGGTTCCTCCAATGAAATAGCAAGTAGAATCTTTTTTCGGGATCAAAATTCAAATCTGAGATCATTCATATTATTAACTACTTGCATATTCGACCTTCAATCATCACAGAAATCTAGTATTCAACTTAACTGATTATCTTACATCACACTATCAAAATTTCAACTTGGTCAACCATGGTCAACTCATGGTCAAACCTAGTCAAATTCGGTCTCCAAGACCTCCAAACGATGCAGAATGCATTCTCGGATGTGTATAACCACACTTCTCAAATCAATTAACATGCTTCTAAACTATAACGATGACTTTTCTTGTCAGATTTCAATTTTAATCCCGAAGGGGGCATGGTATTGCACATCATTCAAAGTCTGTAAATCAAATTCTATCGATCAAATCTATCAATATCTTTCATCAGTGATCAAGACAACAATCACGTCTAGTCGCTGATTCATCAAAAGTCCTCATCGCTTGGGGCAAATCTATCATCACTTGGGGCATATCAGATTCATCGATCCATATCAATTTGGTATTCTCCTAATCTTGTAAACTGTATCAGTTTTTGCAACCATCAGATCATAGTGTTCTTTCCTTGGTTCTTCGACAACTGAAGGGTTTGGATGTGATACTTGCTAGTTCTGCTAAGACAATCGAGTCTAGAACGGGTCACTCACTTCTTATCAATCCTAAGGTTTAGAATCAGGCATTTTGACACTTTTTCGCAATCATAGGTTCATTTGCTGCTACAGTGAACATTATCTCTGGTCATTCGGGACCTATTATCTCCATATCAAATCAATATCAATCAGCTTCTGTCTCATATCAATTATTAATTTCAAACATCAGTTTCATATCTCTATCAAACACAGACTATCTTTGAACCACTGCGCTTCGCACAGTAATTCAAAGAGGGGCAAAATGTAATACCCCAAAAATGGGCTATAAGTTCATTAACCTCCTACATCGACAAATCGAATAAAATCGACATCAAATTCCTAACCTAAGGCACATCTAACATCATCGAATCATAATTGATTATCTTAAATTCTGCATCGGGGAATATTCCTAGTAATATTCCTAATTATCTTAATTATCTTTAATTTAATGATTATTTGGCGATAAATCACATTTATCCTAAAAATTTGATTAATTGAATATTTTCATATTTAATTAATTAGATTTAATATTTGCCACTTAATTGTGTAATTAAATTTAATTCTATCTATTATTAATTGTATTATTTAATTTTGACAATAAATCAAAATTCCTATCTTTAATTGATTAAATTCTTATTTAATTAATTAAAGCATGTTGTCATTATTTCATAATATAATTTTTAATAAAAGTTTGATAAAATAGTTAATTAACCCATAAATTAATTATTTTATTTCAAAAATCAGTTGAGTTGAGGATAAATCACTTTATTTATTTATTTAATTCTTAATTATTATGCATATTCAAAAGAAACAGTTAAACTCCAAATCAGAAAATCAATGCAAGTTATTGACTTTTTGGAACTCAACATCCTTTTGGAGTTCAAAAAGCTGATCTAAACTCTAATTTGAGTTAAAAAGTTATTTTTGCATGATTTTGAGAATTAACTATCTTTTATGATCAGATAACTCAAAAATCAAGATGAGTTAATTTGAGTGATTTATGGCTTTTCCCATGCACCTCCAAAGCCCTGGATTTCTATAAATTAAAGGCTTTAACTCTTCACAAATCATCTCATATTTTGCACAATCACGCTGGAGAATTGGAATTGAAGAATCAAAGCTCTTGCAAATCGACATCTTTGTGAGATCAATCTTTTTTTTTTTTTGCATTCATTTAGATTCATATTTCATATCATTTCTAGATTAGCATAGCATATCAGTTTTCAATAGCATAGATTCATATCAAGTTTTTATCATTCTTATTGCATAGAAAAATTCAAAAAAATAGAATAATTGCATTCAATCTCATATCTAGATCAATTGCATTCAAATCTTTCATTTAGGTGTCATCTAGGTCACTGATCTCGATAATAATCTGAGAACATTAATCTCGCACCTACTAGAAGGCAGTAAATCGCTTGGTTAGATAGCTTTCAATTTTGCATGATTTTGATTATAGCTAACCTCTAATGTTTTACTAAGTGTTGTGTCTACAGATCAGGTACAATTTTCACACACACACTTTCTATTCTAAGATCCATTCAAGATTGGTGTTGAAGATCTAAAGACAATTGATTTGAGACATCTTACATCCAATTTTACATTCATTTAGAGCATCCATACTTGTGGATTCAAGAATTCAAATCCTCCACAAGGGTTTCAACATAGGCAAGGTGAATTGTTTCATTTACTTTGTTTATTACTGCAATTTCAATTCAATTTCAAGGTTAATTCCTAAATTGGGGTTTGACCAAGGAAAACCCCTCATCCCCCAACAAACAAAACTATTTTTCTTGCAGGAATGGGTATGGAACATCGAATTACAGTGCAAATGTGGATACCCTTTTCGAAAAACTTTCAGGATTCGCAAATAGAATTTTCGTCAAAGCAGTGCAGGTCAAGGTAGAAATAAAGGGGTCAAGGTCGACCTTTCTACCTAGGTTAAGGTTGACCTTTTTCAGAAAAGAAAAAGGTTTCTGGGTTTTCTCTATCTCTGTGTTTCCAGGCTTAGATTCGGGTGCATAATTTCCTGAAGCTAAGTACAGACACCAGAAAACAACATTTTCCAGATCTGTCATATTTTGAGGTTAGTATTCATCTTCAATTCAATTAAGATTTTAATACTCCCTTCCATAACGGAATATAAGGTTTTCTCCTTTCTTCATATTCTCCATCGATTGATTCATTTATGCATTGACCATCTTCTTGTGGTTAATCAATTTGGATCCTTCCTTTGGGAATTTGGGGTTAAGAAGAAGATCTTACCTTCCCCAATCATATATACCATACATTACACCTTGATCTCCCTTTTTATACATTACATTTTGGTAACATACACAACTATCAATATTTAAATCTTACATTTTGGTGAACCCACGATAGACAACTCTTTCTTTTATGGTGTTAGATCTTGCAGGTATTAGCCTTCTTTTATGTGTTTGCATTTACATTTCATATAAAGAAAAAATACAAAAATGTTTATTTGTTGATGCTTTGTGTTTTCCTAGTTTAGCTCATTTGCATTGCATTGGTATATGAGCTTTACTACCTCTAGTCCTACTTATAATATTCTAGTTAGAAGAAGTCATAGACTTATGGGTTTCTTTGATCCTGAGTCTTCCTCTCCTCTCCTTACAATTCCAGATGACAATTTGATTACTCATTATTCCAATCCTACTATGGAGCATAACTCTTCTCGCTCATCTCATGATGAGGATGATTCTTTAAGAGTTCCTCCTAAACAAGTCCAAAAACTTTCAACTGAACTTGATAAAATGTGAAATTGGCTTAGTCAAGAAAACCATAATCAAGACTTTATTCAAGCTATAGATGCCCTTAAGAAAGTCCTTCATGATAGTGATCAAGGTTTTAATCTATTGTGTGGTATTACTCATCTTGTGCATTTAAATGTTAAACCTTTATCTCAAGAAGCTCAAGATTTAGGATTCACTCCTCATGTCACTAGTGTGGAACCTTCTTCCATTCCTTTACCTAGCATTCTTACTTATACTCCTCCTTTAGTGACTACTTTGGCTCCCTCTCTTCCTATGAGTGTTCCACCTATGTCCCTACCTACTTCAAAACCTTCTTATCATAATGTTCCTTTTACTTATTCCAATCCTCTTCCAACTGTGGTTCCAAGTGTTCCCCTAGTTGTTTCTTCCATTCCCGCCACTTCATACACTTTACCTAGTGTTCCTAGTGTTTCTAATGTTTCTATGCCTCAAACTTCATCTAATGATTCCACAATCATTAGTTTGGCTCAAACTGTGTCCTCTTTACAACAACAACTTGTGTCTTTAACTCAATCCAAGTCTAGCATTCCTACATGTGATATGGGTAGTCCTTTATCCCTAGACATTATTCATGCTCTTGTTCCTCAACAAGACGATATGCCTCGTCTTGAGAACTATAATGGTAAGGGAGACCCTATTACTTATGTTAAAACATTCCAAATCTTTTTTAGTGACTGATGAGTTTAGTTTATGGATTGTTTAGTTTATGATTTTCTGAGTCTAAACTTAAATATCTTATGGTTTTCATAAATATTATGCAGACTTTTATGTTTCTATGCTTTAGTCATGTGTATATATGATACTTTTGAAACTGAAGGAAAATACTAAATATATATATAGACTAATGGATATTATGATGAAATCTTGTATTTCTCTTCTCTAGTGTTAATGGGTAGTGTTCCTGCAGCCGTGTGACAAGGATGCGTTAAAATAGGAAAACTTATTATAAATCTTTGCCTTGGATTTGTGTTGCGGATTTTGGTATGCTAACCTTTTGTAGGGGAAGAATAAGTCAGAAAGGAGTAAGGACTCAATGATGAAGTGGCTCCTTCAAGGTGAGTAACTATTTTCAAATTTTATCATGGCTCCACTACTTCCATAACCTTGCGGTTGCTAACACAAACTGAGTCAATCCAGTTATCGGGTGTTCCTATATTCTTGAAGCACTAAATATGGTTTATCCTCTTAATGATGATGTCATTCCTATAACTGAAGTTGTTATGCTTATGTAATGAAGGACCTAGTTTTTAGGTGTTCTATTTTCTCAGTTGCTTTTAAATAAGCTAGAACTTATGATTTTGAGCTAGTTAGATGTTTTGAGGAGTTTATATTGTAATCCAGCAACAAAGTGAATACACTTTGATATTCCATCTTGTACTTGTGTTTTGTTAAATGAATATATGATAGTTCCAGATTTTAACATCTGAGTTTTAAATCTATTCACACTTTCATGGGGGCCCACGTGGGAGGTGAATCCCCTGTTCATGTTCAAGTAGGACTTAGTTAAGTTTCTTTGAAGTTGATAAGCATTGTTTCTCCTACAGCCATTGGTAGAAGACCCATCGGCTATTTCTTGCAGCATAGATTTACTTTTTAAGCATTATTAGTTTACTACTGAGCATTTCCTTTAAGTTGTGAGTTAAGTTATAGTTTCAGTTCTTAGTATAAATCTCCTGTAGTAATACATTTACTTTAGTAGTGATGAATTTTGAAGAGAACTAAAGCACAGACCTTGCAGCCACCATCTCAAGCTCACGTTCCTGGATTGATACATTTAATGAAGTCCAAAATGATATTCTAAGTAGACAAGTGATAATTTTAAGCAATGAATCACTTTGAAAGAATGTCCAATCCTTGAAGTTACTAGGGTATTATTTTGACCAACCATTTTTGGCGTCGTTGTCGGGGATGGTGTCAATTTAGTTTAACCCAGAAGTCATTAAGTTAGTTTGCATTCTGCATTATTTTTCATGCATAGACGTAGGGACCATCTTGGGAGATTCCTACCTAACTTTATTTAGGAAGAAGCATTTGAGGTTTTCAACCCAGCATTTGAGGAACCCCAAGTTGAGAACTTGCAAGAAGAAGAACCATTTGAGAACGTGTTTGCTGATGCCTATGACCAATTGCCTTCATCACCATCATCTGAAGAATCATACCATTTAAATGTCCTTTTTGCTGACCCAGAATATCTAGATAATCTAATGTCTCAGCCTACCTTCCCTTTTCCTATTCCTACTCAACAAGGTAACCAAAATTTGAAGAACATTCCTACTGCTGCGCTTCCTAAATTCTATGGACTCATCATAGAAGATCCTGAGACTTTCCTCTTTGAGTTTGATATCCTATGCAGGAGCTATGACTACACCACTGATGGCCATAAGCTAAAATTGTTTCCCTCTACTTTAAAAGAAGCTTCTCTAAGATGGTTTATGAGCTTGGGTGCCGATGTTGTAGCAGATTGGACTGCAATGTGCAACCTGTTTCTTTCAAAGTATAAAGAGTATTGTAGGGGGAGAGACTTAAAAGGGGATCACATATTTAAAATGTCCCAGAATATATGACCAAATAAACTACCAAAAATTGTAGATAAATGACCAAAATTTGGTCACGTGACCAGTGGTAGTTTATTGCCAATCATTTATCTCATGACCAAATTTATGACTAAACTATTTTAGTCATTGATTTGGTCATATATTTAGTCATTTATTTGGTCATTTATTTGGTCATTTGGTAGTTTATTTGGTTATTTATTTGATCATTTGGTCATTTATTTGGTCTTTTGGTCATTTATTTGGTCATTTGGTAGTTTATTTGGTCATTTATTTGGTCATTCATTTGGTCATTTATTTGGTCATTTATTTGGTCATTTATTTGATCATTTATTTGGTCATTTATTTGGTCATTAATTTAGTCATATATTTAGTCATTAATTTAGTCATATATTTAGTCATATTAGGGCACGATGGAATCAAACCATCATCCTCCTACTTGTAAAGTAGGTGCTCTTCCATTGAGCTACTACCCTTTAAAGAATAATCATACCATGTATACTAGTACTTTCCACTAAACATGATTTCAAGTTTTTTCATCTATAGTTCAAGGGCCATCTTCTGAGAAGATTACAATTATGTAACACAACACAACAAAGTACAACTCATTTGGATCATCTAGAGTTGGACAAAGAGCTCTAACATTATCCATATGACTCAAACATTGAACATTTATACTATGTCGCATCCTAAACTTGTGCCAAGTACTAAACTTCTAAATATATTTTGATGAGTCATGACAATGACAACTTAAGAGTAATAGGTCAAGGTCCACCATGAGGTCTTGTGGATAGTGTGGGGATAATGAAGTTACAAATAATCAAGCCACCTAAGAGATTTGAATCTCTAATTGTCAACTGTATAAATTTCCGTGATTTTCTTTCTAAATTTGCAATATAAACCAAGGATTATTTTATGATCTATTTATATAGTCGAGGTTTTTATGCCCTTTATTAACTATTGATTGTTATATTTCACTTGATTTTCATCCTCTTGTTTCTATTTACAAACATGTATAATTTTTTATTTGTTTCATGTGCATGAATATCATTCTGATGGATATTAGTGGCCTTGTGCAAATTTGCAAGCAAATCATAGATATGATTGGCTTTGTACTGGTTGATCTTTCCTTTTTCAAAAGAAAGAAGAGTAGAATAATATAGATTGATACTTTTCACTTACTTGTGAACTCAGATTCCTCGCTTTGCCTTTGAGAAGTTTCTAGGCTCACAACCAATTCTTACAACACAAATGAAATCTATGGGAGAAGTTATGGCTTTGGGCCGCACATTCCAGAAATCATTTTAGAAAACTCTTCGATCATTGGAAACTGGTCATTCTGGACGGGGTTGTGAGTAGTTGAAGGAGCTGGACTGGGATTGGAAACAACTTAAGTATAGTCTAAGAGTTCCTGGTCCAGAGAGGATGTATGTACTCTATGCGGCCATGAAAAGGGGTATGACTCCACACCATGGAGAAAAATACCAAAGCACTCTTTTAAAGGATCGGGCACACATGCAACACTCAAGAGTTCCCCTCCTGTTTTAAAAATCTTATACCCTGATATTCCATTTTAGAGGTACAAATAGGCAACAATGATTAAAATCTGGCAAAAAAAACAATTCAAGTCCCTTATCTGACAAGGAGAAGAAATTTGGAGAAGGTGATGAATTAAGATGCTGCATATCACATGCAGTAATGGCATTAATAATGTATCCTGAGAGATCACTGCTTACCTTAGCAGAAAAAGCCTAAAGGAAATTGGAAAACACTCATGTTCATCAAATAATTAGCTACACCATTATTCACATGGTAACAATGATTGAATGATCTATTTGAGGTTGGTGTTGATGTGCTTTATTTCATTAATTACACTCTTGATCTTCCAATGTTGCAAATATACTTTCAAATTAATATGACTATTGATAGTCACTAGTGAGTCTCCTTCCACTCTAGATACTGGTATTTCATTTGACTTGCCAATTTTAGAAGCATTGACTTCATTTAAGCATCAAACTTGCTGAGTAATGTGGTCTTAAAAGTAACAACCACAATTATTTAAAAAATGAAAACCAGGCCCCTTGGGAAGATCCATCTAAACAGTTATAGACTTGGTCTGTCAAAATCCACAAGAATGGTAGGCACATTTGGTTGGGGAACCTCAGTTCTTACAAATATAGAACACATCTCCTATGATGTTTTGAATTGTCTCTTCAATTATGGCTTCCACAGCTTCCAAATGAATTTCCCCATATCTTGAAGAAACTATAATTTTAGCCAAATCTGAATTGGAAGATTTGACTTTAGATGCTTTAGACATAGATTCATCAAAAGAAATGTTATACACCACTACATCCTTCAACCTTAGTTTCCCGTTTTCAAATTATTTGTTGTCTCTAGGTTAGTATTATATGTCAAATTGAAATCAAATACTTGTTCACTCTGTGCAAAATCCTTTTGTGCAAAATTGAATAGTTCCTTGACCCAAATCCTCTATCAGACGACTGATCTCCGTGACACCAAGTGTCCCACAACCAAAAACCCTTTCCTGCACATCACTCCCCACAACAATAGAGGGAGATTCAGGGCCAAAAAATTAGCCACAACTTCACTTTTGAAGTCAGTAGGAGACCTAACCTCCCCTTAAAAAGATGGGGTTTTTTGCTATTCACAAGAACTAGAGCTCCTCAGTGGGAGAAAATTGGTCGTAATGTCCTCATGAAAATGAAAATCTCCTTAACAAGAGAAGTGGCAAATGAACTTGGAAAAGCACATCAAATCACAAATCTTCTTTATGTGTGTACAAAGATCAAGTTAGTAGTATTTTCTTCCATACAGATCTAGCAAAAGCATAGTTAAAAATATTGTCCCATAGATTCAAGCTGTGACTCACTTTCATTTCAACCCTTGACAATACTTCTCTCGCAACAAATTTATGATGTATCAACAACTACATCTAAAGTCAAATTTTTATTTCAAACAAGAAGGCCACAATGTGGAAAATATATTAGCCCATCTCCACAAAAGATTTTAGAATTCTCATTTAGCATTAAGTCCCTTAATAACCTCAATGGAGTTACTAGCTTCAAATACAAATGCAAGCTGAAACCCTTGCATTGCATTGGCATTAAAATGACAATTATTGGAAATTTTAACCTTTTGACTAGGAGATTTCCATCTCCCTATTGTTGAACACATAAAACCATGAGCTCAAATTGCAAAGAATGGCACAGGTTTGCCATGGATACACCGCTAGAGAGTTCTCAATCTAGATTCTTCAAAAATTGCTTGATAATTAGTGCTCAGTAGCTATAGTTGTTGCAAACCCCTCTGCAGTAGATAGAAATCAAACTGACATCAGATAAATTAAAGCACAACAGAAGAGAACATTAAATAGTAGCCATATATAAAGAATTTTACATAACAAAAGCTAACTAAGGAGGACTGCCAGTTGACTCTTCATCCCTCTTTAGATCTAATTTCTTTTCCTCCGTAATTTCAATCATTACGGTTATTTAATCATTGTAAATCTAAGTTTTGTAATCAATTCAATGTAATTTTTCTGGGCTTTGATTGTGTAAAGATTTTTAACATCATTTCGGATCACACTCTGTGATGAGTCCTGTTGCTCTCTTTTCCATCTTGATGATGGATCACGGAGTGTGATCTGAACTATTGATGTTAAAAACCTTTACATAATCAAAGCCTAGAAAAATTACATAGAACAATATAAATTGATATCCTATTGGCTGCCTTCCCTCTTATTTACAAAATTTTCCCTACAGATATAACCTCCAAACTATCCGACAGATGCACAAAAATAAACAGCCAAAATAAACTCTGCTACGCTTAATTGAAGTTCTCCAATTTACTCAGTTGCACAGGACAATACCATTTCCAACTTGAAGATCCACAAGCATCTAGATGAGATAATATAGACATTGTCTTTCTGATCCAGTGTTGTTGAAAGTGTTAGGTGAAGATACTGCTCATAAACTATGGAAGAAAATAGGTTCATTTTATCATGAGGTT
Source organism: Chamaecyparis obtusa (assembly GCA_027943335.1). NCBI lineage: Eukaryota > Viridiplantae > Streptophyta > Pinopsida > Cupressales > Cupressaceae > Chamaecyparis > Chamaecyparis obtusa. The sequence goes on from BSBK01005448.1 coordinate 490,030, forward strand.
TATGCACAACATCAACATTGACATGAGGTTTATGCTGAAGAAACCCACATGGCATGAAAACTCTAGTGAAGATGGGGTTGTGCCTTCTTATCATGTCTTCAACTTTCAAGGATACAAGATATGGCTAAACTTTAGGTCAATGCAAGGTCATTGAGCTGTCTACAAGTTGTTTCAACCTCCTAACTTTCTCTTCAATGGATAATCCACATACAAATTACATTTTTATTTCTACACCTACACTCTAGTCTACCACAAAACCTGTTATACTGTTACAAGTAGTGGTTGTCATTGCACCAAAAGATTGACCTGTTAATGCCCGATACAACCACTAGACTTATAGAAGACACAGGAGGCAGTTAAGCCATGTCATGAATCCCAAGGGGAGCGCTAACCATTTTTCCAACAATCTCCCCCTCAACATTACCCGAGGGGATTTGAACCTGTGACCAAGCTCTGATACCACTTGTTACAAGTAGTGGTTGTCATTGCACCAAAAGATCGACCTATTAATGCCTGATACAACCACTAGACTTATAGAAGACACAGGAGGCGGTTAAGCCATGTCACAAATCCTGAGGGGAGCACTAACCATTTTTCCAACATATACATCACCTCACAGAAAAAATACATATTTATCATTTAAGATTCAAAATGGCTGGCAGTTGTTAATGACTCATTCTGAGAAGATGTAGTCACCAATTGTTAATTAATCAGAGTGTAAATATAAATGGTCTAGGGAAAGTCTCAAAGAGTCATTTCCAATTCCATCTAGGTGATTTTTGGTTGTACTTTCATCTTTGAACAAATTTGTCAGCTTTTGAAACTACGAAGATACAATGACCTCCAAAAATTAGATGATTTTTGATAAATTTGACAGTTGCCAAATATGCCAAGATGACATTAGATGACTTCTTCTAGTAGACTCGCCTCTTCTCCACTTGATTTCTTTTTCCTAGTTACAGATTAATTTCACATTACCTATCTTTCTTCAGTTCAAAATGTAGCAAACTGCTATTTGATGGAAGGAAGACAAGGGTCAGCAATAGCAATCCAATTTTGAATTTTGAGGTAGCAGCTCACAGAAAATGTGCACACTGCACACCATATCCATAATGCCTTAGAAACTAATAATGAAAAAAGTTAAACTATGTACAAGGTTTTGCATTGCTTAACTTTATTAATTGCTTTTATAACATTACTACGAACTGCATCATTGAAGAGTGCAGAAATCATTAAATCTCAAAACTGGCTAAACAAAAAAATAGACATGTCTAAAGAGCATATAAATATATGGAATTGTGCATCCAAACTCCAAGGTGACTAATATAATGATAGAAATAGTAAGATAGAACTATGACAGTTTATTCAGATTTATTGTCTCAGCCAGGATAGACATTTTAGAAGTAGAAATATAGAAAAGGAATCAGTATAAATTGAAAAAAAGTCACTGAAATACTAGCTAGAAAAGTTGACTCTCATCCAAGCTGTTCAAAGATGATTTTCATTATTTTCTTATATTATTAGTGTAATTCAAGAAAAGAATATTCAATATTATAAAGTATAAATAATAACTCCTATGGATGAAGGCATGCACCCAATTTCCTAGTTGTGAACTTACTGCCCTAGTCATATGCACACTATAGGAAGGGAAATCGTAGTAATGTAGATCGCGACATTACCCTACCTGCTAAACAGAATATTTAATATTATAAATGAAGCTTCAATGAAAAAAACCAGGGTAAAACATTATGTGACAAACAAAATAACATTCAAAACCCAAAGAACAACACTTAAAAGGGTAGTAAAAACACCAACCTGCATAGCAAAATTGAATGTCATGAACTCCACAATGGGTTTCAATCCAGAATATGCTACACCAACACCAATGCTAGTAAAACCAGCCTACAATGGTAGAATACATGCAAACATAAATTGGCTATATTTGAAAAATAAAAGATATAAACAAAATAAATCTTTTGCAAGAGTTTCAATTAGCACATATAACATCCACAAGCTTACAAACCTCAGTAATTGGGTATCAAGAACCCTGTTAGGTCCAAAATTTTGGAGATGTGGACCAAAGAAAGGTTACATAAAATTGGGGAAACGTTAGGTCTCATGGTGGATATGGAGATGGGAAGAGAGGATTGAGCTCTTTTTTAAGAATAGGAGCCACTCAAATAATGGACTACTCACCAAAGTGGGAATATGGGAATAGATAGTTGAAATTGAAGAGGATAAATTCTACTACATAACATGTACAAGGAAGATACATTCAATAAGAATATGTCCTAGAACAAATAAGGAACCAAAAATAAAATGGAGGGAAAAATAGGAAGGCAGAATCAAATGGCCAAAAGATAAAAATAGAGCAGGAAGGAGCCAAGGAAAAAGAGAAAGAAGAAATATAGAAAATAATTGAGAAAGAGGATAGTTCAATCCAGGCCCAAAATGCTATGATAGGGGAAGAACATAACAACAAAGAGGAGATGGATACTGAGCCTAATATAGCTCTAATATTATACAAACAATCAAAGAGTGTGGACATAGAGAACCAAAATGAAGTTTATGACAATAAAAAAATAGTAACGGCGGAGGAGAATATGGACAAATATATTTCACAGGATATGCAGACATCAACACAAAGGACAGAAAATTCAGACTAAGTGAGCATTGTTAATAGGTTTGAGGTCAAATTCTAACTTACAGCATTCGTATTTCCCCCTGTTGAGAATCTTCAGAGGCCATCTACTTTTGACCATTCGTATTTCCCCCTATTGAGAATCTTGAGAGGCCATTTGCGATTAACATAGTTCTTGTATAATTGAAAACACAAGAGAAAATCATAATGAATGTGAGTAATACAAATAGAAGACAGATAAATCAAGTACATCACAAAACTAATGCAGCCCAACAGTCAATGTACCTGTTACAAAGAAAGTTTGAATGTAGCAGCATCTAGCAGTGCACTGATGATAATAAGAAGACCAAGAAATGATGAATAGAATCTGCAAACCATAGTGAACCAACCAAATAGAAATTTAAAAAATATAAATCATACAGAACAGAATGGGAGGGAACATATTTTTTGGTAACAAAAGGAAGATTCAATCTGCACACACCTTTTCCAGCACAGAGAAACTCTTTGGTCGGATTCATAATGTTGGTGACCACTACCGCATATATACTTGTCTTTGGAAATTTTCTCTAACACCATTTTCTATGAGGGGAAGGACATCATTTTGTTGCCAAGCATAGTGGCATAACACAGGAGGCCTACACATGTGTTCGACAAAACTCCTCGTTGGCTGTGGGCGTTCGGTGGGAAGCTACTCACTGGCTCAACCCTTTCAATCTCATCAATGGATGTGGGCATTCGGTGCCAAACCTCTCGTTGGCTATGTTGTCGGTATTAACTTCTGGCTGGCATTAGAAAAGGGGTTACAATTGGTAGGAGCAAGCAGGCAGAGCAACAGGATGAGAAGTTTTCGGTGTTTGTGGGGCTAAAATCCCACACAAATAATGCCTATCGGCTCAAAAATATACTAGCAGTCACATGCTTTTGTGCATGCAATGATGAGCCGATAGGGATTTAGAGGTCATCAGTGCCAGATAGAACATGGAGGGGGTTGTATACTGCAACTTTGCACCAAGTTGGTTTTGTAGAAATTACAATTACAGAAGTGAGAGAAAATGTATGGAGGCAGATGCAAATGCATCCTATTTGATTCAAAACAGGAGCACAATTACAATTCTAGATTATGTTTGATTCAAAAGAGGAGCACAATTGCAATGATGGATTTTGTTTGTCTGTTAACAAGAGCATTACTATGTTTCATGTTGCCTCCTTTAAACACATTCATCACAATCAAATTGAACCAAAAAAATGTTCCACAAAATTAACCTATCCATTTAGATAAAGTTATTGTTGTGAAACACATACACATATCAATGAAAACAAACATTTTTCAATTATTTATGTTGAAATAAAGCTCTAGTGCTCCCCCAACTGCAGTCCATTTCCTCAATCCAAGCAATCCCATTTCTTTGAGAAAATCCACAACAATTTTAGTCCAGTTGAAGGGTTTCCTATGTTCTTCCTTGTGAGATGTCATCCACAACCCCTGTTGAGAAACTCGTATCTGAAGCCTGTAGCCTACAGTTAGTAACCAGAAAACCAATATGAACAAAATATTGTCTTATGAATTTTAAAAGAAGCAAAAATGAGTCTTTTATTTATTTTTTAATATAGAGAGATTGCAGGGGAGTATGCTAAGGAAATAAGAGTCCTCACCTCGATGCTCTTGGCTGCAATTTTTGAAGCTATAGAGCTGAATTCTAATAATTTGAATACAATATTTATGAAGCATAGACAAATGATGAACATAGATTACTATCCACCTTTCTTGAATCTTGATCTCACCCTTGGCATAACACCTCATTCACATGCAGTAGGCATCACTGTACTAATGCAAGGACTTATTAGCGGCCTATAACTGCGCAAAGATTTTAAATGGGTTGCAGTAGAATCCACACCCAATGCCTTTGTGGTGAACCTGGGAGATTAGCTATAGGTTTATTATAATATATAAGGAATTAAATTTTAAAGACTTCAAATTGGACAAATCTCTATTGGAATCCATTACTGAAGGTTGGAACAATCATTTAATTTTAATTTTAGGCAAAGAACTTTCATGTCCCCTTTTTTGGATGATAAATGTTTGACCACCATTGGCAACTTTGCATTTCTAGTTTTCTATACAATGTAGCTTGGGAAAAAGGTCTCCCTAAAGTCATTGAGGTAAGTCTAGATAATTGGTCATATATGCAAAAACTTGACTATGTTTAGTTGCTTTTTAAACATAATATATATTACTAATATCACCAGTTTTCTCAGGATTACCATAAAGAACAAATTATTCTTTAGGCACCCTAAAAATTTTAACAAAAGTTTATCACAACCAAAGTGGACAAGTATTTGTATAAGAAGAATGGGCAAAATTAAGCTATCAATTTGGGTATTGTTGTTTTAAAATACATTTGAAATGTTAATAGAAACTTCTATAAGTCCTCTAAAAATGGATTTTCAAATCATTTCGAATCCAATTTGAGAGAAATGCATGTTGGGGTTAGGTGTGCCAAATCCTCATACAAACAATACTAATGTTAAATGTATTGCAGCAACTTGAATATTATTCATCAATAATAGCAACATATTTACTTTCAAATGTTGTGTGCTGCCAAGTTAACCTCAGCTTGAAATGACAATATTAAAATGCTATTTTGGGTGAAGTGATAGCTGTGATCACAAAGAGATGTCTTCCTCGATGCTAAGCTAAGGAAATACTAGTTACAGCCCACAAGAATTGACGGAAAGAACATACAACATCAGCTATGGCACCAAGATAAGATGTAGATGATGAATGAAAACAAAGACAATGATCATAGCTTTATGATGTTGTTGCATAAAACCAGTTGGCTACAACTCCATGTCACATGACCATGAAACAAAACCCCACCATCTAATCTATTTTATTGCAGCCAGCTTCCATAGGGATGCCTATCTACAAAAAAATTGTCTCCATATACAGATGTAACCTTGTTTCAAACATATCAAGCAATTGCTAATTATTTAGGTTAACTACCATAGTTATACCTCAAAGGTTGCAATCTACTCAAGTAAGTGACAAACTCCTCTTTTGACATTCTCTAAACCAAACAATTTTTTTCCTTTGTCATAGCAAATAACAATACTAACATTGAGGGCTGTCAAGCAAAACTCCAAATCAAATCTATACATCCACATTAAATACCCAAAATCTTTACACAAATCAAATAATAATCTAAATACCATATCGATTCAGCACTATGGTAACTCCTCAATGATATCACTTTGAAATAGAGATGGAGCTCTATGCAAATTTTGGTTGGAATCACCAACATGAAATCTCAAAGTTTTTGTTCCCAAATTCCAATGCAATCTCAAGGGTTCTAGTTCTTGGACCCTGCAACCTCAAGATGTTTTTTTTTGGATTGAATTTTTGAACAAAACTGCTTTGAAAAATAAGAGAATTTGATAATATCAAACTTGGTAATTGGAATTTTAGAACTCAATAATCATATCAACATATTTGGATATAGTAATAGGATATGAATAAAATACATTTTCCATTGAATTTGTCGAAAAAACCATAACCTACTAAAACCATAGATTCAAACATAGAAACTCACACCTTTTATAGGCCAAGGAAATTGCAACAGAGAAAATAAAAAGCAAAAAATATTACAAGGAAGTGCACCTCTGAATCCGAGGAAGCTGCATTTTTTACCCTGTACACGTATACACTCCTCAGGGGGTTGACTCCCAAGGTAACTCAACACAGTGATTGCAAAAAATCCTCCTGTCTTGGTACCTGCAGAACAATTACTGAGCGGTGGTAAGATATAGATGAGACTTTTACCCAATGGGGATCAAGAATGCTTTGTTGTTCCTATAAATTGTTTGTAGAGTGCTTACTTTATTAAATTGCTCAAGGAGGCAAGGGAGATTTATGGGTTTTCAAAGTATTTTGCAGTCAATCTGGAAAGAGAAAATTTGCTTGGCCAAGTTTCATGTGTTTGGGAATCATAGATAACCAGACAATTTATAGGGTATATCAGTTGCCAAATTTTTCCCAGATCCACCATAACATATCTCAAAGGTAACATAAAAACAAACAAATGGGGCAAACAAAAAAAACCGAAAGCTTCCCCCAATTGGTTACATCTTCTCTTTGGTGGTTTTATCAGAGGCGATTTATTTTTAGGGAAACCCCATGGTGTTGTTGGTAGAGCATCAACTACATGTGATGCATTGGGGAGTATAGCTAGGCACACTGCCATGACACCCGACGTTTGCAAGCAGGTAGTCAAGAAGGATGACCCAAAACTGACAAGAGGATGACAATCTGTCATTTGCAAGCACACAACCAAATAGACAGGATGACAAAACTAGTGAGGTTTTCGGGAGAAAAAGCTCCCACTAGAAATCCTATCAGCTTAATAATTAATTAAAAACTCTTACCAAAAGACATCTCAAAAATTCAATTCCCGCCAAGGTAGAGGATTGGAAATGCATGTTTGTTTCTTGTGTTTGTCTTAAATTTTAGTTTAAGACAATTAAATTAAAATATTTTTTCGCTTAATTTAAAATAATTAAAATAATAATTTGTGTTAAGGAAAATAAAATAATTAAAATAATAATTTATGTGTTAAGGAAAATAATAAATTTTGTCATATATATTAAGTTTTATATATATAATGTAGTATTAAATAATATATAATATATATGTAAATTAATTAATAATAAAATCAAATCAAATTATTATTATTACATCTCACTGATATATTTAATATTTATTATCTAATATTTTTATTATTATTAATTACTAAATATATCAAATCAAATAGTAATAATATAAAGAGTTTTTCATAAAATTTGGATATTATTTCATTTATTAATATTTTTATTTTATAATATGTTTAATATTTATTAAATAATGATTTATATTATTTAATATATATTAAATATGTTATTATTAATAAATTATATAATAAAAGAAAAAATTGCATGATGCATACATTGTAATCAATTTTAATTAAGTGATGGAGTTATAAATCGCTTAATTAAAGTTGAAATCTTATATATATGAAAATTGGTTGACCTTGACCATTTAGAGTTCACTTTTGCATGGTAGGAAATAATTTTTAGACTTTGATTCTAATACACCTTGAAAGGGCACATGTTTGGCTCATTTTTTAAACAACTTATGTTTTTAAGACTTTTCATAACAAGACATAGATGATGAAAATATTTATTTTCATTATTTGAATAAGTCAAAATATTATCCAAAACTACTAAAATGGAGTTATTTATAAGGCTTTGATCACCTTGGTCATCAATTTCATGTATGTGGTTGGAACTTTAATGAAAGCCAATGGCACTACTTCAAACTCCTACTATCCATAATATACTTGAAGGTTGTTTTGGAACATCATCATGACAAACCCTTATTGGATTATGACTTCACCTACGATCAAGCTTAGAAAATATTGTTAAGCCCTTCATTCGGTCAAAGATATTTAAAGGAGTAATAATCATTCATTTAGCTAGTTTTGGTTGGGTGACTAATTATTTAGTCATTTTTGTTTTGATGGCTAATTATTATTGATTAATTATTTAGTCATTTATTTAGTCATTTTACTTGTGATTTTACTCGATGACCAAATTGGTCATTTATTTAGTCATTTATATTTTTAGAACATGATTAGTTTTAGTCATGTGACTAAAAATTTTAGTCACGTGACTAAAAAAATGGTAGAACATGATCAGTTTTAGTCACGTGACTAAAAGTTTTAGTCACTTGGTCATATATTTGCCAAATTCTACTAGTGAGACTATGTCTCCAGGTTCATGTTCAACCTGTAGCATAATACATAGCACCAACTGAATGAGGAATCCCAAAAGCATCTATTTCTAAAAGGTGTGAATGATGGAAGCATTGAGGCCCTTGACCTTATGGCAGGGGGGGACATTACCCAGAAAACTTGGGATGACATAAAGAGTATATGTTTGAACTATTCTAGAGCTACTGTCAAGAAGGGAAGAGGCTTAAGAGACTTGCCTCACAAGTCTAATGGTGTGGGTGTGTCCAAAATAGAGCTATCCAACCTATTTTCAGATTTCAAGCAAGACATCATTAATGATGTCACTACTCAGTTGGACACTATGTAGGCAAGGAGAAAGAAAGATGAAGTTGATGCAATGTTAGCAAAGTATTGTCTGCATTGTAGGGAGAAGAAAAAGAATTGTCGGTGTAAGTCTGTTGCAAGCTTGGAGGCCCAACCTATGCCTACCAATTCAAATCCATTGATGAGAATGGAGAGGTGCTCTACGTTGCCCAGCGAAGGCCATGGGCTCAGAGACTAGGTATTCCCCAAGATCCTCTTCAAAATTTTAATAGTAATAATACATGGAAAAATCAACAGCATAGTGGTTTTAGTGGGTATAATAGTTGGCAATAGCCTCATCAAAGTTGGCAACAACCTCAGCAAGGCTGGCAGTAGCCTCACCAAGGTTGGCAGCAATCTCACCAGGGTTGGTCACAACCTCACCAAGGCTGGCAGCAGCCTCACCAAGGTTGGAAACAACCTTAGCAAACCTGGCAATATCCCCAGCAAGGGTGGCAACAACCACACAATTGGATGAACCAATCAAACCAATAAGCTTTGATGCCACCACCTTAGCAGCAGGCTCTAATGCCTCCCCCTGTAGCCAATACTACTTCTCCTAAACAAACTCAATTGCCTGCTCAGCCTACTCCTAATCCTAACAATGCTAAACCAACAACACAACAACAAAGCTATGCTATTTCCTTGAATAATATTCATTTAAGGTCTGGCACAACCCTTTCTCCTCCAAAGTAGCCTATCATCACTGAAGTTGAGGATGCCTCAGTAGATCCAATTGAAGTGTCAGTCAAACCTGCCTCTCCTGTAGCTCAAGAGCCCCCATTTCCTCATCATTTGGAGGAACAAGCTAAGCCAGTGGAAAATCAAGTAGTGTTGGACTTGCTTAACCAACTAAAGAAAATGATAGTTAAAATACCACTGCTAGATGCCGTAAAAGAAGTGCCTACATATACTAAAGCCATCAAGGAAGGCTGTATAAAATATTCTGGGAGGAAGAAAAAGGATCCTAAAACCATACATGTCCTAGGACAGTTATCTGACCTAATGTTGGATAAATTGACAGTTCCAAAGTATTTTGATCTTGGTAGCCCTGTGGTTACAGTCACTATTCAAGGAATACAAGTTCAAAATGCTCTAGTTGACTTAAGTGCATCCATAAATGTCATGACCAAGGAAGTAATGTCTCAGTTGCATATCATCAGTCTTAGGAAAACCCCAACCATCCTTCAGCTTGCTGATAGTTCCACCATTACACCTAATGGGATGGTAGAGGATGTTATAGTCACCTTGAATTCTTGGGAGTATTTGGTTGACTCTGTTGTCCTTTCTCCAAAGGCTAACATGGGTGGGTATCCAATAATTCTAGGTAGGCCATGGTTGGCTACTATAGATGCCTATATAGATTGTCAGTCAAGAAAAATGACTATATCCAATGGAGTCAACACTAAGAATCTGACTCTATATTCCCCAGCTCAACCACTATTGCAAGATGACCAGATAGTTTGGCCAGACTTGGGTGATACTGAACCTGAGGTCAATTCAATCCGCCAGTTAATGATGATATCTAGGGAGCCATTTGTAGCCTCTAGGGGAGAAGATGAGATAATTTCCTCCATTATCATGAATGAATATAGAGTGCACTCCCAAATGTGTTCCCAAGCAAACTGTGTTCTGGAAACTTTGTTACCACCTCCAAATGCTCCATAGTATTCAGAAACTTCACAATTCCTTCATACATTATTGCCTCGTAAAATGGAGTCTTTTCTAGTTGCTCAGCTATCTATGGCAGAAAAGGTCATTAAGCTAGAAGTTAGTCCAGGACAGGAATTAAATATGAGCAGTGCTTTGTCACTCTCTCAGTAGAAATTTGTCCTGCATCTTCTACAAGAACATGAACAAGCTTTTGCTTGGGATTATACTATTATGAAAGGCCTAGATCCTAAACTTTGCACTCATAAAATCTACATCAATCCTGAATGCAGACCTTTCCGCCAACCTCAAAGAAGAGTTAATCCAGCTTTAAGAGATATAGTTAAGAATGAGTTGTAGAAGTTGTTAAATGCTGGCTTCATTTATCCCATTTCTGATAGTCAATGGGTCTCCCCTCTCGTTATAGTACCCAAGAAAGGAGGGAAGTGGATATTTTTTGTTGACTATGGGGAGCTTAACTCAGCCACTAAGGACCACTTTCCATTACCGTTCATAGATCAAGTCCTTGATAACCTGGCTGGTAAGAAATACTTCTCTTTTCTGGATGGATTCAGTGGTTATAATCAAATACAAATAGCACCTAAGGACCAGGAGAAGACAACGTTCACATGTCCATGGGGAACATTTTCCTATTCAGTGCTATCTTTTAGGTTATGCAATGCTCCTGCCACTTTCCAGCGAGCTATGATAAGTATATTCTCTGATATATCTGCTGATTGCATGGAGATTTACATGGATGACTTTACCACATATGGGCATACTTTTGATGAGGCTAAGGAAAACTTGGAAAAATTCCTTAAGAGATGTCGTGACTACAACCTTTCTCTCAATAGTGAAAAATGCTTCATGATGATGGAAGAAGGGGTTGTCTTAGGGCATTTCATATCTTCAAAAGGTATTCAAGTGGACCCTTCCAAGATTGAAGTGATTATCACATTGCCTACTCCAGCAAAACAAAAAGATGTGTGGAGTTTTCTTGGACATGTCGAGTATTATAGAAGGTTTATAAAGGATTTCAATCAGCTTGCAACACCACTGTATAACTTTCTCAAAAAGGATGTTGAATTTGCTTAGGACTCTGAGTGTGCAAAGTCTTTAGTGCAGCTTAAGGAAGTTCTCACCACAACACCAGTTTTGAGAGGACCTAATTGGGGCTTTCCTTTTCACATTCATACTAACGCCTCAGACTATGTTGTTGGTGATGTACTTGGTCAGAAGGTGGAATCAGATGAGCATGCTATTTACTTTATTAGTAAAAATTTGCAAGGTGTTGAGTTTAACTACACTATCATTGAAAAAGAATTGCTTGCAGTCATCTATGCCCTGAATAAATTTAGACATTACATTAATAGACATGAGATCTATGTGCATACTAACCATTCTGCTATTAATTACCTCATGAACAAGCCTACAATCTCTAGAAGACTAGCTCGCTAGTTGCTCCTTATGCAGGAATTTGACATCATCATAGTAGAAAAACCTGGTAAGGCCAATGTGGTAGCTGATTTCCTTTTTAGGTTGCATGTCCTTGATGATCCTACAACCATTGATGACATTTTTCCTGATGAGCATCTCTTTCTACTGTCTGCACACAATCCCTGGTATGCCGATATTGCCAATTATCTCACCACTGGTAAGACACCAGCTCATTTCTCTACTAAAGAAAGAAGACTATTGACTGAAAAGAGCTTTAATTATTCATGGATTTCTAGATTCATGTTTTATACTAGTCCTGATCAAGTGACTAGAAGATGTCTAAGAGAGGATGAAACATATGATATCCTCGGGGCATGTCATGATGAACCTTGTGGTGGACATTTTGCTACCAAAAGAACAACATTGAAGATCTTGACTATAGGCTACTACTGGCCCAGTTTACACAAAGATGATGCTCAGTACACCAAAAAGTGTGACAAATGCCAATGCATGGGATGACCTACTAAGATAGATGAAATGCCCCTATAGCCACAAGTAATTATCGCACCCTTTGATAAATGGGGGATTGACTTTGTCGGTCCTATTGAGTCATCTTCACAAGGTAAATCATATATCCTTGTATGCACTGACTATGTTACAAGGTGGGCTGAGGCTAAACCTATGAAACACCCAAGGGATAACAATGTTGCAAAATTCCTTTATGAGTTTATTTTCAAAAGATTTGGGGTACCTAGGGAGCTTCAATCTAACCAAGGTCCTCAGTTTACTTCTAATTTGATAGCTGCTCTAATGGAAGAGTATAACATAAGGCATGGTAGATCCTCACCTTATCATCCCCAAGATAATGGGCAGGTAGAAGTTACCAATTGGGAGTTGGAATCTATTCTCACTAAAACTATAGCCATCCATAAGAAAGATTGGGCCACATGACTTCCTGAAGCTCTTTGGGCTTACCGGACTACATGGAAATCTACAACCAGCTTCACACCATTTGAGCTTGTATATGTTTGGTCTGCATTTATGCCTATAGAATTTGAACATAAGACACTGAGGACAACTATTGATCTTGGTATGGATCTCACTGCAGCACAACAAGAATGGATACTAAGCTTGAATGGCCTTGATGAATGGCGTAAATTTGCCCTGCACAACATAGAATTGATACAACACCAACACAAGAAATGGAATGACAAGTATGTTAAGGATAAAATCTTTTCTATTGGTGACTAGGCACTCCTCTATGACTCCCGGTATCATAATAATCTAGGAAAATTCCAAACTAGATGGTTAGGACCGTATGAGATTATAGCAGTATTTCCAAATGGAGCAGTCTAGCTTTCCACACTTGATCCAGTTCGGTTCAAATTATTAGTCAATGGTCATAGGTTAAAGTTATATCACAAACCCTAGAATAAGGAAGATTTCCTACAGCAATTCTCCTCCACCACTGGCGATACACTTCTTATAGCCTCTCTTAATGAGCTTTCTGCTCATTTTCCTTCCTCACTCTAGAAGTTCTCATCACTTTCATAATAAACTCTTTCTTAACGAAAGTTGCTTCTCCATAATAAAATTCAATTTCATTTCGTGTCTATCACCCATCCATTTCATTTATTCTTCATTTGTGGATAACAACGACTACCACCCTAGCAACAATTCAGGTTTGTACACTTTTCCAGGTATGCAAGTTTAATTTTTTTTTCCAATCTTTTCGTATGCCTTGTCACCTGTGCAAGTGTGGGACCACTTGCCTAATTTCGCTGGGGGGGAAGTTATATCATTTTTGTCATTATGTTCATAAAATCTTTATGTTTATTCTTTTATCATGTCATACTTACATTTCTTGTCATGATTTGACACTTTTTGAAGAGTTCTATGCTTCGTTGTTATTTCGCACATATCAAGTGAGGGTGGCAAGTACATGTTAAGTACGAAGTCTGCGAATGAGTAATTATGAGTAGTTAAGAGATATTATTGATTTTCATTCATATTACTTATGAGCTCATTTTCCAAACTACACTGCTACAACTTTCCATGTTTGAAACCTTCATGTAGCTTGCCTTTTCAAGCCTCCTTGTTTGAATTTGTTCTTGACTATTTTAATCTCCTACAACTCCATTTTGGGTATTTCGACAACCTAAAGATGAGAGGTGACCTCATTCATAGGGAACACACTATGCATAATATCCTACTAGAAGACCAAGCCTACAGGCCATATTTTCAAGCAAGAGGTTGGCTGGATTATATCCAAAAGCTAATCAATTGGGATGATGAAGTTGCACTGCAGTTTCTGAGCTCATTAAAAGATGGAGTGGCTATAGTCAAGGGATTGAGGGTACTATTTTCACAAGCAATTTTGGAAAAATTTATGGGGTTGCCACATGAAGGGGAGGAATTTGTAGAAAATCTTGATCCGACCACGTCCAGGGCTCAGTTCACCCTGCATTCAGACCCATCTCTTGAGGTTGATCGGAAACAAGGTACATTCAAACTGTCTCTTCTAGAGCCATTTAGGCAATGTGCAGTTCATGTCATTAGATAGTTTACTTGTGAAGGACGGCATTCATAACTACATTCCATTCATTTTAAATTTTTGAGTTGTCTAAGACATGACAATAGGCCCATCAACGTTCCTAGTTTCCTATTTAGCATCTTGTCGAAGCAGGCCACTCTAGTATAGGAGGGTAAACATAATTCTATCTCACATCACTATTTAGTCAAATTGATAGTTGAGAAAGCCTTAAGGGAGCAGTCATAAATCTCGTGGGATGAATTTTTTCTGCAAGGGTTTAAAGAACCAACCCCAGAACCTATTGGGTGAAGAGTGGGGTAGAGAATTCAAACTGATAAAGGGGTTAGGAAAATTATTATTGAACTTGGACAAGGTTCTTCATCCAAGAAGAAATCTAGGGTTAGGACTCCCAATTCCCCTCATTCCTCTACTTCAAGGTTAGTTCATGAAGAGGAAGAGGAGACTTTTGTAGAAAAGGTTGAAGTTGCTCCTATGACGAAGAGAGTTTCTCAGAAAGAAAGGAATAAGAAAAATAATCCTGGTACTAGTCAGTAGACTAAGAAATCATCTCTTATAGCCACAAGCACTTCCAGAAAAAGGAAAGTTCCAAAAAAGAAGGAAGAAACTCCATTAAGGAGAAGTAATAGGAGGAAGTCAAATGCGACTATAGATATTCCATTTGAAGAGTCAAATGTTGAACAAGAAGCTTCTGGGAAAAAATAAGAAGAGTTTAGAAACATTCAACAAGAAGCTAAAATACAACCTGAAATTTTTGAGCAAGAAGAACAAGGGCTTGAGATTATGCAGCAGGAAACATTTGAAGGGTTTCCTGTTAGTGAAATAGAACATGTTCCTGATAAGCCAACAAATGAAGAAGTCATTGTAATTGGTGATGACTCCAGCTCTAAAGAGCAAGCTTATGTATTTCAGAGAAGAGGTTCGACCTCCAAGAATCCTTAGAAAAATGACAGTTGTAATGACTCAGATAGTTATATAATAGAAGAATATGAACCAAGATTTTCTCCTATAGCAAAGAGGAGTCCATATGAATAAAACTGTGATGTTGATGCAGACCTTCTTAATAAGGTAGTAGAGAAAATTTTAAATGAGGGTTTAGATACATTGGCCTCTGTTGCATAGCAATTCTCTAATACTGAGAGATTCATGGTGGTTTGGACAGATCCTAAGGAAGGGATAAATTCAAAAGAAGGTAAGCCCCCTGTTCTCTCTTCAACATGATAAATCTTTTGACAATTCCATGTCAGGTCAGTCTAGTTTTGTGTCCCTGTTATCCATTATTTCTTAGTTGTCCAATCAATTAAATTTGGAAAGGGAACAATGGAGGCAGTAGAGGAAAGAGTTAAGTAGAATTATAGACCAACATTTTCAGGAGACTATTGAGCAGGAGGAGAAAGTGGAACAGCTGCAAGAAAAAATTACCAAAGTTACATCCCTTATTCCTAACCTGATGGGCTGTAGGTCCCCATCTCCTATCTATGCCCTATTTCTCAAAGAACAATTATTGAGCTATCAAATGACCTGTATTATGAAAGATAGATCTCCCTCATTGCTAGAGCCTACTCATTTTTCTCAAGCTTTCAATAATTCTCCTGTAGCCATTAAGAATCTACTGTGTGAATTCTTCCTCCACAACCTAGCAGTCCCAAATGACCGAGTCTGGAACCCCTTACTATATGTTGGGGATATCTGGCTTATAGCCCTTATGTCCTGGGTACAGAATGAGATTAGTTGGGACACTCAAGCCGAGTTGTATGGGGATTTAGAATAAGAGATTCCCCTATTTCTGAGACCTGAAGCCAAAGACCCTAAAACTTGCTATTATGATTGGTTAAGAATTGCCCCCTCTGATTTAGGTAGCAAGCTCATCTATCCACTTAGGGATGCAAAATTTGATGAGTATGAGAAGTTAGTTGATTCTGAGTTGCCTAACACTACCAATGCTATTTAGTGGCGTTGGATTAGTTTAACCAAGGAGCTGAGATCTAAAGAGCCACATTCACCCCTCAATTTTAACATGGCACATAGGAGGGCACCCTCATACATCTCTTTGGGAAGGACACGACAAATTTTTTGGATTCCACTTACCTTTCAGCTGCCATTGTTGATGTCTCCTCTCTTAGAAAACTCAAAAAATATGGATAATTATGAGATGAAGGTAGAGGAAGAAAGGTAGAAAAGACATAGAGAGACAAAGGGATTCTATTGGAGATTTGCCAAAGGAGTTTTTGGACAGAAGATAGCTGTTGATTACAGGATGACAGCCAGGTTGAAGAATTTTATGTTTGCTATGGGACCAACAAAAAGCTAAGTTGGGGGGAATAATGAGTCTAGTTTATGGATTGTTTTGTTTATGATTTTATGAGTCTAGACTAAAATATCTTATGGTTTTCATAAACATTATGCAAACTTTTATGTTTTTATACTTTAGTCATGTGTATATCTGATACTTTTGAAACTGAGGGAAAATACTGAATATATATATAGACTAATGGATATTATGATGAAATTTGGTATTTCTCTTCTCTAGTGTTAATGGGTAGTGTTCATGCAGCCGTGTGACAAGGATGTGTTAAAATAGGAAAACTTATTATAAATCTTTGCCTTGGATTTATGCTGCGGATTTTGGTATGCTAACCTTTTGCAAGGGAAGAATAAGTCAGCAAGGAGTAAGGACTCAATGATGAAGTGGCTCCTTCAAGGCGAGTAACTATTTCCAGATTTTATCATGGCTCCACTACTTTGATAACCTTGCGGTTGTTAACACAGACCAGATCAATCTAGTTACTGGGTGTTCCTATATTCTTGAAGCACTAAATATGGTTTATCCTCTTAATGATGTCGTCATTCCTATAACTAAAGTTGTTATGCTTATGTAATGAAGGACCTAGTTTTTAGGTGTTCTATTTTCTCAGTTGCTTTTAAATAAGCTGGAACTTATGATTTCGAGCTAGTTAGATGTTTTGAGGAGTTTATATTATAATCCAGCAACAAAGTGAATACACTTTGATATTCCATCTTGTACTTGTGTTTTGTTAAATGAATATATGATAGTTCCAGATTTTAACATCTGAGTTTTAAATCTATTCACACTTCTGTGGGGGCCCATGCGGGAGGTGAATCCCTTGTTCATGTTCAAGTAGGACTTAGTTAAGTTTCTTTAAAATTGATAAGCATTGTTGCTCCTACAGCCATTGGTAGCAGAACCATCGGTTGTTTCCTGCAGCATAGATTTACTTTTTAAGCATTATTAGTTTACTACTGAGCATTTCCTTTAAGTTGTGAGTTAAGTTGTAGTTTCAGTTCTTATTATAAATCTCCTATAGTAATACCTTTACTTTAGTAGTGATGACTTTTGAAGAGAACTAAAGCATAGACCTTGCAGCCACCATCTCAAGCTCACGTTCCTAGATTGATACATTTAATGAAGTCCAGCATGATATTCTAAGTAGACATGTGATAATTTTAAGCAATGAATCACTGTGAAAGGATGTCCAATCCTTGAAGTTACTAGGGTATTATTCTGATCAACCAGTGACTATGCTCATGACCATAGGATTTTAGCTAAGTTGTTTGCTAGAACTTTTCATGATAAGCCCTTGCAATGGTATCATTCCTTGCCTCCTTATTTTATTGATTCCTTTCCAAAAATTTCTAATGCCTTTATCCAATAGTTTCAAAATAAAATTGGTCTGCAAGTGTCCTTAACTGATTTGATTCATTGTAAATAGAATACTAAAGAAAAATTGACTGAATTTATTGGTAGATTTAAGCATTTGTATGCTCATATTTCTTATCATGTTCCTGATATTGATATTCAGTGTATGTTTATTTCAAATTTACAAAAGGATATTAGAGATAAGATTCTACTTACTGAATTTACCTCTTTTCAACAACTTTGTGCAATTTTTCATCATTATCAATTACAAGTAAGTCAATTTGAGAGAAACACTCTAATGGTTCATGTCCTAGCTAATAAGAGTGATGCTTCTCCTAATCCAAATAAGTTTAAAAAACCTAACAACTATTTCAAGATAAATAAGCAAGAAAATGCAGTTGATAAAAGTGAAACGATAATTGAAACGTGGCACTAAACTTTGTACGATAGTGGGTTACCTTACAGACGACAGTCCAGAAACTCATACGACACTGGGTACCAGTTCATACGATAATAGGGTATCCAAATGACACTGTGATCCTAATGGTACGATCCTTGATCAAATAAACTATCATACAACAGTGGGTATCTCCTGGTATGAGTTTTTGACAAAACTTGTAGGAAAATTGTATGGATAGACAATAAAAATCATACCTTGGAATAGAAAAAGATAAGAAAATGATAAAAATTGATAAAATTTGAAGGGAAACCCATTTCAGGGCCCCACGGTGGGCACCAAAAATGTGTGTGAATTTTGTACCTGATCTATAGACACAACACTTCAGTAAAACATTAGAGGTTAGCAAAAATCAAAATCATGCAAATAATTGAAACTCTGCTAACCAGGCGATTTACTGTCTTCTAGTAGATGCGAGTATGTATTCTCAGATTGGACTGAGATCAGTGACCTTGACGACACCTAAATGAAAGATTTGAATGCAAAATCTAGATATGAATTAGATTGAAATTAATCTTTTTATTTTTGGTTTTTTTGTGCAATTATGATAATGAAAACTTGTTATGAATCTATGCTAATATGAAAATTGATATGCTAAAAGGATCTAACAATAATATTCTAAATGATATGGATACTATGCAAAAATAATGAAAATCTCACAACTTGAATTCTCAAAATCGATTCTTCAGTATCCAATTCGATAGCGTCAGTGTGCAATTCATGGATGGATCCCAAATTGAAGAGCTAAAGCCTTAATTTATAAAAATTTAGGGCTTTGGAGGTGCATGAAAAAATGTCATAAATCACTCAAATAACTCAGGTTGATTTTTGAGTTATTTTTAAATAAAAGATAATTAACTCACAAAAACATGCAAAAGCAAAGTTTAACTCAAAATAGAGTTTAGATTTAATTGATAATTGATAGTTGTCTGCTTTTCTGATTGTGCATGTTTTATTTATAAATTAATTTAATAATAAAGTGATTTATTTCCAACTTAACTGATTTTGAAAAATAAAATAATTGATTTATGGGTTAATCAATTATTTTTCAAACTTTTATTCAAAAACAATATTATTAAAAATTGACAACTTGCTTTAATTAATTAAATAAGAATTTAATCAATTATTCATATGACTTTGAATTTATTGTCAAAATTAAATAATACAATTTAGGAATAAATAGAATTAACTTCAATTAAACAATTAAGTGGCAGAATTAAATCTAATTAATTAAATATTGAGAATATTCAATTAATCAAACTTTAAGATAAATAGGATTTATCGCCAAATAATCATTAAATCAAAGATAATTAAGATAATTAGGATAATTAGAAATATTCCCTGATGCAGAATTTATGATAATCAATTAGGATTCGATGATGTTCAGATGTGTCTTAGGTTAGGACTTTGATGTCGATTTCATTCGTATTGTCGATGTATGAGGTTAATGAACCTATAGCCCATTTTTGGGGTATTACAGTGCTATGTTTTTTATATTGATGCTATCAAAATAGAATGATAGTGGTGATTCAATGCATCTACAGTCTCAACAACATGGTGACATCGATCCAATAACAAAAAATATTATAACTATAACTAAAACATTACACAATGGCATTCAGATTAAGTACAATATGAATTCACATGCCTTTAATTATGATACACTTTTGAAAAGCTTGTTCATATATATATATATATATATATATATATATATATATATATATATATATATATATATATATATATATATATATGTATCTATATGTATATATATATATGTATCTATATGTATATATATATACATATATATATATATATATATATATATATATATATCTATATGTATATATATATATCTACATATATGTAGATATATATATATACATATAGATATATATATATATCTATATGTATATATATATATCTACATATATGTAGATATATATATATACATATAGATATATATATATATATATATATGTATGTATATATATATATATTTAGTCAAGTAATAAATTTTATAAAACAACATATATTGTGTGAAGTGTTTGATCTCTCTTTATTTGTTTTACTGTTGATATTCACTATGTGGTACTCCCGTTTATGATCATTTCATGAGGAAATGTCTTGATGGCTCGCAGGCTACAAGCTAGGGCATCATGCATTGTTTATGAGCTCATTGTTTGAGCACCTAATGTTCCTATTTGATTGGTCGGTGCTATGTTTGTTATATTGATGCTATTAGATCAAATAGGGACATCAGTAATAAAATACGGACATCAAATAGGGACATCAGTAATAAAATAATACACTTACTATTTTGAATTTAAGCTTAGGCATCATGTAATGTTATTGTTGTCATTGCATGATTACTTCTGTTGTGCACCATAACAACAACAAGAATGCAATGTTATGAAATTTTGGGATTAAATTGGTGAGTTTGTATACTTTTTCCATTTTAAACTAACCTATGACTTCAAAGGAGGAATTATGAAATATAGTTGTAAGTAGTTATCTCTTCTATAATAATGGAAGAGTCAAAGGTAATGATCAATGAGGTTTCTGTTATTAGATCATACATTAATACACTTACTGTTTTGAATTTGAGCTCGGGCATCATATATTGTTTTATACACTATTTATTTCATTGAGACTATGAGCTTGGCATTTGTAATATATTTTCTGTTATTGAATTAATATTGTCATGTTGTTGAGGTTGTAGACGTCCTTTTACTAATCTTGTATAAACAACATATATACCATGTTGACTCACAGCCCATGAGGTGTTTCTTGATAACACATTTGACATCATACTTTTTGCTTCATTTTGGTCTTGATTTACTCACTACATGCATATGGTTCCTAAGTGCACATGTTCTATAGCATAGTTCATTTTAGAAGTGTGTGGCTTGAATATGCACATGCATAATTGTAGATGAGGATCAGTAATAATGTGCTAGGAATTGCTTAGATCCTTTGGATCTAACCCCATCTTTTCCTTCCTTGCAGGTTTTGGATCATACAAGAGCATACTAGATTGAACTTTGGGTCAACACTTCATTATTTCAGGCAATGTTTGGTACCTTCATTATTTATGTTCATCCACTTATGTATGTTTGAAATTATTTATATTCTTCTAAAAGTTGGCTATTAGTGACCATATAGGAGCATTCTTGATGTTTTTGGGTCATTTGATGAAAATATGTAAATAGGGACATCAATAATAAAATAGGGATATCTTAATCTTTATGAGCTCAAATTCAAAATAGTAAGTCTATTATTTTATTACTGATATTCCTATTTTATTACTGATGTCCCTATTTGATCTAATAGCATCAATATAACAAACAGATCACCAACCAATCAAATAGGGACATGAGGTGCTCAAACAGTGAGCTCATAAAAAAAATATTTAGTCTTAATAAAATCTTATAAAACAACATATATTGTGTGAAGTGTTTTATCTCTCTTTCTTTGTTTTGGTGTTGATATTCACTATGTGGTACTCCCCATTTATGATCATTTCATGAGGAAATATCTTGATGGCTCATGGGCTGCAAGCTAGGGCATCATACATTGTTCATGAGCTCACTATTTAATACTGACATTATTTACATCTTTTCATTTTAAATGCCCGATGACCCGCGAGCTTTGAGAGCTAGGGAATCCTTTCTATTACTTTCAAGGCATTGTGGGAAGTGTTTGATCTGTCTTTATTTATTTTTTTGTTGATATTCACTATGTGGTACTCCCCGTTTATGATCATTTCATGAGGAAATGTCTTGATGGCTCGTGAGTTGCAAGCTAGGGCATCATGCATTGTTTATGAGCTTACTGTTTGAGCACCTCATGTCCCTATTTGATTGGTTGGTAATCAAACAGTGAGCTCATAAACAATGCATGATGCCTGAGCTCAAATTCAAAATAGTAAGTGTATTGTTTTATTAAGACTAAATATATTATTTTATTAAAATTTTATTAAGACAAAGTATTTTGGGTTAGTTTTATGTTATTTTATAAGATTTTATTAAGACTAAATATATGATGTAAACTCATAATTATACTTGATATATATATACTTCAAAGGAGGAATTATGAAATATAGTTGTAGGTAGTTATCTCTTCTATAATGATGGAGGAGTGAAAGGTAATCATCAATGAGGTTTCTGCTATTAAATCATACATTAATACACTTACTATTTTGAATTTGTGCTCGGGCATCATGCAATGTTATTGTTCTCATTGCATATTTGCTATTGTTGTGCACCATATATTATTTTATACACTATTTATTTCATTGAGACTGTGAGCTTGGTTTTTATTTCAGAAGTGTATGGCTTGACTATGCACATGCATAATTGTAGATGAGGATTAGTAATAGGATGTAATTCATTGCTTAGATATTTTTTAATCTAACCCCCATCTCTCTTTTCTTTGCAGGTTTTGGATCACATAGGAGCACACTAGATCCATACCCGGGTTAAAAATTCATCACTTCAGACAATGTATGGAACCCTTAATATTTATGTTCATCCTCTTATGTATGCTTGTATTCTTGCATTTTATTCTGAAAGTTATTTTCCTTGCATAGTATATACAAGTTATTTTTCATATATATATATGTAATCTTTAGATGCAAAAATTTATTTTCCTTTACATGTATCTTTACATGAAATGAACATTAATTAAACAAGATCATCTAATAATAAAAACTAGGGTACTGTAGTTACTCACCTAGTAATTAGTTCCCCAAACCATTACTAAGGATTGAACATAAGTCTAAGTCCCCAAACTTATTGTTCTATGTGTCCTTATTGCCTTCGTAATTTTGGTTCAACCCCTATAGGATGCCCAAGCCTAGAGGCCAAGGAAAGTACCCAAGAGCACTTGAAAGAAAGATGAATGAAACAATTTTCCTTATGTGGGTAAACCCATATAAGTGTTCTTCCTTTACATCACAACTCCTACTTAAGGATCCACAATCATGCATTTATCAAGTAATAATGCATTAAATGTCTTATTGATGTCCTTATTTGATTGGTCGGTGCTCTGTTTGTTATATTGTTTCTATCAAAATAGAATGACAGTGGTGATTAAATGCATCTACAACCTCAACAACATGGTAGCATTGATCCTATAACAGAAAATATATTACAAATGTCAAGCTCACAGTCTCAATGAAATAAATAGTGTATAAAATAATATATGGTGCACAACAGCAACAAGCATGCAATGACAGCAATAACATTGCATGATGCCCGAATTCAAATTCAAAACAGTAAGTGTATTAATGTATGATCTAATAGCAGCAACCTCATTGATCATTACTTTTGACTCCTCCATCATTATAGAAGAGATAACTACCTACAACTATATTTCATAATTCCTCCTTTCAAGTCATAGGTTAGTTTAAAATAGAGAAAGTATACAAACTCACCAATTTAATCTTATAAAACAACATATATTGTGTGAAGTGTTTGATCTCTTTTTATTTATTTTGTTGTTGAAATTCACTATGTGGTACTCCCCGTTTATGATCGTTTCATGAGGAAATGTCTTGATGGCTCGCAAGCTGCAAGCTAGGGCATCATGCATTGTTTATGAGCTCACTATTTGAGCACCTCATGTCCCTATTTGATTGGTCGGTGCTCAAACAATGAGCTCATAAATAATGCATGATGCTCTAGCTTGCAACTCGCAAGCCATCAAGATATTTCCTCATGAAATGATCATAAACGGGGAGTACCACATAGTGAATATCAACAACAAAACAAATAGGGACATTAGTAATAAAATAATACACTTACTGTTTTGAATTTGAGCTCATAAATATTAAGATATCCTACCTCGAATGCTTACCTCAAGTCATGGTTTCACTATGTATGACATCTCTACCCACATTCTATGTGCTTTGAGCCAATGAAATTTTTATCATAATGATGAAGTAATAGTGCATTAAATGACTTACTAATGTCCCTATTTGATTGGTCGTTGCTCTGTTTGTTATATTGTTGCTATCAAAATAGAGTGGTAGTGGTGATTTAATGCATCTACAACTTCAACAACATGGTAGCATTGATCTAATAACAAAAAATACATTACAAATTTCAAGCTCGCGGTCTCAATGAAATAAACAGTGTATAAAACAATATATGGTGCACAACAGCAGCAAGCATGCAATGATAGCAATAACATTGCATGATGCCCGAGCTCAAATTCAAAATAGTAAGTGTATTAATGTATGATCTAATAGCAGAAACTTCATTGATCATTACCTTTCACTCCATCATTATAGAAGAGATAACTACCTACAACTATATTTCATAATTCCTCCTTTGAAGTCATAGGTTAGTTTAAAATGGAGAAAATATACAAACTCACCAATTTAATCTTTATAAACAACATATATTGTGTGAAGTGTTTGATCTCTCTTTATTTATTTTGCAGTTGATATTCACTATGTGATACTCCCTGTTTATGATCATTTCATGAAGAAATGTCTTGATGACTCGCGAGCTGCAAGCTAGGGCATCATGCATTGTTTATGAGCTCACTATTTGAGCACCTCATGTCCCTATTTGATTGGTCGGTGCTCAAACAATGAGCTCATAAATAATGCATGATAACCTATCTTGCATCTCGCGAGCCATCAAGACATTTCTCATGAAATGATCATAAATAGGGAGTACTGCATAGTGAATATCAACAACAAAACAAATAAAGAGAGACCAAAATTAAAAGTTTGGTCCAACTAAGTGTATACATGAAGGATAAAACACATAGGAAGCTATGAGAAGTTATGAGAAGGTGACATGAAGCTAATGAAAGGAGGCATCTCCAAATTTTTTTACAGATAGACACATTAAGGATCATGTCAGATAATACAAGGGAATTCGATCAAAATAAGGAGACACTCGCTATATTGTTGTTTAACTTTCAAAGAGAAGGAGATGACAAATTTTATTATCCATGAAAGAGTTGTAACAGCTTAAAGATAAGAAGAATCAAAATCAAAACAGAAAAGAGACATTGTAGGGAGAATGGTCACATTGAAGGGGGGTTTGATTATCATCCAGTGCTAAGTTGTTTGTTATATTATTTTCACAATTAATATACATATGAACCATGGAAGGAGGTTTGATTATCACATTGAAGGGGGGTTTGATTATCATCATTTTTATATAGGTTGATCTCCCCAGTGTGAATATAGAGGAACACGGAGGTGTAAATATTGAAGTTGAAGATCATGATCTCATGGAAGATGACGATCATGCACCAGAAAACACATTTGAAGATGATGGTATGAATGTATTGATCATTGACACATTTGGTACTGGTGTTGCTAGTGCTAGTGTTGGTGCTGATGATGATGATTATGATGAGGATGACATTGACGTTGTCCATGATATACCTCTACTTGAAAAGGCGGATACGGCCCTTTAAGAAGGCTCCCAATCTACTCTTCTCTCTATTGTATTGTTGTTGGTGAATTTGAAAGTTATGAATGGTTTATCCAACATAGCAATGTCACGTATGCTAAGGTTTGTCATATATATCATTATAGTCTATAAAAGGTAAAACATGTACCATTAAGATTGTTTATAGTAATGACTTATATTATTTGTTGCAGATTGATAGGTGACTTTCTATTACCACCATCAAATGTTCTCCCTCGCTCGTACAAAGAATTATGTGCCACTATGAAACATAGTAGAATGGAGTATCAAGCAATAGATGATTATCCCAAAGATCATATTATTTGTTATAAAGAATACAAAAATTCAATAGAATGCTCTGAATGCCATACGAGCAGATATCGAGATGATCAAATGACAAAAAAGGTGTCTCACAAGGTTCTTCGTCACATCCCCATTATTCCACATCTGAAATGATTATTCAGGTGAAATAGCTTGGCACAATTTATGGATTACCATGCACGCGGCAAGAGTTGAGATGACATTATTCAAATGTCTATGGATGGTTCATCATTTATAGACATAGAGGAAAAGTGGACACACTTTAAAGAAGAACTTCAAAATCTCAAGCTTTCTCTGGCATCAGACAGTGTCAATCTGCATGGAGAGATGAGATCCATTTACTCGATGTGGCCTATTTTTTTTATAAACAATAACCATCCTCCATGGATGTCAATAAAGAGGGAGCACATTATGTTGGAAATGATTGTTCTAGGTATCTTATTATTTTATAGTTATCTACATGTAATTATAAGTCAGCTTGGAGTGAAATGGCCACAATAATTATATGATGTTGTTGTTAATTCAACTAGGTAAGTACCAAGTGGGTGAACTCACTTCTACACTTTTTTTCCTGAACGGACACTGGACTCTACATTTTGAAAAAAAAATTAGATTCAGATGCATATTATCGTTAAACCGTTTGAAACCAAAGATGAAGAGAATTAGAGTCTTTTAGAATTTTCTGTCTAGACTCTAAATATATTTTTTATTTCTATTTTTAAATTGATCTGAATAGTTTTTTATTACTTGATCAAGTAATAATGCATTAAATGTCTTATTGATGTCCCTATTTGATTGGTTAGTGCTTTGTTTGTTATATTGCTGCTATCAAAATAGAATGATAGTGGTGATTAAATGCATCTACAACCTCAACAACATGGTAGCATTGATCCTATAACAGAAAATACATTACAAATGTCAAGCTCATGGTCTCAATGAAATAAACAGTGTATAAAATAATATATGGTGCACAACAGCAACAAGCATGTAATGACAGCAATAACATTGCATGATGCCCGAGCTCAAATTCAAAACATTAAGTGTATTAATGTATGATCTAATAGCAGCAACCTCATTGATCATTACATTTGACTCCTCCATCATTATAAAAGAGATAACTACCTACAATTATATTTCATAATTCCTCCTTTAAAAGCATAGGTTAGTTTAAAATGGAGAAAGTATACAAACTCACCAATTTAATCTTATAAAAAAATATATATTGTGTGAAGTGTTTGATCTCTTTTTATTTGTTTTGTTGTTGATATTCACTATGTGGTACTCCTCGTTTATGATCATTTCATGAGGAAATGTCTTGATGGCTCATGAGCTGCAAGCTAGGGCATCATGCATTGTTTATGAGCTCACTGTTTGAGCACCTCATATCCCTATTTGATTGGTCGGTGCTCAAACAACGAGCTCATAAATAATGCATGATGTCCTAGCTTGCAACTTGCAAGACATCAAGACATTTCCTCATGAAATGATCATAAACAGGGAATACCACATAGTGAATATCAACAACAAAACAAATAGGGCTATCAATAATCAAATAGGGACATTAGTAATAAAATAATACACTTACTATTTTAAATTTGAGCTCATAAAGATTAAGATATCCTACCTCGAATGCTTACCTCAAGTCATGGTTTCACTATGTATGACATCTCTACCCACATTCTATGTGCTTTGAGCCAATGAAATTTTTATCATAATGATGAAGTAATAGTGCATTAAATGACTTACTAATGTCCCTATTTGATTGGTCGTTGCTCTGTTTGTTATATTGTTGCTATCAAAATAGAGTGGTAGTGGTGATTTAATGCATCTACAACTTCAACAACATGGTAGCATTGATCTAATAACAAAAAATACATTACAAATTTCAAACTCACGGTCTCAATGAAATAAACAGTGTATAAAACAATATATGGTGCACAACAGTAGCAAGCATGCAATGAAAGCAATAACATTGCATGATGCCCGAGCTCAAATTCAAAATAGTAAGTGTATTAATGTATGATCTAATAACAGCAACCTCATTGATCATTACATTTCACTCCTCCGTCATTATAGAAGAGATAACTACCTACAACTATATTTCATAATTCCTCCTTTGAAGTCATAGCTTAGTTTAAAATGGAGAAAGTATACAAACTCACCAATTTAATCTTATAAAACAACATATATTGTGTGAAATGTTTAATCTCTCTTTATTTGTTTTGTAGTTGATATTCACTATGTGGTACTCCCCGTTTATGATCATTTCATGAGGAAATGTCTTGATGACTCGTGGGTTGCAAGCTAGGGCATCATGCATTGTTTATGAGCTCACTATTTGAGCACCTCATGTCCCTATTTGATTGGTCGGTGGTCAAACAGTGAGCTCATAAATAATGCATGATGACCTATCTTGCAGCCCGCGAGCCATCAAGATATTTCTTCATGAAATGATCATAAATGGGGAGTACCGCATAGTGAATATCAACCACAAAACAAATAAAAAGAGACCAAATTAAAAGTTTGGTCCAACTAAGTGTATAAATGAAGGATAAAACACATAGGAAGCTATGAGAAGTTATGAGAAGGTGACATGAAGCTAATGAAAGGAGGCATCTCCAAATTTTTTTATAAATAGACACATTAAGGATCATGTCAGATAATACAAGGGAATTCGATCAAAATAGGGAGACACTTGCTAGATTGTTGTTTAACTTTCAAAGAGAATGAGATGACAAATTTTATTGTCCATGAAAGAGTTGTAACAGCTTAAAGATAAGAAGAATCAAAATCAAAACAGAAAAGAGACATTGTAGGGAGAATGGTCACATTGAAGGGGGGTTTGATTATCATCCAGTGGTAAGTTATTTGTTATATTGTTTTCACAATTAATATACATATGAACCATGGAAGGAGGTTTGATTATCACATTGAACGAGGGTTTGATTATCATCATTTTTATATAGGTCAATCTCCCCAGTGTGAATATAGAGGAACATGGAAGTGTAAATATTGAAGTTGAAGATCATGATCCCATGGAAGATGACGATCATGCGCTAGAAAACACATTTGAAGATGATGGTATGAATGTATTGATCATTGACACATTTGGTACTGGTGTTGCTGGTGCTAGTGTTGGTGCTGATAATGATGATTATGATGAGGATGACATTGACGTTGTCCATGATATACCTCTACTTGAAAAGGCGGATACGGCCCTTTAAGAAGGCTCCCAATCTACTCTTCTCTCTATTGTATTGTTGTTGGTGAATTTGAAGGTTATGAATGGTTTATCCAACATAGCAATGTCACGTATGCTAAGGTTTGTCATATATGTCATTATAGTCTCTAAAAGGTGAAACATGTACCATTAAGATTGTTTATAGTAACGACTTATATTATTTGTTGCAGATTGATAGATGACTTTCTGTTACCACCATCAAATGTTCTCCCTCACTCGTACAAAGAATTATGTGCCACTATGAAACATAGTAGAATGGAGTATCAAGCAATAGATGATTATCCCGAAGATCATATTATTTGTTATAAAGAACACAAAAATTCAATAGAATACCCTGAATGCCATAGGAGCAGATATCGAGATGATCAAATGATAAAAAAGGTGTCTCGCAAGGTTCTTCATCACATCCCCATTATTCCACGTCTGAAATGATTATTCAGGTCAAATAGCTTGGCACAATTTATGGATTACCATGCACGCGGCAGGAGTCGAGATGACATTATTCGAATGTCTGTGGATGGTTCATCATTTATGGACATAGAGGAAAAGTGGACACACTTTAAAGAAGAATCTCAAAATCTCAGGCTTTCTCTGGCATCAGACGGTGTCAATCTGCATGGAGAGATGAGATCTGTTTACTCGGTGTGGCCTATTTTTTTATAAACAATAACCATCCTCCATGGATGTCAATGAAGAGGGAGCACATTATGTTGGCAATGATTGTTCCAGGTATCTTATTATTTTATAGTTATCTACATGTAATTATAAGTCAGCTTGGAGTGAAATGGCCACAATAATTATTTGATGTTGTTAATTCAACTAGGTAAGTACCAAGTGGGTGAACTCACTTCTACATTTTTTTCCCTGAACGGACACTAGACTCTACATTTTGAAAAAAAAATTCAGATTCGGATGCATATTGTCATTAAACTATTTGAAATCAAAGATGAAGAGAATTAGAGTCTTTTAAAATTTTCTATCTAGATTCTAAATATATTTTTTATTTCTATTTTTAAATTGATCTGAATGGTTTTTTTTTCTCCCATGAAAACTGGTATGTTGCTGAAAATGTTATTTTCAAAGAGTTACATTATTTTCATAAAGCATAATTTTTTTTTCTAAAATACATATCAATGTGATTCTTTCGAAATTAGTTTTGTAACATCCATACGAAGGGCATGCAATTGGTTTGATGACATTATCATGATTATTTCATATTTTATAAATGTTTAAAGTTGACTAAACCATAATTTTGACATACCTTGACTACATACCATATAACTTGTCGTGTATTTGTCCAATTTTATTTTTATTTTTTTAGATAGAAAGAGAACTTAAATACCTAGGGCATATATGTTTTAAATAATTTTTTTTCCTCATTTAGTATTTTTCCATAAGCATCAAACATAGAGGTAGACATACGGTGAAATATCTATGTTTAGTAAAACTAAAAATAGAAAGTCATAATAAAATTAATATATATTAACATTATAATCATTGGAAAGATTTTTATCAGTAATATCATACTACATAGATAGTTTTGTCAAATGGATTCATTTGATCTCCCAAAAGATAAAGTCAAAGTGATTTTTTGTCAGCATTTTAATAGGTGCGAAGGAGACTTCATTACATGTATGAATGAGGAGTATAGATGTTATATCAATATTTTTTTTTATCTAAGAAGATTTGAGCTAACCATTTATAATTGATTCCTTCAAATGGAACCTCTCAAGACTTAAATAATTATATTTTATTAAAAATATGTTATTTCAGCAAAAATCAGCATGTCTAAAAAAGTGTAACCCACTATTGTGGGGTCGCCCAAGTGAAAGATATGAAAGTATATATTGCCCCTCTTATCAATGAGTTGTTGGTGTTATGTAATGGTTTCACTATGTATGACATTTCTAGACCAATTGGACAAAGACAATTTCAATTTCATGCAATGCTTGTGTGGACAATGCATGATGCTCTAGGGTTGACACATTTCTGTGGTATGTTATGGTGAATTCTAGTTGTACGCGATAATTCAAATCTTAAAAATATACATATTTAATCCAATTGTAACGTTATCTTGTAGGTCTTCAAACAAAGGGAAAATTTTCATGTCCAATGTGTGGTTCAAAGATGAAATCTCATCATTCTAAAAGTTTAAGAAAGCAGGTGTTTGATGAGTATAGGCAATTCCTCCCCAGAAATCATAAGTATCAAAATGCAGAAAGACATATTTTCAATGGGAAAGAAGAGACTACATCAAAGCCCCGAAGAATGACACCTCACCTATGGCAGTTGAAATATAATAGAATTTGAGGTAATATCATTCCACCTAATGGTCAATGTTTGAAAATTATATATTTTGATTGTGCTTTGTTAGCTAATTATGTAGTTGATGATCTTGAAAGTTGTGAAGGCATCATCGACCAGCTTCCAAAAAGACTAAAATGTTATTGTAGAGAATTTAGTAGGCCGCCCTACTATGAGCAACTACAAATTGTGCATTTGTTTGATACTATGCATATTTGAAAGAATGTAACAGAGACACTGTGGAAAATATTAGACGGAAGGCATGACAAAGAAAAACTTGATAAAATTTGTACTAACATTCAGGATTCCAATCATGCAATAAAAAATATCATTGAATCAAATAGCAATGGAGACTGGATTAATGCAAGTGTTATTTCTTGGTTATTAACAGAGCAATAAAGTAATGTCAAAAAAGAAGTGATCCGAAAAATTTGATTTCCTACAGGATTTGTTGTGAATATAAGCAATCTCATATAAAAAAAAATTATTTTGGGTCAGGAATGAAAACGCATGATTGGCATACCTTCATCAAGGTAAGTCATAGTCTTTTGTATTTACAATATATTTGTATAATTGCATTCAATTTTCATTGTATGAAATGATCAGTTGACAATTGTTGCAGTATTTGCTACCTCTATCTCTCCCAGAAAACTTCGACAATAATATCAAACAAGTGATATATGATCTTGGAAAATACATGAGGTAAGTAGTGATATTTGTTCAATATATCAAACAATTAATATATTGTAAAGTCTCATATTTATATATTTATGTCTTGAATACCTTGTAGGTGGTTCTCATCTAAAAAAATTCATATAAAAGAAGATATAAAATATTGGAAGAAAAAAATTTGTCGATTATTGTGTGAAATGCAAAAGTGTTTACCTCCATCTTTTTTCAATGCACAAAAACACTACCTCATACACCAAGTTGAGGAGATTGAATTGTGTGGACCTATACATGCTAGGTCAGTGTGGATGGTTGAAAGACGCTTAAAATTTTTAAAGGGTTTGGTATGAAAAAGAGCACATCCCGAGGGTTCTATGATTGAGGGATATATGGTATACCAGATGATGGTGTATGTTACTCAATATCTTCCTAATCTTGCAGGAAAGACCCATATAGATTGCATTTGAGATCTTGACTCAATTAAAAAATTTGAAAGGGAGTACTTGGTGGGAAATGGTAGATTTATGAAACTGAAAGGTAATAAATTATGAGATGTTATTGTAGTTAATTAATTCTTAATCTTCAAAATAAATCTGGTGCAACTCATCTATTTACTTTTGTACAGCTACTAAAGAGTGGGATGCAATACATTTGTTTATTGCAAACAATCAAGATTGGATGATGGTATAAATTGAATGATGTCAACATGATGGTCATAGATTAGCATGGGAATTCATGTCTTCATTAGTTATACAAGCTCATTGTAATGGAGATCCCAATGTTACATAAAAAGAAATAGATTTAGCATATGGTTTAAGAGATCACTAGGTACTTATAAATTTATTAATTAATCAACTGTATGTTTTTCAACTCGTGATGCAATAATTTATACATGTTTGACATTATTGCAGGTGAAACACCACAAGGCTATGTTTTGCAATGGTTATAAATTTAGCATCAAAAATTTGGATGACACGAAGAGAACTTGTAATTCTGGGATAAGTGTAGTGTTCCAGGTGACTAATATTTTAATCTAAAAACAACTTACATCCTCGAGAGTGGCAAAATTGATACTATGGTATTTTGGTTGATATACTTGACTATGACTTTAATTCTTTCAAATTAGTTCTTTTCGTTGTGAAATGGTACAGACTACGACTCAATAAAAATGATCCTGATAGAACTGTTATTGAACATGACAATAGATTTCCAATGATTAATACAAGGTTGTTTGACCCAATTAGAGAAGACCCCTATGTTCTTCCAAGCCAATGTGAGCAAGTATTTTACTCAGAGGTTCCACATAAACTAGGTTGGTCATTTGTTATTAGACATGATCCAAGAGGAAGGATGATAAAGTATAATGTGATGGAAGAAGATACCGAGGAAGATGATGTAGATGATGATCACGATCGAGAGCTAGTCGAAGAAGAATATTAAGAAGAAGAAGACGATGATGTTGATACTGATGATGATGATGCTGCTACTGATGACGATGATGATGAGGATGATGATGATGCTGATGGTGATGACGACAACGACTATGATGATTATCACCAACGATGACGATCTTGATGATGAGATGGATGAAGAAGAATATCAATGACATGAATGAAATGTACAATTATGCCAGATGTTTGGCATGTTCTAACGATTATTTTATATGTACTACTCTTATTCACCTTGTTTTATATGTCCTACTTATATATCTTTGATCTTTTGTTAAGAGAAATTTCTTTCTAAAAGAGTGTATTTAATCTCTATATGCTTAAACAACCTCACTAGTTAAGACTGTTCTCATTTGTAGTGGGCATGACAAGAATCAAATCACTTGAAAGACACCAATATTTAGATATGCACAAATTAGTGACGTGATTAAGCAAATTACCTTTCTTTATAATTTTCTGGGGTATTTTTTTATATCAATGCATTTAATCTAAATACTATCTTATGAGAGTTGTTTCTACTAATTTTCTATTTCCTTACACATCAATGATGTTAAATCACAGGGGATTATCTTTGTTCCCTGCAATGGAGTGAGATAATTCTACAAGTCTACATTAGTATGTTTCTCTTTATTGTAATTATAATTAGTAGTATGAATGAAGAAAATAATGACAATGCAATATTTGTGATAATGCAATATTTGTAGAAATAGTGTTGATGACTTCGGTCAATGTGCCTATGTGTCAATGTGGTGTTGGCCCATGCATGTTGAAGATGTCATGCACAACAAGTAATCCTAGATGTCAATTTTAGGTTTTTCCAAATAGGAAAAAGGTTTGGATACGTAATTATATTTTATGTTTAAAAATAATGTGACAACTAATCACTTTATGAAGAACTGATGTACATTTGGTATTACAGGGAAATAGTGGATGTCAATACTTTCGATGGGTCGATAAAACCACATTTACATCTACCCCATCTACATCTATACATGATGTAGGAAATGAGTGCAGCTTGTGCAAGGCTCAAGAGGAATCTAGTGCCGCCAAAATTGCTTCAATGGAGAAAGCATAAATCATATTTCTGCGATGCCTTCTTTGTGTAGTTTGTGCACTAATTTGTTGGGACCATATGTGTAAATGTGGTTAATAGAGGGCTATTGTAGATACTAAATTTATTTTTAGAATTTCTAGTAGATGCGTTGGACATATTTTGATAAAGTTGTGCATTCTCAATTCAAAGTGGGAAAATCTTATTTTGGATGCGAGGGAGAGAAGCCAAACACATAAAGAACATGCACATAAACACGATAGCTGAGAAACATAAATGTAGATATCACAACAGCTAAGAAACATAAATGTAAGCATCATGGTCACAATTTTTTGGAGACACAACATAAGTGAATGGTATACCCAGACGATGCAACACAACTATCACTCCTTCGGTTCCAAGTCAACACTACAGGAAACAAAACCCATAGATAAGGAATAAATTTAGAGAGCAGAGGAGGGCCGTAGTGACCAAAATAATACAGGGTCCCTATCATTTCGATTGTTATGGTCCTCCTCCTTCACTCTCTAAATTTATTCTTTATCTATGGGTTTTGTTTCATGTAGTGTGGACTTGGAACTAGAGGAGTAGTGGTATACCACTCAATTATGTTATGTTTCCAAACAATTGTGACCATGATGCCTACATTTATTTTTCTCAGCTGTTGTGTCCCAGGACCCCTTATGACCCTTTATGACCTTTTACGATCCCTAAGAATACATCTTAGAGGTCTTAAAGTGTCATAAAGGGTCATAAGAGGATCCTAAGAGGGGCCAGATGAGCTTCCACCTTCATGTGGTTGGCCCTGTTAAGTAGAGAATGTTAAACTATTCTTGAAACAAAGAGAAGCTCAATAATTTAAGATCTCAATCCACGTACGACAAATATATATTTATTTTTAAAAAATAGTGTGAGCCATCGCAATTATGATGGAAACCACATAATAACCAACGAAAAAACTAAAAGCGATGGCTATCTATCAAAAACATCAATCACTTCAAGGAGCAATGATCACTTCAGCTCACCTCAAGAAATCTTGACCCAAGATCAAGTCATATCGATCCATCTCAATGGCTACCAAATCAACAGATCTCTACCAAGAACCCAGTCGCAAAGAAACACCACAAACCACACCACGAACCCACTATGAAGAGGAATCCAATGTCTCATAAGTTGCATCAAATGACCCACTTTCTTTAATCTAAGTCTCTCAGCTCGGTTCACCAAGAAGAAGACTTCTCCCAAGTCATTACAGACACCATAGTGATCTATGAATCTCCAATGTGCAAGTTCTGCAAGTCGCTCTTTCAACATCACATCTAACTCATTCGAAACTATGGCAAAAAAGGTAGACGACCCTAGCGATCTGTCACAACCTGATCTCAACAACAATGCAAAGAGTAGCTTGATTCTATCTTCAAGCCGATCAATGCACATTCTACTCAAACTCCAAGTCAAGTCACTGCTACACTCCATAGGAACAAAGTACATCCAATTCAGACCAAAGAAGTCAAGAAGTCGCTTGAATCAGATCCGAATGCAATCAAGTCCGCATATATCCCATGAACACATCAGGAAGAATGCATCTCTGATCGTCGCACTAGCTTCTTGTGTTGGAGCAGTCACTGTCACAAATCTCAATTCGGTAGAATCTACTCCAAATCCAAGTCTCAAGACTTGACTCAATAATCCATGAGCCGCTACCGAATCTACTGCAAAGTCATCTCCGAATGACATAACCAAATCACGAGTAGGAATAAAAGACCTTGACTCACCAAACCACCTTTCAAGTTGATTGAGATTTGAAAGTAATGCAACTAGCTGGAACCAACTCGAACCAGATCTGCAAGAACACCATTCTGAATCGATACCAACTCGATCAAAAAATATATATTTTTTTTAAAAAAAATTGATTTGTGTTGCAACTACGACGGCCATAAAACAACAACGGCTACCTATCGAAAACATCTGACATCCAGTCATTGCATGTATAGCATCGATGTCAGTAAAAATTATAAATGATGGATATCCATCATAATTTTTTGACGGGTATTTGTCGCATATACAACATCGCGATCGTTAATAAACTACAAATGACAGATATTTTTCGTAAACTTTCGATGGATAGCCGTCACATGAACAAAAAATCCATTGGTAAACAAACTACAAACGGTGGCTACCCATCGGAAGATTTTGATGGGTCACCATCATTTGTATTTTGTTGCAACGGATTGTCATCGCAATTGTGACGGCACAAATAGGCCTGATGGTATGTTCGCCATGTTGGCACCCCCTTTTTTATGATGGCCATAGGCGTCATAATTACGATGCCAATCGAGGTCGTCATTTTTTTTCACAGCAAAACTACGACAGCGGGTGGTGTCACTTAATCGATGGTATACAGTCAGAATTCTGACGGTCTGCCATCAAAAAAAAGTCTCAAATGTACTAGTGATAGTACTATAAACACCCACATCATCTATTTCTTTCATGGTCCCCCTTATGGTTAGTTTTATTGAATTACATCACCCACATAATCTACCTCCTCCTCCATACTACTATGAACACCCACATCATCTATTTCTTTTGTGGTCTCCTTTGTGCTTAGTTTTCTTGAATTACATCATTGAACTAATTCCTTATCATCTTGTGGTTAATCTATTAATTTAACATAACAATTAGTCCAAAAAAAAAGTATACTTTTAAATAGATCCATATATTCTCCTCCTTCATACTACTATGAACACCTACCTCCTCCTTGTCCATAGTACTATAAACACCCACATCATCTATTTCTTTCATGGTCCCCCTTGTGGTTAGTTTTATTGAATTACATCGCCCTCATAATCTACCTCCTCCTCCATACTACTATGAACACCCACATCATCTATTTCTTTTGTGGTCTCCTTTGTGCTTAGTTTTCTTAAATTACATCATCGAACTAATTCCTTATTATAAGGACATGACACACTTTGTAAAAGTTTTCTTGAATTAAAACCCCAAGAATCAATCCAAAATGTAGTAATTGTTATCTCTATTGAGCTTTTAAGGTTGTCATTAGTACCAAAGATTTATAAAGATATCGGTCGGCTACTTACATTGAGCTAATCGGTAACATAAAGCAAAACAGACTAGTCAGTAAAGCAGCAGTAAACAGTTTACCGAGCACCAGCAGACACCGACACCAATAGATAGTAAACACCGAGCATCGCAGTATACACCGATCAATTTACACAGTGTTTACCGAGGATCACAGGAAATGGCATAGTAATCAGGAATGGCACATTCTTCTATGCAAACGGTTACAACGGTTTATAAAATATTTTACCAAGATTGAGGAACATTTAATGTAATGATATTCATTACATACAATGTATATCTTTTGTAATAGATGACCTAGGTTATTATTGTACACCATAGATCTTAGGGTTATGACTATATTGTGTAACCTAATTTTGTTAAAGCGGCAAAAATAGAACACTATATATTAGTGTGTTCACATCATTTTTAGTGTGAGCTGATATATGAATCACGGAGCACTTGAAGCAATTTCCTATCTTCAAGTCCATCAGTTAACAGAGCAGAACTGAGTACAGAGGAATTCAGATTGAGCAAAATCAGCAGAGGCTACCGAGCAGTTCAGAGCAGAGATTCATCACAAGTAAGGTGATATTTTATCATAGCTTATAGATCTATATCAGATAATTAAGTGTCAAATAGCAGATAATTACCTATTGCTTTCTGACAATTATAATAGAGTTTTTGGATAAAATCTCTTAGCAGAGTAGACTTAACAGTCTTATGTAAATCTCTTAACCGAGTGCACACTTCATTAGTGTTGTTAAAATCCTATAACTAGGTAGATCTAGTCGATCTAACTTGTCACTCCTAACAGGGTGAGATCACCAGAAGTGATCAAAACTTGTAGCCCTAATAGGCAAACATTTTCTATCTGCAGTAGTGAAGAATTTGTGGGTGTCATCCCCACCGTAGTTTTTACCTTCTAACAAGGGTTTCTGCATTACCAAAATACTTGTGTCATGTGATTATGATATTGTTTTCATGTTGTTTACTTACTTAAGTTAAGTGGATGATTGACTCATACAATTAGATTCAAGTTGTTTTGGTCGGTTGTCACTATTTATGGTTATAGATCCAAAGGTTTACAAGTAAAAGTTTTTGAATGCACTAATTCACCCCTCCCCTCTCAGTACATATCTCTCCTAATTCCAACAGTAATAAAGTTTTCTATTTACACCTCTAGTGTTAATTTCCCTATCAAATGAATACCTCAATAATTAGTTCAAATATAGTAATAAGGTTTTCCATTCATACTTCCCATGTTGATATTCCCCACTGAATGAATACCTCCCTATTAAACAAATACCTCAATAGTTAGTTCAATGTAGTAAGAAGATTTTCCATTCAAATGAACACCTCAATAATTAGTTCAAATGTAGTAATAAGGTTTCCATTCACACTCCCCATCTTTGATAGGAAATGTTGATTTTCCCTATCAAACAAATACTTCAATAATTACAGTAACTAGTTCAAGTGTAGCAATAAGGTTTTCATTCACACATCCCATCTTGATTTCCCTATCGAATGAATAACTCAATAGTTATTCTATGATTTCCCTATCAAATGGACAACTCAATAATTAGTCAAAAATTGGCTATGAAATGAATGCCCAAAATGTACTAATATTTTATCCAACACATAATAAGTAGTAATATGAATACCTCAATATTTAGTCCAAAACATAGTAATCCAACACATAGTAAGAAGTAGTAATGTGAATACCTCTATATTTAGTCCAAAGTAAAAAGTAGTGATATAATATCTCAATAATGTAGTAATATGGCTTTTAACTCGTGCCTCCCATATTGATTTAAAAATGTAGTAAAAAGGTTTTCCATTTGGAATCTTCAACGAAGTTCAACTTCCACCACCTTCAAATGAATTACAACATTAAGTATTCATGAAGATCAATGTTAGCCTTGCAAGTTAACTAGAACATAATTCAAATAATTCATAAATTGTACTATTTAGAATCTCTAGTTCCACTTTGACACCTATCGTTCCCACCCATTGCATTTTTTATCTATTGTTTGTCAACCTTTTACTTTATCTCATCTTCTTGCAATATAATTATCCCTTTATTTTCCTTAAACCCTCTTCTACTATGGTTCTCACTTGACTCAATCTAGTTTTTGATTAAGGTAAAAATAGGTTTTGAATGGGCCTCAAAACCATATACATTCAATTTTTGAAGGGAACTGTAACCCTAGGAATGATATGAAGAATTAGATTAGATCTAAATGAAACAGCTGGGGGAAAAAGAAAAAACCTTACAGCACCCCCCCAACACATAATACCAGTAGAACTACTAGCAATACAAATCCAGCAAAACAACATTAGCCATACAAAAGATAAACATAAATGCTCAAGCTGCTAAAGCCAAACGTGTAAAGCCAACGCTTTACCACAACACCCAACCTAAGATTTTCCTTTTCCTCCCTTCTTCTGGGAGCAGAGAGTCATATCAAAATGTAGAGGGGACTTTTTATTATGTTTCCCTATTACAGCAGTCCATCCCTCCTCCACCAAAGAAGCATTTTCCTACTAGACAGAGGCAGGAGAAGATCCAACCACAATAGAACTAGTTTGAGAAGTCTGAATAGAACCTCCAGTGGCCACACAGCCAGTACCAGGCTTCCCAGCACCAAAAGGAATTTTTGAAATAGACCCGGCTGGAAAGAGGCCAGCAGACCCAGCAACCACAGCAGACAATCCAACACTAGTACTACCAGCAGTAGGAATAGAACACCTAGCAGAACCAGGAGTAACAAGAGGGTCACTAGCAATAGAAGGAATTCTTCCAACAGGAGCAGAACCACCAACAAAAATGCTGGCAGACAAACCAGCAGAACCAGCAGAAGTAATACCAGCAACCAAAGAAGAAGAAGGAACAGAAACAACTGTAGGACAAGAGACAGGGCCAGAAACCTGCTCTACCACATTTGCGAAGCTCTGAACCTTCTCCATAGTATAGTGTTGAGAAGAGGGCCCCTTCCACCATGAAGCAGTCTTATTATGACTCTGAAGATCACATTGCAAGGCAATATGACTAGTCTTAAAGCATCTTCTACATCTGAAGGGGATGCCTTCATAGTCCAATTGTTGAACCCAACTTCTACTCGTAGGGGATTCAAGTTTAATCTCCGAAGGCATGCCTTTTGAGGTATCAATATCTACCAGGATACGAGCGTAAGTAGAATGAAATAAATCAGAAGATTTCTCATCCACCATTAACATGTCCACTAAAGCCTCCCCCATAGTCTCCAGAACAGAGTCAATCCAAAGATGAAGGGGAAGATTAGGAAGCCTAACCCAGATAGGTTGCACATCAAATGATTCAGAAGATGGAGAAAATTTAGAATGCCATGGTTTTAGCAATAGCATAAAATGATCCTCCCAACTAAAGAAGTTTTCACACAAAATAACATTTCTATCCTCAGCATCATCAAATTTTGCCACAAAAAATCTTTTAGCTATAGGGAAGATATGGACTATACCAGAGATTAGAGGTTCCCAATGACTAGAAATCCAGGAATGAAGATTAGGCAAAAAGGACCAGAAACCCTTGAATCTGCAAATCAACCCATGCTCAGAAAAAATAGAGGCTGCCGCATCAATCTCAGAAAGAGTATCCACATCCAGCACAACGAAAATATGTTGGCTGACTGGAAAGGCCCTATGAGGAGTGCCTTTAACAGCAGCATGAGCAAGATTCACAGCAACCCTAGCCGGAACAGCCAGCGACCCCCCAGACCAACAAATTGCGAACCCCCATCTGCCTGCAACTTCCCAGGAACACCTCCAGAAACCCTAGCAGAGACTACCGGCGAACCCCCAAAAACCTTCAGACCCTAGTAGAAGCACCAACGACCAGAGAAACCTCATCACCAGTGACCAACGAACCCCCAGTAGAAGCACCAGAAGCCCTCGATCTCCTAGCAGTAACAACCGATGACACACCAATAGCCGAAAAAACTCCAGCAACCTACTGACCCCAACAAATGCACCAGCGGCCAGCAAACCCCCAACGACCAAAGATGCCCTAGCAACTGGCAAAACCCTACAACCCCCAGTATCCTTTGAAGCTAGCACCTTCCCAGGAACGCCACCAGCAAGAGGCGAACCCCTAGCTGAATCTACCAGCGTCGCCCCAGCAACCAGCGAAGCCCCAACTACTGGCGAACCCTAGAACCTCCAGCTCCCTTTGAAGCCTACAACTTCCCAGGAACGCCTCCGACGGGAGGTGAAACGCTAGCTGAATCTACCAACTTCACCCCAGCAGCCATTAACAATTAATGTTGGCCATGACTCAATCTAGTTAATGACATGAGTATTCATCATTTTCTTAATGGAGAGGATAACTTTAACTATCACATGTAGATTATGAATATATTAAACAATTGATTCCAAACTTCAAATGGATAACTT
Organism: Chamaecyparis obtusa; assembly: GCA_027943335.1. Classification (NCBI taxonomy): domain Eukaryota; kingdom Viridiplantae; phylum Streptophyta; class Pinopsida; order Cupressales; family Cupressaceae; genus Chamaecyparis; species Chamaecyparis obtusa. The sequence continues at coordinate 532,531 of BSBK01005448.1, forward strand.
CCCATGTTGATTTTCCCTATTGAACGAATACCTCAATAGTTAGTTCAATGGTTCTCACTTGACTCAATCTAGTTAATGACATGAGTATTTATCATTTTCTTAATGGTGAGGACAACTTTAACTATCACATGTAGATTATGAATATATTAAAAAATTGATTCCAAACTTCAAATGGATAACTTCCCATGTTGATTTTCCCTATTGAACGAATACCTCAATAGTTAGTTCAATGTAGTAATAAGATTTTCCATTCAAATGAATACCTCAATAATTAGTTCAAATGTAGTAATAAGGTTTTCCATTCACACTTCCCATCTTTGATAGGAAATGTTGATTTTCCCTATCAAACGAATACTTCAATAATTACACTAATTAGTCCAAATGTAGTAATAAGGTTTTCAATTCACACTTCCCATCTTCATTTCCCTATTGAATGAATAACTCAATAGTTAGTCTATGATTTCCCTATCAAATGGACAACTCAATAATTAGTCAAAAATTCCCTATGAAATGAATGCCTAAAATGTACTAATATTTAATCCAACACATAGTAAGAAGTAGTAATATGAATACCTCAATATTTAGTCCAAAGTAAAAAGTAGTAATATTAATATCTCAATAATGTAGTAATATGGCTTTTAACTTGTGCCTCCAATATTGATTTCAAAACGTAGTAAAAAGGTTTTCCATTTGTAATCTCATCGAAGTTCAACTTCCACCCCCTTCAAATGAATTACAACATTAAGTATTCATGAAGATCAATGTTAGCCTTGCAAGTGAACTAGAACATAATTCAAATAATTCATTGTACTATTTAGAATCTCTAGTTCCACTTTTAACACCTATCGTTCCCTCCCATCGCATTATTATCTATTGTTTGTCAACCTTTAACTTTATCTCATCTTCTTGCATAATTATCCCTTTATTTTCCTTAAACCTTCTTCTACTATGGTTCTCACTTGACTCAATCTAGTTAATGACACGAGTATTTATCATTTTCTTATTGGCAAGGACAACTTTAACTATCATGTAGATTATGAATATATTAAACAATTGATTCCAAACTTCAAATGGATAAGTTCCCATGTTGATGTTGATTTTCCCTATCAACAATGAATACCTCAATAGTTAGTTCAATGTAGTAATAAGGTTTTCCATGCACACTTCCCATCTTTGATATGAAATGTTGATTTTCCCTATCAAACAAATACTTCAATAATTACACTAATTAGTTCAAATGTAGTAATAAGGTTTTCCATTCACACTTCCAATCTTGATTTTCCCTATCGAATGAATAACTCAATAGTTAGTCTATGATTTCCCTATCAAATAGATAACTCAATAATTAGTCAAAAATTCCCTATGAAATGAATGCCTAAAATGTACTTGACATAAACCACCACATAGTAAGTAGTAATATGAATACCTCAATATTTAGTCCATAGTAAAAAGTAGTAATATAAATATCTCAATAATGGTAGTAACAAGGCTTCTAACTCGCACCTGCCTCCCATATTGTTAGTACAATCCAACACATAGTAAGAAGTAGTAACATGAATACCTCAATATTTAGTCCATAGTAAAAAGTAGTAATATAAATATCTCAATAATGTAGTAACAAGGCTTCTAGCTCACGCCTCCCATATTGCTGCGCCTCCCATATTGATTTCAAAACGTAGTAAAAAAGGTTTTCCATTTGGAAGCTTCAATGAAGTTCAACTTCCACCCTTCAAATGAATTACAACATTAAAGCAATCATAATCATAAATAATAATTTGACTAGACTCGCTCTTTTAAGTTTGAAGAAGTTCAACTTCCACCCCTTCAAATCAAATGAATTTCAACATTAAGGTACGCTCTTTTAAGTTTGAATTTACTAATTACTTCATAAGATTTCAAAACCATATCCTCTATAAAATAGTTCATACCACATGTTAAAAAGGAAAAAAAAAATGGAAAAAATATATCATAAAAGCTGATCTAATTTTTAAGAAACATATTATTAAAAAATATTTTCTAAACACAAAGGTAAGCCCATCTGATTATTAAAGCCTCAAAATACCAAACGTTTCAACTAGTATAGCTACAATAGATTAGTATAACCTGGCCGAGGAAACTACAAATGATCTTTATTTAAAATTGAAAAATACAAATTTATTACATTTAAATTTCGAAGGATAATATTCTTTTGCTTCACAGGTTCTTACATTTTAATTCCTCCTTTTTATTGGATTGAAGCGAATAAGATAACAAATAAACAGCTTTAGATTTACAGTCAAACAGACAAGAACATTCACTGCTTAACAGTAAGTAAAATCACTGCAGTAGAGCATTCCTGTCCAGGACTTGGAAGAAATATATAGAAATTTACATGGCTTTTTTAACATAATACATAATGGCTTCCTGTTATAACATACATGTTTAAATTACAGGCTTTGAAATGGGGACTTGGGAGGGCATGAAAAATGAAAACATCCTGTTAATGATGTTTAGATTACAGGCTGTTAATGAGAATGCAGAGATATGCATCCTGAAAACATGTGCCTAAGTTTTCCTCTCCCTCTCTTACCTCTACTCTGATTTGTTTTGTTCTCCTTAGCAGTCCTTTCTTCTTCCCTCATTACATTCTCAATGTTGTTGTGCTTTGGAAAATTCTCATCCTTATCCATAGGATGGTTTTTATTATCCTGCAAACCAATAAGCTTGTGATATTGTAAGAAACCATAAAAAGAATACTCTATTTACCATTAATTCTCACAACATAATAAATGAATCAGATAGATAACTAATATAACATAGTTGAGATTCAATTTTCTAACCCTAGGGGAGCACACTATTGCCCTTCAAATCGCTGTGAATGAATAACGGATGAATAAATGATGGATCAGCTGGGCACAAAAATTTATGTTTGTGAAGTTTCCAATCATTTTTAGGTCACAGCCTAGTTAATATCAACTTCAAATTGATCTTTAGAATCTATGGGGTTGAGGATAAAGAATTAGAATTTATAAGGTTCAAGCCTCATCTCTAATAAGGGGGGAGAGACTAAAATAACAATTAATCTTCCACTCTAAGAAAAAAATGTTGCTCCCACTACTATATTAAATAACGTTTGCTTCCCATACTATATTTGATTAGTGCTCATCAGTTATTCTTCCCCATTGAAGAATGTAAAAGCCATTATTCCTACTCAAATCTAAAATCTGAGACATAATTCAACTCATGGTTCCTACTAAAATTTGGGACACAACTCCTAATAATTTCCCTATTTTAGGCACCTTGGGGTGCTGTGTATGATTGGTAAGGCAGATAACTCTAGATTTGTAGGACTTTATATCCTTTCTAAGATCACTGTGAAAAAAGTCCAAAATATAACAGATTATATAAAGATTTAGCTAAAATATTAGATTTTCATTTCACTAATATAATAATAAAATTTAAAAAAATAATTCCAAGAAAGTAATCTAAAAAATGAGGACATAGGAAAGCTCTAGACTATGAGGTTGTAACTAAACCCTGCATAGTTGAAGTACAAGAAAGCTCTAGACTATGAGGTTGTAACTAAACCCTGCATAGTTGAAGTACAATAAATTCAATTAGTAATTATTTTGGGGCAAATGAAATACCCAAAGCTAATAGTCTAGGAGAAATCAATGGGAAACAAAGATACAAGTTGACTAAAATTTGGGATTGAAATAAAATCAAAAACGTCTAAATAAAGAGCTTGTTTGGGATTAAAACAGGTTTGGCTAAAATTTTGGAATAGAAACCCTAAAGATCGTCCAATTAGAGATAATAGACAGATTTGGCTAAACTATGATGATAATGTTTCTAGATAGGCAGCTTTGCTTAATGTAAAATGGGTCTTGAATTTTAAGTGGACAAGAACTAGTTTAAAGAATGATAGATATTTTTATTTTTCCAATGTTAGTTTATAATGATTCAACTGTGTTGTGGCAAAACTATGATAAAGTTCCTAGATAGGCAGCTTTGCTTAACAAATTTTAAGTGGACAAGAACTAGTTTAAAGAATAATTTCTATGTTTATCATAATTCAACTGTGTTGTTTGTGAATTAAGTGGACACAAACAAAAAGAATTTCGAAGTGGACAAGAACTAGTTTAGAGAATGATAGATACATCCTATAAAGTTATATCATGATTCTATTGTCTAGTCTCTGAGTTAAACTCAATCTCATGGTGGTTTACACATATCCATCTCTCACATACTACTCCAACTCAAAGTGTGCTTAGCGACTTAACTTGCCATGCTAACCATATGAATAATAATGGAACCAGTCATGCTCATGAATGATGTGTTTGTGTAAACTACTGATCATGCCGTATGGGTCAGTATGGGTCAATAAATTCTTGAGTAGTTGAATCTTGATAATTTATTAAGACTCTCTACTTATCATTGTATGAGTTCATACAAAGGGCTCTAAGATAACAGCATTACATAGTTAAATATGCTTGAATTGGAGTAGACCTTCCAAAAAGTCTTTGTTGTATCACCTAAGATAAATCATTAAGAATCATTCAAGTGAATGAGAGATAGATACATGGGAATCAGTAAAAACTATGTAGTTGAATCAGAAGTACTAATAGTCATCTAATAATCATCCAATTAAGAAAAGAAAGGCAATTTAGCATGCTAATTAGGCAGAGCACCTACAAAATTGATTACATATAACTCTTGACAGAACTCTTTCTATATATGTATAAATAACTGATGTTTCTGTGATCTTGTAACTCTTTCTCATCTTTGATTCAATCTAATGAAAATCAAAATTAAATAAGAAAGAGCCAATTCTCCTTATCCTTTACAAATATGTAGTATTGATAAAGGATGTATATGAATAGATTCTAAGAAATTTATGCAGTTTCATCCAGGTGCAAGAAAATCCTACTGCTATACAATCCAACTTATAATATGGGTATTGTTTACTCACTTTAGGAATATCCTCTGTCTGTAAAATCCGCCATGAAACCTCCTCATGGAGACCTTTCTGGCTACTTTCAGATGGTATAACTCCAACTTCATGCTTCTCATCTTCAACCACAATTTCACATCCATTAGATTTCAAATGCATCTGTGCTTCTGTTCCATTGCTCTTAATGGCCTGGTCACAAGAGTTCCTTCGCTCCAATTCCTCTCTAATCTGCACAAAAACAAAATTGAAAAACCTCATCACAATTGTAGATTGTTCATAAAAATTACCAGCTAAGTGCAGATAACATACATACCCTTTTGACCCTATCCTCAAGTACAGTAACTCGCTCCATAATTGTTCCTTTGGCTTCAGCTTCCTCCAATACCCAGCTCATGGGCTTACATCTTTTCTCTAGACTGTTTTTATTAGACACTATTTCGGAAGCTGCAGATTTCCCCCCATCCATTGCTGCTAATGCTGTGTTAGACCCACTAGACAAATTTGTATCTTCCAAATAATCAAGCTGCACGACGAATACTATATTACAATCAAACATACTTCCAAAAATTTTCAGTACTTCTATGAAATTGACTGGATTTTCATTGTTTTGTATCAGTTTCTTGATTCGATTATGTAAATTGTTTTTGTGATTAAAAAAACAATCGAATCGAATCCAGAAACTGATACAAAACATTAACATTGGTATAGATTGTGAAAATCTAATAGGAGAATTTTCATTGACAATTATATGTTTACTTGCAACAAGAACATGCAATATAAATTGAAGTGAATTTGATCACTTACAACAATGTCAAGCCGGTTTATTCTAGAGAGAAGAGAGATGTCTGCAGAGTTTGGAAACAGCATCTGGGTACTAGTGATTTCTGTAATTCTATTATTATAGAGCTGCTCTGATATAATATTTTTTATACCCACCTCATCTGAGCTAACATACAATTTATCCTGCTTTTCTTCTTTGGCCTTCACAGTTTCTAAATCTTGCAAGCTTTTAGGGCTAAATTTATCCAATTCTCCCTTATAGCCCAAAGTATTTTCAGGGGTATTTTGGTCTTCTGCAGAAATGTATAATCTACCAAACTCAAACTCTAGATTTGCAGGGCTCTGCTTCTCCATATCTGAACTGTTACTTTGGTGAATGCATTCCTTAGTCTACAAAAAAACCAAAACAGACCAATCCATGTCAGTTTAATTCTTCCAAAAACACAAAACAGACTCCAATACTATATTGAAAAACCTTGAAAATTCACAGAGATCCTATGAACAATTTGCAATACTAAGCAGAGCCCACCTCACAAATAACTGCAATTCCAAACAGGGCTCGAAACAAACTCCAATACTAAATTGAAAAACCTTGAAAATTTACAGAGATCCTGTGAACAATTTACAATAATAAGCAGAGCTCACCCCACAAATAACTACAATAACAAACAGGGTTTGGAGCTGCACAGATAACTATGAAATGGAAAGGATGATGTTTGAAGTTTGAATGATTGATTGCAATACAATAACAGAAAAGGATAGGCCAGCTCTCTACTCACCCATTATCCCAAGCAAAACAAACATAATGGCGGTGATGGGTGAATCGTAATGAAGAGGACACGTCAGAAGATTTGGTGTCGAGTACCTGTTCTTCCACTCCTATATTAAGAATCTCTTCGTCAACTAGGATCATGAATCATCACTCTATTATAACTTACATTCAACGTGGGTCACACACGTGACAACTCACGCATTTAATCCTTAATCTGCCCAACAGACTTCATTTAGTATGGTGAGGATTGGGACTCTTGTATCGGGCGGTTAAGTTCCATCTAAAATGTATCAAAATAAAAAAAGTCTATTAGATTTGTAAAAATACATGATTTTTTTCAGATTTTTTGTAGTTTTAGATTTTTTGTAGTTTTCAATTACAAAATGTACAGATCATGAAGAAAAGATGTTGAAAATTTAGTGAAAATTTGTTATATTTTTAATTTTTTGAAATTTGGTGAAAGGTACATTTTGATGGAACTTAGCCCCCTCCCCTTTGTATTGCCTTTATTTAAGACTTCAAACCAATTATCACAAACAAAAATATATAAGAGAAATATTACAAATAGTAATTGGGATGTTTATATTTGGTTAAAGTATTACTAGTCAATTATTGTCATATAAAATGTTCAAACATTCCAAAAATTATATAAAATTGATTTTTAGATACAATTTAGCTCTTGCAGTAGTAGGGCTTGACTTGACAATCTAAATAATAGTGAAAGATGTTAAAAGTGATATAGATATTATGAAGTTGTATTATCAATAATATTAAAAAGGTATATCAAACACTAATTATTGTCATATAAAATGTTCAAATATTCACAAAAATTATATTAAATTGATTTTTAGATACAACTTAAGTTTTGTAGTAATAGGACTTGAGAATCTAAATAATAGTGAAAGATGTTGAAAATGATATAGATATTTTGAAGTTGTATTATAAATAATATTAAAAAGGTATATCATCCTTTAGAATATTGTCATCATTTATTATTATTTTCGTTTTCATATTATAATATTTAATTTTAGTAACACTAAAAGTCACCAAGGATGCTATAAAATCTTAGTAGAAAAATTTAATAAAAATCAATTAGATTTTGTCAAAACCTTCAAGAGACTTTCACATCATTCAACACTATTCTTATCATCTCATCCCAACTCATTTCCTAAAATTTTAAATCAAATATTGCTAATAAATTTATAATCAAGAAGAGATGAACAATATACTCATCACAATTGCATATTTAAGACAAATTTCAACATCCTTAAGAATGATACCAACACCAATCTTTTTTAAACTCAAAAGTCATCCAAAGCATGATTTTTTAAGTTCCAAATATTAAGACCAAGCATGACTCATGATGGAAGTCTAGTCTTTACCAAAGAAAGGTTCTACAACATAGTAATTATATAAATCACCTCGGTATTATTATTTTAATAGATAAATGTGAAGCATTAGAATTCATATTATATTTATTAAAATATAGAACAAATAAATAAAATTAAGTGTCCAACAAGGAGACAAGAACATCTTCAAAACTACTAGCACAAAACATTTGAACCTATACCAAGAAATACAAACATCTTTACTAAAAGATACGTTTCAAAATTAGTTTTGAAACCGAATAAAACTAGAGAGTAATGAGAAATCAACATGACTTCATACAGTGGAAAGAGGTCTAGTGAAGCGATGGAGCAGGAGCGAGAGGGAGGAGGAGGAGAGAGAGTGTTAGAGCGAGAAAAAAATATTTGAATTCCTGGCAGGAGGGTATGCAAGATGATCTTGGTTGGGAGGTAGAATCGGTTCTTGTACCAGGATCTGTGGAGGTCACAAAGAAAACTGTGGAAGAAAAGATGGTCCCCATGCCATCTGATGGGGACAATGCTGGTGGGGCTAGTCTAGCCCATCTGGGTAAGGACAGTGGTCCTGTCTTGGGCCAAGAGGAAGAAAAAGGGGAAAAAGTTGGCCTTTCTGAGAAAAATATTGGGTCAACAAAAAAGCCAGAAGAACCATCACATGGGGGGAACTCGTTTCGAGGTAAGGGCAAATGGAATTGTCTTTTTGGGGTTAAACCGATAGGAAAATCTTCCTTCCCAAAAATTGATATAGCTTTAGATCTTGAGAAAGGTGTGATAGGCTTGAATATTCCTGATCAAATAATCAATCATACTGTTTCAAGAATGGCTTCAACTCTGATAGAAAATTTTTTGGGGCCTAGACCGAGTATAGATCTAATGAGGTCTTTCACACTCCAAAAATGGAATCTCAAAGGACAGGTGGATGTAGCAACAATGCCGAAAGGTTTCTTCTCCTTTTTATTCTCTAATGGGGAGGATCTTTCAAAAGTTTTAACGGAAGGACCTTGGATGTGGGGAAAATCTTCCTTATCCTTGCAGAAGTGGACTACTAATCTACATTACAATGAAAACTTTTTTGTCTCCGCTCCTGTTTGGGTTAGACTTCCGGGTCTCCCTCTGGAGTACTGGCATGAGGATATATTGGTGGCAATGGCTGAACCTTTTGGTGAACTATTGACAATAGATCTGATGACTGTAGCACGATCTAGACAAGTGTATGTGAGAATTTGTGTCAATATTCAGCATGATACTGAACTACCCCAAGTCATTTGTCTCAAATCGAAAGTTGGAAAATGGACCCAAGAAATAGAATATGAATCTTCCCCTTTTGTGTGTCTTACTTGCAGAAAAGTAGGTCACTAGGCAAAACTTTGTCCCTTGAAGAAAGAATTAGAGAAGAAAGACCAAGAGACTAGAACCACTAAGAAGTGGGAATGGAGGAAGAAAATAGGAGAACCACATAATCTCCCAGAGAATAAGGAAGAAAACCAAAGCTCGGAAGAGAAGCAGACGGTCAAACCAAATGAATCAAATGAGACATAAGGGCCTAAGGATGGAGATGGCTCTGCTGAGGAGAATAGAATGCTGGAAGGGGATTCTTTGGTTGCCTCTTCTACGAAAAATCATGAAAATACATCCCAGACTGAACATCTAATGGGTTCAAGGGTTGAGGATAGCCTATTTATATCAGAAGAGAGGATGTGTTATCAAAGCCCGCAAATGGTCTCTAAAACTCAGTTTGTTTTAGAACAAATTAGTAGTGAAGCATCAAATGGGAACTTGATAGAGCATGATGCTAAAGATGAAAGAGCCAAAGATCAGAAGGAGGACTCTGAAATAGTGGAAACAAAGAACAAAAGCCCTTGGATTAGTGTTAAAAAGAAGAACAATAGGTCTCCAGTTGGAGCGGGCTCTGGATCTCAATCTAAAAATTTGAAGGATCTGACCCCGGCGTTAGGAACAACTAAAGCTAAAGCAACACATGGAGGCTCGGCTTCTAAATCAAATAAAAAAGGGTGCCTACTCAAATTAGGAGGAGTTATGATGAGAGGTCAACAACAAAAGGCGGACACAAGCACACCTAAAAGAGAAAGGGGTAGAGCGTCCGAGAAGGATCAAAGAGAACTAGAAGCTAAACAGAATATTGCGGATGGTAGGCAACGTACCATCGACCAGGTCTGTCCTCCAAATTTTTAATGAAAATTTTATCTTGGAACATAAGAGGTCTTAATAGTCCTCATAAACATGATGTGATTAGGAATCTAGTTAGAGATTCTAAGCTTGATATTCTACTTATACAAGAAACTAAAATGGTGAAAGAAAAGATAGTTAAATTAAATCTGTTGAAGAATGGAGATAAGTTGAGTAGTGATGTTGTTGGGGCTTCTGGAGGTTTGGCCATTTTTTGGAATGCTATAAGCTTCTCTTGTGTCCTATTGAAAGAAGATAAGAATTTCCTTGTTGTTAAAGTTAGCAGTATCAAGGATAACTTTGACTGGACCCTGATTAATGTGTATGCCCCTTGTAAGAATTTGCAAATAGCAAATATTGAACCAAGGATCTAGAGGTTGAAGAAAAGCACAAGAGAGAAAATATGAATGCAAAGATGGATTGATTAGATCCAATGAATTAATCAATGCTCAATGCTCAATGCTCAATGCTCAATGAAATGATTACATAATAGGCCTCCTTATATAGGAAAGGCGATATGAGAGAATGATAAGGAGTTGATAAGCTATCTCCTATGCTAGGTGTAATCACATGTCCACCAAATGTGGATCATCCTCCAATATACAATAAAGTATGTGCATTGGATTAGGATGATAATGTGATAAGAGCACAAAAGGTGGATCTCACACACAACGAGGTATGTGAAGACAACTATCACACCAAAAGTGGAATTTCTCCTACACCATGTGCTTATTAGATGTGCACACTCCTAGGTGTCTCAATCACAAACTACTATGCAATGCATTAACCTAAGTAAGATTAAGTAAAGTGTAATTAGGAATAATTAATTACACCAACACCCCTAATACCAAATCTGGTCGCTTTCATCTCTGGAAAAGGATTCAAGATTTTAGAAAGGATTTCCCAGATGACAACTGGTTGATGATGGGAGACTTTAACACTCCCCTGAAAGATACTGATAAAAAAGGAGGGAACAATACCCAAGTGGACAGTAGAGTTGAGTTTATGGAATTTATATCTAATGAAGGTTTATTGGATATAGACCTGGAATGAATTGATTTCACTTGGACCAATAGGAGAGTTGGTGTGGACCTCATTCAGGTCAAGCTTGACAGAGCCCTTGTTTCCCCTGGGTGGCTTGCTAAGTTCTCTTGCTCTCTTTCTGCTCTTAATCAAATAGGATCGGATCATTTTCCTATTTCCTTTATAGCTAATACCTTCAAAGGTAAAGGCAATTCTCCTTTTAGACTAGAGAAAATGTGGCTGAATCACCCTGATTTCAAAAAAAAAATTGAGGAGTGGTGGAGTATTAAAGTGGAAGGAAAGGCTATGTTCTAGGTGGCAAAAAAAATGGTGAACATCAAGTCTAAAGTTAGACATTGGAATAGGGATGTCTTTGGTGATATATTCCAAAACAAAAGGAAAATTCAAATTGATTTGAAAGAGATTCAAGATAAAATACAAAGCACAGGATTGACAGAAGAAACTAGAAAAGAAGAGAATATTATCCTGGCGGAGTACCACAATATTATAACTAAAGAAGAAACTTTCTGGAGACAGAGATCTAGGTCTCTCTGGCTGAAAGCAGGTGACAAAAATATGAGATTTTTCCATCTTACAGCTATGAAACACAAAGCTATGAATAGAATCAATTCTCTGATTACCCAAAGGGGCACTCTTAATAAAGAGGAAGAGATAAGGAAAGACATGACAGGACACTTTGCTTCGATCCTAACCAAAGAACCAGGCCTTAACCTAGATGATCAGAACAACTTGCCGAATTCCATTCCTATGTTGCTGGTGGCTGAGGATAATCTCTTTCTTAAATCTATTCCTTCAAAGGAGGAAATAACAAAAGCTATCCAGTCTTTTGAAGGAGAAAAGTCCCCTGGGCCGGATGGGTTTCAAATGTTTTTCTTTCAACACTTCTAGGATATTATAAGGGATGATATTTGTGGTGCGGTGAAAGAATTCTATGGCTCTAAATCCTTACTTAAAGAGCTCAACTCTACCTTTATAGCCCCGATACCAAAGAAACCGGGAGCTAACACAGCTGATAGCTTTAGACCTATTAGTCTTTGCAATTCACTGTATAAGATCATATCTAAAGTTTTGACTTCTAGAATTCTCAATATTCTCCCCCGCCTCATTTCTCCTCAACAAAATGGTTTTGTACCGGGAAGACAAATTTTGGACTCGATCATGGTTGTTCATGAGAATATCCATTCGCTGGAGAAATCAAAAAAGCAGGGGTTCCTGATGAAACTCGACCTATCAAAAGCTTATGATAGGGTCGATTGGGAGTTTCTTGTGAAAATTCTTCAGGCTTTTGGTTTTGATGAGGGAGTGATTAAAATCATTATGCAACTTGTCACGATTGTCTCTTCTTCAATGATTGTGAATGGGGGATCATCTCCTTTCTTCAAACCATCCAGAGGGCTATGTCAAGGCGATCCTATATCTCCTATTCTTTTTGCTATAATGGCGGAATGTTTGGGGAGATCTCTATCTCGTCAGGTTTCTCAAGGTCTGATTACGGGTCTGCATCCAACGTCTGGAGGGATTGTTTGCTCGCATGAACAATTTGTTGACAACACGATCCTAATGGGAGAATCTTCTGTGAAGGAAGCAAGGAATATGAAAAAATCTCTTAATGTGTATGCTAATGCTACAGGTCAAATCATAAATTGGGAGAAGAGTGCTCTATTTTTCTTCAATACCTCTGAATCTAGAATTAATAGAATTTCTGCTATCCTTGGATGCAAGATAGGAAGCCTCCCGACTTCTTATCTTGGCTTGCCTCTGTGCTTGAAATCGGAGGCTAATTTCTGGAATTAAATTCTTGACAGATTTCAGACGAAATTGGCGGGTTGGAAAGGGGTGATCCTCAATCAAGCTGGGAAAGTTCAATTGCTGAAATCTACTTTACAAAATCTATCGGTCTATGCTCTAAGCTTATTCAGGATACCTCAAAAATTTGTTGACTTAATTGAGAAGATCCAGAAAAGGTTCCTATGGTTAGGAGTGGAAGAGAAAAAGAGACTTAGTCTTGTGGCCTGGGAGAAGATTTGTAGGCCCAAAAAGATGGGGGGCTTGGGATTAAGGAGTATCAATTACACTAGTAAAGCTCTCTTAGCAAAGTAATGCTGGAGAATATTTGAAGAGGAGAAATAATGGAACTTGATAATGAAAAGGAAATACCATCTAAATAATCTTGAAGGCATGCTCCAATCTCAAAATGGCATCCAGGGTTCTTTTGTTTGGAATAGTATTAGTAAAGGTAAGAATCTCATTTGCAAAGGTGCTATTTGGAAGCTGGGAAATGGGAGGAAAATTCATTTTTGGAATGATAAATGGATGTCAGAGAAGCCCCTAATAGAGAATGAAGATTGGGGGAATGCTATACAAGATTGTAAAAATACAATAGGAGAGCTGGTTTATGATTACTGGAAAAATGAAGAGTGGATAGACCTGGGACAGAAGGATATCAGATTTAAAGATCTAAAAAAACAACTAAATAACTGGTTTATAAGAGAAAATGAAGAAGACAAAATTATCTGGGGCCCAGCGACATCTGGAAAGTTCTCTGTCGCTTCCGCTTCATTGCTTCTCCTCCCTAATGAGGCTCAGCCTTTGTGGCCGCAGGTATGGATTAAGGACCTTACTCCTAAAATTAACATATTTTTCTACTTGCTTGTACAGAATAAAATCCTCACACAAGATAAACTCTTGAGAAGAGGATTTCAAATGCCTAATAGATGTGCCCTATGTTGTCAAGAAGCTGAGGATTGTAACCACCTATGATCCATTGTGCTTTCACTAGAGAAGTGTGGGACTCCACTATGTCTTCCCTTGATTTCTGTTGGGTGAAACCTAACTCTATCCAGGAGTTCCTTTAGCAGTGGCAGAGTCCTTTTAATGACCACAATGCAAGGATTATCTAGAAATTTGTCCTCCCCCACTTCACCTGGCTTATCTGGAAGGAGAGGAACAACATAATATTTAGAGAGAAAAAGACTCCTCCCTCAGTGGTTGCGAAATCTATTGCTAGAAGTATTATGGAAAACTTCAAAAGTTTGGGAAGGAAAGATAATTTTCTTTGGGACCCTCATCCTGAGAAGAACAATAAGATCTCATGGGAAAGTTTAAAGAAGAGCCAGCCCCAGAATCCTAGGGATAATGTCATATGGACTGCGCCTCCTGAAGGTTGGGTTAAAGGGAACTTTGATGGCTCAGCGAAAGGTAATCCTGGAAGGGCTGGAGGTGGAGGGATAATAAGAGATAATGCTGGAAACTTCTTAGGAGCGATTGTTGTCCCTCTTGGAATTCAAACTAGCCACATGGCAGAGGCAGAGGCAGCTCTATATTTGGTTATAATGGTGAAAGATTTAGGTTGCACAAAATTTTGGCTGGAAGGGGACTCTCTAAATATAATTAATGCCATAAAAGGGAACTCTGTCAGTTTGTGGATGATAGAACACACCATCAACAAAATTAAACATTTAATGAACTCCTTTGAGGATTGCCATGTCACTCACGTTTATCGTGAAGGAAATAAACCGGCGGACAGGTTGGCTAACGATGGTACTTTGTCTGACGTCATCCAAAAGTGGAGAGGGGAAGCGAATCTCAAGAGTGAGATATCCAATCTAATCAAGTATGACAGAATTAATCACAATGAAGGATACATCACTTAAGTTAATGACGAATAGGATGAATCATTTACTAAGGTGGCTTGCATGTAAGCTGAAGTGTGGGAGCATTACTCCGTAGACAATAAGACACAGACAAAGGGTTAATCTCGATAACAAAAAAAGCATTGTGAACCTGAGAAGTAAGGAGGAGAAGTCTGGAAAAAGCTAAACCAGTACATGAAAAACAAGAAAATTATGGGAGGTGGTTTGAAGAGGGAGGAGCCCTCTGACTGTAATAAATGGAGATAGGATAGAGATGTGTGGAAGAAGCTAAAAAAAGGGGGGGTTACCCAGCATATGAAGAAGCTTCATGGTCACGACAATAGAATCATGGCTTTGTTTGCAGAGGGCTGGAACAATGGTAAGGTGTTTCTTTGGGGCAAGTCATTCAAGCTTTCTATTTCTAGCATAGCAGAAATTACTGGTTTACCTGCTGATGGTACCCATTTTCATAGAGGCAATAATAAGCTAGGAACTGAAGCCTATGCTATTTTTCTCAAAACTATTGATGAGAAAGCCCTAATGACTAAGGGGAAGGGGGACTATGTGGACATTTCTAACATTGACGAATTTTGGGCTAAAATTCTGAAGGCCATGATTGAATACTTTACTCTGGATGGGTGGTATTCAAAAATATATAATTTTCATTTTGTGTTTGCTAACCACTTCAGGCACAAAAGGAGGATCTCTTTTCCTTTTTACCTTTTAAGCTCTCTGAATAGCAACATTACGGGGCGCAGAAAGAAGGCTTCTAATCTGGTGTTGCATGAAGGCTTGATTCTCCTCATCTTTGAGCACATTAGGGATAACATTCCGAACCCTATCCCTAAAAAAATCAAGGAGAAAAGAAAGGTGAAGATTGAGGAGGAGAAGGAACCTGAGACCAACAAGAAAAGAAAGATAAAAAAAGGAAAGTTTTCTGCTGCTTCTGAAGATAAGGACACAACTGAGAAGGAGTCCGTGCTCAATCCTAAATTGTGTGGGAAGGGTGTTCTAGTGGAAGACAGTGAGAAGGAGACAGAAGAGGAAGAGAAAAGCAATGAGAAAGAGGAAGATTATGGAAGCTATCAAGAAGAGGAAATGAACAAGTGGCTAGAGGAGGGGAATGAAGACAAGGAGGAGACTAGCAATGATGGAGGAGACCAGCAATGATGGAGGAGAAGACAAGGAGGAAGTGGATGAGGAAGAAGAAGGAACCCATGGTGACTCCTCTGAAGAAAAATCAAAAGATACCCCTGTTATTATGGAGGGTGCTGAGAAAGAGGAGGTTGGAACTCACACTATGGAGGAGGTCATTTCTTATCAGAACGACCCTCTAGAGAATAAAATGAACAAAGCCAGGCCTGAGATGGGGGAAGGTAAATCTAGAGAGGAGGTTAATAAAGAGGAAAATGTTTCTTCAGAGGGTTTTACTGGTGGCCAAGATAATGAAGGAAAGGAGACTGGTTTCTTTCCTTCTACTTGTGACACTAGAGAGGAGAACTCTACTAGAGGGGAGTATGGAAAGGATGAGATGGCTATGCTAGAGAAAGCCAATATCAAAGAGGATTCTGGTACCCTTCAGAAGGATAACTGTATGCTCGAGGAGGAGAAGAACATAGAGGAGAACTAGGAGGAGAACATGGAGTGGAAGAAGGAAATGCAGGAAATGGAGATCCATATTCAGGATATGGAAAAAACAATGAATAACATGAAGACCAAGATGGGAAGAATGGAAAATGAGCTTTTGGATAAGGTTAAAAATAAAAAGTTTATAGAGGATGGTACTGCTGAGTTGAAAAAGAAAGTTAAAGAAAAGATGATAAATTTAGAGACTAAAATTAATCACCATGACAGCATGATAAGAGGTGTCCTGAATCATAGCAATGAAGGTCTAAAGGTGACAATAATGAACCTGAAAATGCTACATAATCATCTGGAAAGAAACATGTTGGAAAGAACTACAATAACTATTGAAGAGAAAACTGGAAATACAGGGCCGGGGACGAGAACTAGAGGTCAGACTCAGAGAAAGGTTCTTGAAAAACCTACAGAGCTGAAGGAACTGCAAGAAACCATCCAGAAGATGGAAGATCTCCAGAAGAAGGCAGAGGAAATGATTAAAGATTATTAGCTTGTTCTGGCTGGTAGATATTTTGTTGTAGGTTTCGTATCTTGTTTTATATTTTGAACTATTCATCTTTTGTTTGCTGCTGTGGTTTTCCAGCAGGGGTTCCTTTTTGTTTAGCGTTAATGCTCTATCTTATGTTGTTTTAAACTCTAGTTTCAGGTCCATGTAAAACCTGATTTTACCTTAATAAAAAACATGACTTCATACAAATTGTCACATTCAATGTTATAGTGAATTTAGACACCACAAAATAGAATCTAATGAGACAAAACTACTATTGACACCCTAGTGAGCTAATTACTATCACTATCACTATTTTCACCATAAATACATTGTAGGCCATAACCCCTACCAACCGAACACCACTAATGCAATACATCGAGTAGATAAAAAGAATAACTTGCATACAACTCTCAAACTCACCATGATGCAATTGCAAAGTTCATTATCATGCTTATGCAAAGACAAATTAAACTATTCCAATGATCCCTAAAGTATAAATATATATCACATTATTTAAAATTTATTGAGCAACCTCACATTTCAATAGTAGAGACTAATCAAAAATCCACTCAACTTTGTAAGTACTAGAATTAGCATCATAGTCTAAGAGAGTATTTTCTTGTTTCTCAACAATAAGTAATTCCACCTAAATATATGCAATATCCAAAAATTTCACAAAACATACATCCCAAGAAATATTCACGACATTGTATTAAAAATTAGAAGCAATCTGACTCAATTAGTTCTTATATGGTAACTCATTCAATAAATTCTAGCCAACCACTATGTGAAGAACATTTTAAACCATTGGAGATCCAAATATGAATACCTTACCCAATTTAATTATTTCATATTCATTGACATTCATTGAATCCTATTTACAAGGTACCAAGTTTTCTCTCTAGTTTATTGTAGAAGTCATTCAAAAAATTACCACAAGACTCTATATAGAAACTAATTATAGAAAAGTTTACAATATGAATTTGGGATTGTCAAGAAGAATTTAAAGTAACTCTTAATAACATCCATTGAGATGTGATAATTACTAATCATGCGTATTAAATACATATGTAACAATCTATTGAATGACGAGTAAAGTGTAGAATAAAAAATTGCATACCCTTTTGCAAATTTCCCTACACTTTTGTAGCCACTTTAGTGTTCATTCCCCTAGCATTTGAGTAGGCTCATTTCAACCCTTGCATTACAATTTTTCCTCTTAATATTCTTAGGGTCCTAAATTCAACAACTAGCTTTCAACATCACTTTTGCAATAACCACGTGTGCCTCTCTTATCTCCCATATTTTTTTGAACATAATTTATCTAGACACTAATGTGTCACACAAATGTCTATGTGTTGTACATGTGTCATGTGACCTCTCAATGTTTAATTTTTTGCAAATATGAGCTTGTGTTGTCATGATGTCGTTGATGTCAATCTAATGTGTTAGGAAGTTCATAAGTATATGTGTCATAAGGTCTTAAAGTATTAGTTTAGTTGTGTGCTTGTTTGTTCTAGAATGTTGTTGTATAAGGATATTGTGTTAATGTTGGCATTGATATGGGAAGATTACTAGTAATAATTAGAGATAGAGTATCCATATGATTCATGTCTATTCTAGAGTATTGAAGTGGTGTATAAGAATTTGCACCATAATTTGGCTAAGTATGATTGTTCCAACATATGGTATGATAGACTTGGTTATGTTGTATTTTGGTCTACATTGTTTTACATTCTATTAACTTGTCTTGCGGTTCCAATATGATGTTGGTGGATGCAAAAGTAAGATATATCAGATTAGGTTTAAAGTTTTAATTCATTTGACAAAGATTTTGTGATGATCTATGTTTTGGTTTATGCGATGATACTGTACTTGATTGTTGGAATGCCTTGCATTGCTCTTCCTTTGAATATTTTATGTTGTGGTTCTGAAATGAGCTTTGTTGATGTTAAGAGATGTTATGTTATAGATCCGTGGGTATTTTTGGAGGTCCATATCATGTATTAAATTTGTAAATTGTTGGATTTCTTTACTTGAGAAAGTTTGGAGCATTTGGTGATAGAGGCAATGACTTGGGTGTAATAAAATGGTGTGTCGAATTGGTGTGATTCTTTGCACATTTTATTTTCCTTGTGCAATGCATAGAAGATAGTATTTTGGGATACCTAATTATGTTGTACAATATTTCATCTAATTAGGCTGACCTTCTTGATGTATTTTATTGTTAGATGATATATATAGGATGAGATCACTTTGTGGATTGTATGATAAGAGGTTGTGTGTGATGTATGGTGAGTCAAATTGGTGTGATTCTTTGCAAATTTTATTTTCCTTATGCAATACATTGAAGATTGTATATTGGGATAACTATTTATGTTGTACAATATTTCATCTAATTAGGCTGACCTAATTGTTGTATTTTATTGTTATATGATATATATAGGATAAGATCACTTTGTGGATTATTTGATTTAAATAAGAGGTTGTGTGTGGTGTTTGGTATAAGTGCAAATGCTCATAAGTGCATATAAGTAGTAATGAGCTTAATTTATGATGTTTAGAGTAGTGAGCTATAATTAGCATTTTAGAGGATGTGTTTCACTTGAGTTAAACAATAATATTTTTTTGTAATTAAATATTGTTATATCTTGCTCTAAATAAGTGATCTTTAGTCTACAATTCAATTGTATCTTTTCATAAGGTTTTGCACCATAGCCCGCATGTCAAATCAGGAGTTGTGAGCTACCTTGGTCTAGAGCCTAAAAATAATATTGGATTTAGTTATTTCATATAGTGTGAGTTAATCCTTACTATGGTTATCCCTCCTTGGGTTTTCTGTGTAAAAATATTGGGAAAAAAACTCCACTCTAAAAGAGATAATGAGAAGGATAAATCCTCCTACAAATATGTCCATCTAAGGATGTTCATATGATAATGAAGAAATCTTGAAGCATGTCAATATCTATAAACTCTAAGAAAATACGAAAAATGTGTATGTTGGAATCAATGAACCTCCAAGAAGATGTATATTAAGAGATACTACTATGATCAAAGAACACAAATAAAAAAGCACGAGTTTCATGTAGTAAACTACTTAGAAGTCTTTGGTGCTCAACATGGATAATCAAATAAAAGATAGAAAATCACCAATAACAAGTAGTACACTACTAAGAAGTACGAGCAGTGTTCATGAATCTCACAAAATGACCCACTAAAAGGATACCCCACATGAGAGATACAAATGAATAGCTCTATGTGACTCCTAAAAAATGTGGGAATTTCATAAGGTTTCATGAGGTTCCTCCACTAATCCATTGAAAATAAAAATCTTAGTAACATAAATGTCATAATTCCCCCCTTATTGTTGACGAGGAAGTGATAATGGAAAATGAACTAAAATTGGTCACAATTATGTGCACAAGAATGAAACCCAACATTAGATCTATTATTCCCCCCATAAGGAACACATACAATTTTTTGACACTTTATGTGTGTGTGCGCACATGCGCATTTACATAATTATATGTTGTTAACTAAGTTCTTACATGTTTTATGTCATGAGGTGGATAGAGGAGACAAATATCAAGTTATCTTTCAAACCTCAACACGATGATAAAAATAAAAATAAAAATAAAAGACTTCCATAATGTAAAACATAGAACCCCATGAAACTATACAATGATATGACACTGTTTTAGTGCATTTACAAAATAGAAAAAATGTACATGGTATCAAAAAGGTACAATCAAAATATGATATATTTTTAGTACTATCATATCAACTAAATATCATCACTATGTAGAGCTTGGAAAAATGTATAGGCCAAAAAATGACACCCAAAATGTGTGCATATGAGCCCAAACAAGGGTCTCAAAGTTTCATAAATGAGGATTGTGCAAGGTTTCCTTTGAAGAAAAAAATTGTACATCATTTTGGAAAATAAACTACACTAGATAAAGCATAAAAAATAGGCATATTGAAAAACAAATGACTCAAAGAGCTCTCCATAGAACTGATAAATGACCTCTCAAAGTCGAGGCAAAAAGCTAAATAGACCAATAGAGAGGAGGTGCAAATGTTGGGCAGCGGCTATGCAGCCACAAAAATTGTTAACCATATGAAGGGGAGACACTTAGTTTTTTTTTTTAAAGTTTGCAAAAAGCTCTACCAAAAAAATGATTTGCATGGCTGGATAGCCACTACCCAAATGTTGAGCCAAAAATGATGGTGTCATTATGACGTTAGCATGCTAATAGAGTGATGATGGGGTATTGATTGAGCATTGATTAATGATTGGACACATGTGTAGCATCTAGATGGCCAAAAAAGAATATTCTAAAAGGAATATTCTTTAGGGAAAGAAAATAATAAAAAAAGCATGCCCCTTATGTAGGTACTACACAGGGTAGTACACAATACTACTGCAAAAAATTGTATAGGGCCTATGCAAGACCACCAAAAAGCTTTTTTTCTGCTTCTTTTCAAAAAAAATTCTATTTTTTTGAAAATAAAAAAATTTTTTTGCAAAAATAATTTTTGACCTGCCATTTTTTAAAATTTTGAGTCCAAAAATGGCAACATGCAGAACAAGACAATGTACAACCGTATGGATTTTCATATGACCTAATTAGGGAGGGGCCAAAAAAACCAACAAATTTATAACCTCCAAATTTGAAGTGCATTAGATCAAAATTAAGGTTTTTGGCCTTTTGAGTGCAATCATGGTGTATGTTTTTCTCTATCAAACTCCTTTGTTTTCATTATGACCATGGCATTCTCAAAATAAAGCCTAAAATGGAGAAATTTTGCAAGTTTTCTCTGATACCATGTTTGAAACAACTAAGATTTCTTGGAAAAAAAAATTGCCAAAGTAGTAAGATGCAAAAAGTAAAATGTCATAAAAAATTATCATCAATGTACCTTGCATATAAAGGCAACCAAGAAGAGGTGGGAAGTTAGGAGTGAAACTCTAACTACCCTTCCAAGTATACAATAATTGTAGGACTCCGTGGAGAAGTGATGGGACACTTGGTGAGTCTACATAAGGTGAGACATGAATATTTCTAACTTCCCATAAGGTGAGGAGAGAATATCGCAACCTCTAAATGAACTTAAACATAGTGTGAATTTAGGACTCAACAAAGTAGGCTAAAAGAAAACTAATTAGGTAAAGCATCTACAATTGGATCCTAATAAATTCAAAAGCATCCAATTTGATATATTATAAGAAAACCACATAGATGAGTTTTTGACTATCATAAAATGGTTCAATGAAATGTATTGGATAGATCAAGAAAATAAGTCTTATGTACATTATTTAGTTAATGTGTGCTATATGTTAACCTTTAATTTTAGACCATTATTATATTTGATGGGTGTGATGGATCAAAATAAATTTGTCATGGATTGGTTATCTTGTTAATGAGTAAATAAAGGAGGATGTGAACTTGGGGAGTGTAACTCTTTAGGGGGGATAGCTATATTGAACCACACAAGAGTTATAGCTCTTTATGTTTTGAAAGGAAGAAATTATATTTTATTATGTTGGATAGCTATTGTGAATCTAGAGAGATAATAAAAATGGAATTATCCTAAAACTGGTTGGACATAATGTTTGTGATAATTAATTGTTAGGTAGGGGGACAAAAAATGGGACATGTATAAAAAGAGGAATACGAAGGTAGGTCAAATTCAGACAACTTTTTATAGGAGCATAGTTATTCATAGAATGACCATATCGTTGTACTCTCTTAAGAGTTAAAATAAGTTGAAAATAATATATTATTAAACAATATGTATCTATAAAAATATAAAAATGTCAAAATTATTATAACTGACTAATTTGGGAGGGGAAGCAAGGAGTAGGGAAAGGAATATATTTCATTCATAGTTTTAAGAGCAACCCATTACATGTTTTTTATGCTCGTGAACAACAAATGAAAGTAAAATAAAGCTTCACAAATAAATCATTTCACTAATTATGAATATTTAAGTATTTATTGATGTTAAAAACTATTCGTTAAGGTTTTATCTCATTTAAAAATATTTGATCATTTAAATGGTAATAACTTATCCTATCCTATAAGAAAATATATAATGAATTATAAAAGTTCAACTAATTATATAACTTACACTAATTGAAAATGATTTCTTACATTTTTTGACATGTAATAGTTTGAATTTACTTTTTGTATGGATGGGGAGATTTTGAATGCAAGATTAACATTTAAAAAAATGTTTATTTTTTCTACCTTAATTCCCTCTCTATTGAGATTCCTCATAGCCATCATAGCCAAAATGTTTAATATGTGATGGACGTGGGTTTTACTTCTTCTTTTTCCATCCTTCCTCCAAGAATTCTTGTTGTTTGAGGAAATTTTTTTTTATATTTTCTTATTCTATTTAGCTTAAATACTTGTTTTATGTTTTTCTATAATTTTTATGCATGCATATATGATAATATAATTATGCATTTTTATTTGATAATCTAAGTAATGAGAGTATCAATAGACTCCTAGCTTAAATTTAAGTTATAAGCTTACTAATAATATAGTAGGACCAAAAATGGGTGACCCTATCCTAATAAAGACAATATCCAAACCTACAAGCATAACAACATACTAGTAGCACAATGCTAATGAGTGTACATCAACCCTACAATATTTGATCCTAAGTGGATGTTGAAACAACACCACACCTCAGCCATGTTTCATTATACTCTTAATAGAAATTTACCTTAATAAATTTTTAATAGTAATTGTGTTAGTTGCTTCTTCCCTATATTTTGTGGTCATGAATATCCCTAATTTTAAGGATAAATTGGCTAGGAAATTTATTTGCAAGGATGTCTATTGATTTCTTTGGGTAGTGAAATATTTCATTTCTTAAAAATAATTTGAGGACTTGTAGTTATATTTAGATGGAACTTAGTTGTGTGTAATCTCAAATAGAGGTGTCTCGAGGTGTCATGATATGGAGGACAAGCTTAAAACATTCTTGCAAATAGATTTGGAAATGGTGTGTTGTGTAGAGGTGGAAAAGGGGGAAGATATTCCCTAACAAGCACATATTATTTTTAGAAAGTTATTCCATGGTATAGTTATTGCATAAATATCTTCTACAAATACATAGTTATATTAAAAATAATGTTTACAATAGGGATATCCTTGTAGAAAATAATTATTAATTAGTTATAGTCATCATAGAAAATCAGTCAAAATACTCATTTTCATTGTACAAATCATTTTACAAATAGTTTTGTTGAGGCCACAATGACGAGTATGATAATGCAATTAATTGACTTTTAGCAATCTATTTCTTTTGAGTCAATATTGAAGGATTGAATATCCAAGGTAAATAAAAGTAATATAGTTCTCTTGTGCCTTCAAATGTACTTGTTCGGTTTAAGGAAAGGAGACGTGGAATTTTAGGTGAAACAAGGATGCATTTGATAAATGATCTTGAAGCATGAGAATTACAATATGAACATAATCAATAATAATTACATAAACAAAATGTATCTAGGAATGTTGTACAAAGAAAAATGTTAAGGATCTAAATTAAGACAAAGAAATTAGATATATTGTGAACATAAGTAATCGTAGATAAATTTTCATTTCAAAATATTATATTCAAGATTCAACTACTATTTCATTTAAACATTCAAAATCATTTCTTAATTGTAGATGCATCAATTAGAAAGAAGTAAAATGAAAAATGATATGGTTTGCCAAGGGTTGTATTAGTATGAAATTCAATTAATAGACTATAAATTAATGTGTTGTTATATAAGAAAGTGTTTTGTGGACTTAGAATGATCTGTAACAAGTTTCTTTGTTATTTTTGGAGTACCGAGATATCATCAATAGAGTGAATGACTTGATAATATGGCAATTCTATCATCATTCTGAGAATAAGAATGTTACAATAATCTCAAATTAAGAGATGAAGATACATATTTAATATGACAACAATAATTCCATATTCAAATTATGTGTTCTATTTCTTGTCCAAGTGTATTACTAATGGTAAATCTCAGATTCTAAATGTGTTGTAATTTTGACATCAATCAAAATAATATCAACAGAAAATCACTTTAGACATATATCTGCAATACAAAAGTAATTTAATAATCAACAATATAATTTCATGAATCACAAAATCAAAGTTTTTACATATTTTATGTCAATAATAATTATATTTAAATTACATGTAATTTAGATTAAAATATCAACATAAAAGCATGGTTTGTTTTCACAATTATATTAGCAAATTATGTTACCAAAATGACACTTCACATAGAGGCAAATAGAGGTAACCATTTTGATGTGTTTCACTATCTTTAAGGGGGTCTATTATTTTTTTATAATATAGTACAAACTTTCATGTTGAGTAGCTATGTAGTGATATGTAAGAATGAGAAATAAAGAGATATAAATTATGCGACTATGTGCCATGTAATATATAGATATAGAGATAGAGATAAAGATAGAAATATAGAAAAATGAGAAATAAAGAGATATACATGATGCGGCTATGTGCCATGTAATAAATAGAGATAGTGATAGAGATAGAGATAGATATATAGATATAGATATAGATATAGATATGTGTGAAGAGAATTGATTAAATGAAAAGTAAATTTATTTGGTGGTGTGATATGAGATAGGGATCAGCCTCCACCTTGCATGTCAAGCCATGCAACAGACGTGGGCATCCATAACCTTGTTGACCTTCATTTATTATTTAACTATGCAACTTGGATCTGCATTTAAGATGGCGGCCATACATCATTCAATTTATTTTTATCTGTTTGTAGACTTTTGAGTGATCAGATCACATGGCTATTTAAGAGCTTGCTTTATGCTGACAACCTTTATCTCCTCACGAGGTAGTTATCTAGTTTCCATATCTTTTAGAAGAGCAAGAACTATTAACTTCTACAAAAAAATCTGCAGAATTTCCAGCAGCATTTCCAACCATAATATCTGCAGAATTTCCTTATCATTATGCTTTGAAGGTAGCCCAAAGACTGATTCAAAGTCTTCACAAAGCCTTTACAATAATTCTGTTTTAATGTTCATATGCTGTGATGAGACTGCATTTCTTTGGGGAATTTTCACAAACCATTTGGATGCGTTACCTGTGATTCCATTTTTTTCTTGGATATCAGCTACCATCTCATTTGACAAAAATCTTCATCCAATATGCTTTGATGGATGCATCTTTATACCTGTAAATTGCACTTGCTAGAAAGTTTTTAAAGCCTTTTCACCAAATTTATTTTCTGTTGCTTTTGCAATCATTGCATTTCATGAGATGACATATTTTTTAAGCATTCTATTGATAAGCTCCTGTGTCTTGTCTATGTTTTTATCTTCTCTGCACCAGTTGAAGACCTCCTAAATCACGCTCTCAAACCCTCTGTTATCAAATTCTTCTTTCTCATACTTGTTTACGAAAGAGGACGAGTACTATGTTGATGAGACATATTGATTGCATAAATATAGAACAAAAATTTACTATTGTATGTTTGACATGTTTATTGCAATATGTTTAAACATAGAACAAATCTGTCTTATTGTTTACAAGGACTCCAGTTGTAATAGTGCAGCTCTTGTTCTTAGTATAAATGAGTTCAGTTAAGTAAAAGATAGGTATATGTAAAGAATAAGAAAGAAGGATGTGATCTTTTCAGAGTTTTTGGTATTATATTGTGATTAATGGTGATTATGTATTTGCATATGGACTTGAAAGATATGTACATGGTTATAAGTGATTGAATTCGATATTTTGGGATGGGGATAGAACGATCTAAGAAAATGAGGATAGAACTATTTAAGAAAAAATGTTCTTTAAGGGTTTGTTTGGTGCATGGAATTAACTTATTCAGAATAGGCTTATTCTAGAATAAGGACCTATTTTCAGATTAATTAATCCTCAAAACGAAAACTGGAATAATCTATTCTACGTTTGGATCCTATAATGTAAAATTGGAATAAGAATTTTTTATTTTTTATTTTTTTTTAAATTTTTGAACTTACCATTTTTGTTGTTGGGTTTTTAATTAAAATATATATGTATTTTTAACTTTTATATTTTTAAATTAAAATATGTATTTTTCCCTAACCATTCACACACGGACCCAAAAAACTTATACATTTTGATGTAATTTCGAATCCATGAAAAACTTATTCCTGGAATAAGTTTAATTCCACCTTTTTTTCAGAATTAACTAATGCAAGCATAAGGCCCAAAATGGGAATTAGTTTTCTAATTCGAGAATTCAAAAAACCACCACAAACAGCGAATTAGTTTATTCTTGCATTCAATAATGCCTATTTCAGGTTAACTCCAGGCACCAAACGGGCTGGAATACCAAATGCCAATTCCAGTCAATTCTGGAAGATGCTGCAATTTTGGAAGATACAAATCCCGAAAATGATTTCCGAAATATGGGCTGACCCGTTTGGTTCACCCAAAAGATGACTAAGAAGATCCATAAGGAATTTTAATTCTTTATTTTAATTTCTTTAAATATGGTGTGTATATGTCTATATATATACACACATACATGTGTGTATATATACACATATGCACACATGTGTATATATACACATACACACGTGTGTATGTGTATATATGTGTGTATATACACATGTATACACATATGCACATGTGTGTATGTACACACGTGTATACACATATGCACACATGTGTATATATACACATACACACATGTGTGTATATACACATATGTATACACATATGCACACATGTATATATATACACATGTATACACATATGCACACATGTGTATATATGTACATACACACATGTGTGTACATGTGTGTGTATACACACACATACACATACACACATATACACACACGTGTGTTTATATATACACATATACACACACACGTGTGTGTATATGTGTGTTTATATATAGACACATGTGTATATATGTATATATACATGTGTGTATATATAAACATGCGTGTGTGTATATGTATGTTTATATATACACACATGTGTATATATGTATATATACACATGTGTGTTTATATATACACACATATGTATATATGTATATATACACATGTGTGTATATGTGTGTGTATGTGTGTGTATACAAACACATGTACACACATGTGTGTGTATATATACACGTGTGCATATGTATATAGATGTGTGTATATATACACATGTATACACATGCACACATGTGTGCATGTGTATACATGTGTATATGTGTGCATATGTGTATACATATGTATATATACACACATGTATATACATATGCACACATACACATATATGTATATACACATATGTATATACATGTATATACATATACACACATGCATGTTTGTGTATATACACATGCATGTTTGTGTATATACACATACACACACATATATCAACACATACACATATTTGTATATACATGTATACACATATACACACATGCGTGTATGTGTATATATACACATGTGTGCATATGTGTATATACACATACACACACATATATAAACACATACACATATACACATACACATATGTGTATATATACACATACATATATGTATATACACATATATACACACATGTGTATATATACACAAATACACATATGTGTGTATATACATGTATCATCTTAAAATGGAAGCACTTTCATGTTAAAAGCGTTTAGCCCTCCGAGTAAGTGGTTTGGGATCATGTCAAGCGCCTTAATTGGGTCTTTGCATGGATCTGGTTGTTTCCCCCCTATTCTGCTTCTCTCCTCCTATTTCCAATCTCTTTTTGATAGACTTTCTCTGAGAAACTAGAGACTTTGACTTTCTGGGTCAAGGACAACCTGAAGGGTCAAGGATGACCTAGACCCTGACCTAGGTCAAGGTTGACCTCGACTCTGACCTAGGGTAGAGTCGACCTCGTCCCTGACCCCAAGTCCAAATTTTAGTTTTCGAAAGTTTCAGGATATCGAGTTTCGGAAAGTTTCATTTTCCCACTTTTGGGTCGGCTGTTTTGGATTTCGGAATGGTAAACCCTTAAATTGCATTTAATCTAGGTCCATTTCTAGGGGTTAAGATTAATTGAGATTTAATTCTCCAATGTTGGCCTCTCTAAAAGTTTGTGCCCGAGATAACTATAAAAGGAAGCCTTCCTCTCTCATTTTTCACATCCATTATCAAGCATCCCATCTCATAATCTCTCAAGCACTCAAGCAAGATCAAGCAAGCGTTTCATCAAGCATTTTCAAGGAAGCATTCAAGTCCTCTTCTCCATTCAAGTTCTCCATTGAAGATCAAGGATTCAAGCATTCAAGCCTTTGAAGGAATTTGGTTCAAGCATTCAAGATTCATCATTCAAAACCCTAGATCTAGCCATCATGGTGGTGTGATCTTCCTTCAAGATCCTTTGTTCATCTTCAAGATCCATTCATTCTTCACTCAAGGTGGATTCCAAGCATACAATCATGGAGGTTTTGATTTACATTTGTTAATGTTATGTTCAAGCTTTCATATCAATATATTTGTTTACATTTGAAATACAATCGCATATCTATTGAATTTCATAGCTTCATTGCTAGATCTACTTCTACTACTTGCTAGCATTCTCTATTTCAATTCTATTATTAAGGTTGATTCCAAACCAAGGTTTGACCAAGGCAAACCCCTCATCCAAACAACAAAACCATTTTTCTTGCAGGTACAGAACAACGAATTGAAGTGCAGATCTAGATACCCTTTTCGGCAAACTTTCAGGAATCGCAAACAGAATTTCTGTCAAAGTTGTTTTAGATTAGGGATGACCTTTAGTGGGGGGTAAGATTGTACCCCAGGGTAAGATTGTGCCCTGCTATCTAGGTCAAAGTCGACTTGACCTCAAAAGGATAAATTTTTTTTGGGTTTTCTCTGTCTCGGCATTTCCAGTCTAGAACAGGTTACAAAATTTCTCGAAACTATGCACAGACATATGAAAACAGCAATTTCTTCACCAGCCTTCTTTCGAGATAAGTATTTCTATTTTATTTAATTTATATATCCATAACATTTTCCATCACACACCCTTCCACTACATTTTAACCCATTTATCATACTATCAACCATACTCCATATTCCAACTATTCATTTTGGTGAACCTGACAAACTTACCCCTTTTCTTTTGTGGATTTAGATGCACTGTTGTGTTAGATTCGTGGTTTAATCTCTTCTTGCATTAAGATTAGGTTTATTTTATACTCTTTCATTTTAAATTCAAAAATACAAAAAAATCTATATATCAATAAAATACAAAAACATTTCTTGCATTTCATTTACTATGAAGATTCTTAAGATGCTTTGGTGTGTGGTCATGTTCTTTATTACCCTTGTTTTAGCATCTCTTTACCATACCTATGATGTTTATGAGAGTATCATTCACTTCATTATGTTGATGATCCTTCATTTTGCTCTTGCTTATGCTTTTGTGAAATTGACCGATACTAATCTTCCTACATTCAAAACTTTTATTAAAGATTCATGTGGTAGACTTATTATCCTCTTGGATTATGTGAAGAATTTGGTAGATGATACACCATCTCCTAATCTTCCTAATCCTAATCCTATTATTCCTAATTTGATTCCTAATCTTCCTATTCCTAATCCGATGCCTAATTCTCCATTTGTTCATCCTTGTCCTTTGCATACTTATGATGGGATTCAAGTTATAGTTCAGGATGCAGATGTGCAAGACTTCTTTGATTTACCTTCTCCTTTGATTCATGATGATATTAAAGGAAAGGGTAAAGAAACTTCTTCAAAACCTATTATCCCACCTTATACAACATTTACTCATGAACATGATAAACAATCACCTCCTATAGAAGCTTTACATGATATGTACACTATAGGATATAATATGATAAATAAACAAGGTTATAGAGGTTTAGGGCTTGGAGTTAATGAGCATGGTATCAAGTATCCAGTCCATATACCCCCTAAATAGGATTTTCATGGTGTTGGTTGTTCGCAATCTCAAGTCAAGGTAGATGATGTTGATCGTTGTCATCCTCTTCATGTTCTTCTCCCTACACTTAAAATAGATAACCCTGATACTCGTCAAGATGTAGCTAAGAAGGTGTATGTTCAATTAATGAATTCCAAAAAAGAAATCTTTAAATCTATACCAAAAGATGCTTTATCCAAGTACAAATGTCCTTTTCATTATAGTAATACACATTTAATTATTGATTGTAAACATTTCAAGTTATATGTTAGAGAAAGACTTGCTTTAGGAATTATATCTCACTCTCGTGCAGTTTTACAATTTCTTCATAATTTTGATATAGGGGATTCCCCTCGATCTGATATAATATAGATTTCATCTCCTCTTGTCTCTAGACTGGGGGGAAAGAGGTGTATTTCCATCCAGTCTCCTGGGATCCATTAGGCTTTTTATTGGGCTTAATTGGTATTCTTTCTATCCTATCTCTGTATGGTTTTGTATTATGTTTATAATCATCCATAGATCCTATTCAAGATATCTTTTCTAAGACATTTGTTTTGCAAAGGTATCTCTTTCCTTCATCCCTGGGGGGCAAGGTTCCTCCTTCTTTCTCTTTGTCTAGGGAACTGATTTCCTTAGCTTAGTGGTACTTATTTATATTACAATATTATTTCATCATATTGACAGATGTTTTGACTATGGATAACCATTTTTATATATGAGAGGTTGTTGTCCTAGGTCATCACCTCTTCTCTATGTTGTAAGTTATGTTCTTTATAAACACTTACCTTGGCTTTGGTGTTAGAGTTGTTTTCCTCATTCCAAAGATTCATTTCCTCTTCTTTGCAGGAGGCTTGATGATTGAATCTTGGTTCCCGCTCGATTTATCTTTGAAAGATGATATTTTATCTAAAAGCACTCCTCTATGGTGGGGGTCTTGTTGATAAGATCTCTTTCATTGAGGATCCTTTTCCATGAGTGACATATCCTTTTCATAATTATCTATACTCTTGGATGTAGGGGTCAATATCCCTTGCTAAGAATATGGTGTACATTGATGTAAATAGGATATCTCCTTATATTGTGAAGTAAGTATCCTCTTCCTCTTCCTTATCCTGTCTAGTAGACTGCCACGATAAGGAGGGGGGCATATATAGGGTCTCCCTTGTACTATAGTTTTTCATTTATTTTATATGCTAAATCTTGGAGGGTAATGCACATAAGTTGCTAAATCCTGAAGAGACACACATTTTTCAATTTTTAATATGCTAAATCTTGGAAGGTAACACACATAAGTTGTTAAATCCTGTAGAGACAAGCATTTTTCAATTTTCAATATGCTAAATCTTGGAAAGTAACACACATAAGTTGCTAAATCTTGAAGAGACATGCATTTTTCAATTTCCAATATGCTAAATCTTCCAAAGGTAACACACATAAGTTGCTAAATCCTAAGGAGACACGCATTTCATATTCATAGTGATACAAGAAGGTGGATCTATGGGTATTCCAAAAGCTATCAGAAGACACATTACAATTGCAAGCACAGTTTATGGGTGAACTATCATGTTTGGCCACCTGTTTGGCTCTCCCTCCCTTAGTGATTCATGGTAAGGTGGGCATCTTACTGGGTGAGGTAATCACTTTCTCTTTTCTCTCTTAATCGCTTTCATGCTAGTAGGACTAGATCATGAAGCTATGTTATTTATAGTGTTGCTCTTGTCTTTCTTATGTAATCATTTATGCTTTTATGATAGCTTTCCAAATATGATATTAGTATGAGAAATATTTCTTAGCAAGGTTTCTTATACTAATTGATTTGGGTGTGTTTGTACTAACCCCTCTTTTGTGTTGCCTTTGGTTTTCTTTTCGCACCCTCATGTGTGTATGTTCAGTTAGAATCCTTAACCTGGGGGCTTGTGTCCTTAGCTAAGTGTTATTTTATCTCGTTGTGAATCCACTTGGATCTTTTCTTTCTTCTTCTTTACCAAGAGTTTGCATCGAGTCCATACTCTTGCTAAAGTGGGGGCTTAATCTATCATCTTAAAATGTAAGAACTTTCATGTTAAGAGCACTGTTTAGCCCTCTGAGTAAGTGGTTTGGGGTCATGTCGAGTGCATTGATTGGGTCTTTGCATGGATCTAGTTGTTTCCCCCCTGTTCTGCTTCTCTCCCCTATTTCCAACCTCTTTCTGATAGACTTTCTCTGAGAAATTGGAGACTTTGACTTTCTAGGACAAGGATGACCTGAAGTGTCAAGAATGACCTAGACCCTGACCTAGGTCAAGGTTGATCTCGACTCTGACCTAGGGCAGAGTCGACCTTGTCCCTGACCCCAGGTCCAAATTTTAGTTTCTAGAAGTTTCGGGATGTCAGGCTTCATAAAGTTTCATTTTCCCACTTCTGGGTCAGCTATTTCGGATTTCAAAATGGTAAACCCTTAAATTGCATTTAATCTAGGTCCATTTCTACGAGTTAAGATTAATTGGAATTTAATTCTCCAATATTGGCCTCTCTAGAAGTTTGTGTCTGAGATCACTATAAAAGGAAGTCTTCCTCTCTCATTTTTCACATCCATTATCAAGCATCCCATCTCATAATCTCTCAAGCACTCAAGCAAGATCAAGCAAGCGTTTCATCAAGCATTTTCAAGGAAGCATTCAAGTCCTCTTCTCTATTCAAGTTCTCCATTGAAGATCAAGGATTCAAGCATTCAAGTCTTTGAAGGGATTTGGTTCAAGCATTCAAGATTCATCATTCAAAACCCTAGATCTAGCCATCATGGTGGTGTGATCTTCCTTCAAGATCCTTTGTTCATCTTCAAGATCCATTCATTCTTCACTCAATTAGGTGGATTCCAAGCATACAAACATGGAGGTTTTGATTTATATTTGTTAATATTATGTTCAAGCTTTCATATCAATATATTTGTTTACATTTGAAATACAATCGCATATCTATTGAATTTCATAGCTTTGTTGTTAGATCTACTTCTACTACTTGCTAGCATTCTCTATTTCAATTCCATTATTAAGGTTGATTCCAAACTGGGGTTTGACCAAGGCAAACCCCTCATCCAAATAACAAAATCATTTTTCTTACAGGTACAAGTACAGAACAACGAATTGAAGTGCAGATCTGGATACCCTTGTCGGCAAAATTTTGGGATCCGCAAACAAAAATTTTGTCGGAGCTATTTCAGGTCAGGGATGACCTTCAGTGGGGGTTAAGATTGTGCCCCGCTATCTAGGTCAAAGTTGACCTGACCTCAAAAGGATAAAAGTTTTCTGCGTTTTCTCTGACTTGGCATTTTCAGTCTGAATCAGGTTGCAAAATTTCCTGAAACTATGCACAAACATTAGAAAATAGTGATTTCTTCATCAGCCTTCTTTTGAGATAAGTATTTTTGTTTTATTTAATTTATATATCCATAACATTTTCCATCACACACCCCTCTACTACATTTTAACCTATTTATCATACTATCAACCATACTCCATATTCTAACTATTCAATACATATACACACATTTGTGTATATATACACACGTGTGTGTATATATACATCTTTATAGCTATATAATATACATCCTTATAGTCACGGATCCCACGAAATATTAAATTTGGTTTTATAAAAATTGGAATTGGAATTCAAAATTCCAATTCCACCTATTTGAGTGGAAGATGAAATGCCCATTTTGGGGGCAAAATTGGAATTTTGAAATTCCAATTCCAATTTTTTGGATAGACACAAACATGGAATTGACATTATCTGGAAATCTAATTCTGGAATATGGGTTGTAATTCCAGCACCCAAACGAGCCCTAAGTTTACGATCTCATACAAAACTTACATTTGCATCTAAAATGTATAGTAGTGTCGTCTATACTTGCAATCTACAAAATTTATTTTAGTATAAATGAGTTGGTCAAGTAAAAGATATGTAAATATAAAATTGTAATTGATAATGAATAAGAAATAAGGATGTATATCTATTTTGGGGGGTTTTGGTTTATATATATATATATATATATATATATATATATATATATATATATATATATATAATGTTCTTCAAATCTATGATCTCATAGAAAACTTATATTCACATTTAAAATCTATTATTGTATCATGTATACTTGCAACCTACAAAATTTGATTCATATATTTCAAAAAATGACCAACACAACAGATTTCAAAAAATGAAAAACACAACAGATTTTCACAAAATTTTCACCATCTACATTCTTCATGATCTACATATTTTGTGGTCGAAAACCACAAAAAAATTGCAAAAAAAAAATCATTGTGTTTTCGCGAAACTCGAAAATAAAAAGTTTCACATTTTTTTGACTTTGGTGTGTTTTGTAGGGAGCTTAGTCATTGTCGTTGACATATACCTTTAAGAATTTTTTGTATTAGGGCTGAATTATTTCACTTCATGTAGCTTGAGTTAAGGCCATGTTATTATTCTTTAAAAGAAGGCACGTATGATGCAAGATGCTAGCATCAAAAGTCAATACAATCCTTTAAGGCATATGAATGAAATATAGAATTTACAACTATTTAATTCCTTCCTCTTTCTTGATGTAATGATGTGCAATAAATCTAATTTCCCTGTATGAATAATGTGTCTTAGAGAATGTCTATAAATATGATTATCTATGCTCCAACTTGAAAAGATTTGGCATGTAAGGTAGTAGTCAACCTTAAAATGTATATATTTGAATTTTAAAATTGGGATCTCCAAATTGCACTAATGATCTTATTTAAGGGATGTGATCACTGTAGTCACTTATATCATTATATGTGGATGAAATAGAAAGTCAAAATGTTTGACTAGAGGGATTTCTTAAGGATTTAACATCTACTTGTACTAAATCAAATTGAATAGAGTATCAAAATTCCATATCAAGAGCTTAAGTTGCAATCTAGTGGACAACTTGCTAGACGAGAATCTAGATAAAGTTTTCCACATGTGTAGAAGCATTGTGAGAAGTTTTGAGTATAGGTTGAACCACACAAACATATTATTCCTAACTAAATGGTTCGATATGATTAAACACGTGATAAGTCATATAATATTAATAAACAATGGAAGAGAAAACATAAATATGCAAACCATTACAGGAAAAAATTCAAAACCAAAGACACCCAAGCTTGTAATAATCTCAAAAAAATAGAATATGTTATTTTAAACCCCACTTATATATGTATAATAATAATAATAAAACATAAGAGTCTTGCAAAAGAACCTTATAAACAATTATCCAGTGGCTTCATTATATAGTTAAGACTATAAGCCAAGTACAAAAATTTAATACCCACATAGTCATGGTCAAACAATTTGAAATAGAAAGTAAATGGACTCTTGATAGTGGACTTTTATACCTCTCTTACACATGTAGATTCCTTCATAATAGTAAAACTAACTAATTTCCTAACTAGAGGCACTCCATGAAATAATCTTTCCTAGATTTTGACCTTTGTTCCTTTATATTAATTATTCTCATACATGCAATATCTCAAATATATTTTAAAATAAATTAAATAAATAAAAATATCCCCTCCCTCACATGGGTGCCCCATTTTCCCACTCCATGATGTTTGGAGATCATATACTACTTACTACTTGTGCGATTAAACACAACTTATTGGAGTTGATGAGTTATAAGATAACTAATAATATAGTAGGACCAAAAATGGGCAATCCTATCTCAATAAAGACAAAATCCAAACCTACGAGCATAACAACATACTAGTAGTGCAATGCTAATGAGTTTGCATCAACCCTAAATATTTGATCCTGAGTGGATGTTGAAACAACACCACATCTTAGCCATGTTTCATTATACTCTTAATAGAGATTTACCATAATAAATTTTTAATAGTAATTGTGTTAGTTGTTTCTTACCTATATTTTGTTGTCACTAATATCCCTAAATTTAAGGATAGATTGGCTAGGAAATTTATTTGCAAGAATGTCTATTGATTTCTTTGGGCAGTGAAATATTTCATCTCTTACAAATAATTTGATGACTTGTAGTTATATTTAGATGGAACTTAGTTGTATTTAATCTCAAATAGAGGTGTCTAAAGGTGCCATGATATGGAGGACAAGCTTAAAAACATTCTTGCAAATAGATTGGGAAATGGTGTGTTGTGTAGAGGAGGAAAAGGAGGAAGATATTCCCTAACAAGTACATATTGTTTTATAAAGTTATTCCATTGTATAGTTATTGCATAAATATCTCTTACAAAGACATAGTTATATTAAAAAAAAGTTATTTACAATAGATATATCCTTGTAGAAAATAATTATTAATTAGTTATAACTGTAGGATTTGAGCAATACAAATCCACAAAACCCGAAGATCGCCTACATACAAAAACCTGTTACAAGAAAGTAGAGACAAGAAGAGGGCAAGAGTTTGACTCAAAATATGAAGAAGAAAATATCCTCAAATAATGAATGAATTAAAGGTACAATGGATCACCCTTATAAAGATCGAAAGTCTTGAAAGGAAAACCCTAGTGCATGTAATAATTAGTTAAATTATTACAAGACTAATGCATGCAAGTTTATATTTAAAACAAGTGCATAAGTTTAAATCAACTAGTGCATGTGTGTTTAAATATAAACAACTAAAAATAAAAGTGTTGACATCTTAAGAAAGGAGTAAAGTTAATTAATATAATTAATACTTTACTCTAACACCCCCCCTTAAGATGAGCAACAATGTAGCTACAAACAATGCAAGAAGAAAGCAAAGGAAACTACAGTGCTAAAAGCATAAAAATGGGTCCCGGCAACATGGCCTGATGAGGTACCCACGTACAAAAGAGAGTCTCTATAAAGTGGAGAAATAGAGAAAACAACATGGGAAAAACTCTACTCCAAAAGGAGATAAAAACTAATCTGAAGGACTAAAGAAACCTCCAAAACTAGGAATGTTCCAAAAAATAGGAACAAGAATTAACATGTAGAACATCACTGAAGCAAGAAGATGCAAACTCTGTCAAGAAGTAACTGCTAATTTGAAGATCCTCCACAGAAATATGACCAGGTAGAGAAGACTACAATCTACATGAGTGCCCTCAAATAACGCTACTCAAATCAGGAGGCAAACAAAGGCAAACACCTGAACTCGAAGATACAGATGGCATAAACACCAAAAGTCTGAAGAGCTGATCAATCAAAGATGGAAGAGTGCATCCAAAAAATAGGAAAGAAAAGAGAGTCCATATGGTAAATGATCCATCTCACCGGAATGCATAGGTACCCAACCACTATAACTGCCTAGAACATAGAATCAAATACTAAATACATAGCTCACACTATCAAACCAAGGAAGCAGTACAACCAACACTAGAAACCCCCCATACTGCTGACAAAGGAGTAATGACAGGCACACTGAAAAGATCATCCAATATGAACTACATAATGAAGAAGAATCTGAAACATCGAATGTGTAAAGAGAGTACAAACACATATAGAGATACATGAGGCTAATGTCATTGGAGTAACACTCACATGACAAAAGAAGATGGCAAACAAAGGCAAACATCAAACCCCCCTAGCACTTTACAATGGAGTGCGAGTACATAAAGTACGGACATGTGCAAGATCCTATCATACAATAGAATGACACTTTATCTCAGTGCATGTGCATAAAAGAATGCTGCAAAAATGAAGTATACACTACTCAAAGAAGAGCGAAGGCTACTAAAACAAAAGAACAACCTAAGAAGAGTCATCCCTTATAGGGAAGAGATCCCAGGACCTATAACATCCAAGATATCCACCAGAGTGCAGAAATGCAAAAAATTGAATAAAATATACCTAGAGCAGAATCTATAAAAATGACTCATAAAACTAGAAAGCTCTCAGAACAAGCTTTCCAACGATATCTCACTTTCCCAAAACGGAGTCCGGATGCGTAATATAGAGCTTCCAGAGTGCAAAATTGAACATCTGGCTTTGACAGTAAAAAAACATCATAAAAAAGAAAAATCCAAAATTCAAACCTCTAGATCTGGATAGAGCTCGAAACCATCTTTCCGACAATATCTCATTTTCCCAATTTCGACACCATATGCTCAAGTTATGAGCAAAAAACCACCAAGTGCTCCGAAGGGCCCAAAATGGTGTCAAGATGTGCTGACGTCATCACTTCACGGGCTTAAAATTGATGGCCAAATGGCCATCACAACATGCAAACCCCCTTGAGCTAAAATTCTGGGCCCTTGGTCACCATATGACCAGGGGCTAAAACTGCATGCACTGGCTTAAATTTGACGGCCAAATGGCCGTTGCCGGCTAAATTGAAAAAAAAAAAAAATTGCAAAATCACATGCGCGCCTCGGGATCTATGTTAGGAAATTTGGATTTTTGCCTCGATTTATGTGCCAATTTTTTTTGTCTTGATTTGTGTGCTAGACAATAAAAATTGTCTCATTTTGCATGTTAATTTGTACAAATTTTGCCTCGAGAAGCATGTCAATCCATATAATTTTTGCCTCATAAAGCGTGTCAAGCTTATGGTACCCAAAATGCAAAATTTTCCAAATTAGACGTGCCTTATATCAAAATAGGGGTTTTTGGGCGCTGTGAGCTCAACGGTGAAGTCTATTTGAGCTCAAAGTGCACCAAAATTTAGGCACCCCTAATTTCAATAAAAAATAACCAAAAAATCCCTAATCTAAATCCTTCAAACATGAACAAGCTGTAGCAAATTAGGCTCTGATACCATGTAGGATTTGAGCAATACAAATCCACAAAATCCGAAGATCACCTGCATACAAAAACCTATTACAAGGAAGTAGAGACAAGAAGAGGGCAAGGGTTTGACTCAAAATATGAAGAAGAAAATATCCTCAAATAATGAATGAATTAAATGTACAATGGATCATCCTTATAAAGAAGATCGAAAGCCTTGAAAGGCAAACCCTAGTGCATGTAATAATTAGTTAAATTATTACAAGACTAATGCATGTAAGTTTATATTTAAAATAGCAAGTGCATAAGTTTAAATCAACTAGTGCATGTGTGTTTAAATATAAACAACTAAAAATAAAAGTGTTGACATCTTAAGAAAGGAGTAAAGTATTAATATAATTAATACTTTACTCTAACAATAATCATCATAGAAAATCATTCAAAATATTCATTTCATTGTACAAATCATTTTACAAATAGTTTTATTGTGGCCACAATGAGGAGTAGGATGATGCAATTAATTGAATTTTAGTAATCTCTTTCTTTTAAGTCAATATTGAAGGATTGAATATACAAGGTAAATAAAAATAATACTTCTCCCATGTGACAGGATATGATTGTAAGATTATAGAGGAAGGAAAAAAATTTACAAATTACATGTAAATTGCCGAAAAAACTAAATGGCACTCCCGAGTTCTTTGAAATTTTTGGGTGCAGAGGCTAGGGTTTCACCATTTCTTGCAAATGCTAAGGTATGCCCCAATGTTCCCCATGGCCATGGCCACTCTGGTCTAGACCCAGGCTTGATGGGGTGCAATTTCAAGGATCAAAAGGGTGAGTCGAATCCATTGTGGGCTCGGTTGAAACGCAGAGACTTCCAAGGATTTTTGGAAGGGGAATCCTCCTTCAAAACTGGGGGATACCATGATGGGCGAGAGTAAATGAAAGTGAAATCATTGGGGCTGAATGGTGCTCGAGCTTCGTGCCTTTTGTATGATGCGACCAAGGATGCCAATAGAGATAGGGAAAACTCTGGTCATATTGACGAGGCCCCTGGCGGTGATGTAGGTGTTGGGAGATCTGGAGTGGGTCAAAGAACCATTCACAGGGACAGGGTGTGTGAGGGATATGGCCACCCTAAGGGGTTTAGTGTAGATGGCAAGAGATATCTGCAATCTCCTGCGAATGTGGTTAAAAAGCGACCACATCGTGATTGTAAGAATGGTGTTCCTATTTCCTTTGCAAGCAGCAGCTAAACGGAACAAGGTCCTGACAATAGGCAGAAATTTTCACTCACACCCATGGCAAATGCTTGTTCTGTAATATTGGATGCAGAATTGGTGGAGGAGGTTGACCAGAATGTAGCCATTTTTTCATAGTTAGGTCTAATCGCTTGCTTTCAGAGGATTCTGGCCTAGCTTAATAGATCTCCACAAATGGATTTCAGAAACTTGGGAACCGATTCTTAAAGGTCGGGTTCAGATTTATCCTGCTACTAAAGGTTTCTTTATTGTTGTTTTTGAAAATGAGTAGGACATGAACATCATCTTGTGTGATTTTCAATGGTGTTGGGAGAATAAGTTCTCTTTGATTTTAAAGCCCTAGCATCTAGATTTCAACCCTACTAAAGAAGGTTTTGATAAACTTCCACTGTGGGTAAACTTCCCAACTTACCTCTGTATCTGTGGTTCGATTCTTGCCTTGAAGTTGTAGGGGATACCCTTGGGAACTTTCTTATGGTGGATGAAGACTCTTCAAATTTTCTCCATTCAACTTTTGCTTGGATTTTAGTGGAGATGGATATGGCTAAGGGGCTACCTGCAGAAATTGAGATCAACACTTCGAAGGGTAGCTAGAAACAGCCTCTAGATTATGAAGGGATCCCCTTTAGATGTAGGATTTGTTATCAAACTGGTTATTTGGTGGCTATGTGTGACAAAAGTGGTGTGCACAAACTGACTTCATGGTGGAAAGATGCTTCAGTGCAGCATTACACAGTTGAGAAAAAAGTTGAGCAGCAAAAAAGTTTTTCTCAAGCTGTTTTAGGTGATAGATTACAGGAGGCTCCAAAGGAGATGGAGCAATAACCCTTAAAGAATATGGTGAGCGTGGAGGATGTAGGTTGTGAAAGAATGGATTTACAGGGAAATGGGGCTGCAACTCCAACTGGTAGAGAGAAAATGATTCTAGTGGGTGCTCGTGAGATGGAAGATAACCTTCTGGCAGCTAGGGATCAAGATCAAAAAGCAAAGGAATTTTTCAATGATCAAACCCATGACTCTTTGATTGGGTCGACAAACTGGCAAAATGATGCTGCTAGATTGGAGGAGGGTTTGCATATTGTTAAAGGTAAGAAGAGCAGGAAAGTGAAATTGGGATCCTTTGATATGACTTTGCACTCTCATACAAAGGGAGGGAAGGACAGTAAATCTTGATTCTAGTTTTTTTAAGAGACCTTTTGTTGTGTCTATGCTTGGGAAGATGGATTTCCTGGATGTATCCATCCTTGGTTCGAGCCAAGGTCAATCTTGATCTATGAATAAATCATTCTTATTACCGACCAAAAAAAAATACTTCTCTCATGCCTTCAAATGTACTTGGTCAGTCTGAGGGAAGGAGACGTGAAATTTTAGGTGAAACAAGGATGCATTTGATAAATGATCTTGAAGCATGAGAATTACAATATGAACATATCAATAATAATTACATAAACAAAATGTATCTAGGAATTTTGTACAAAGAAAAATGTTAAGGATCTAAATTAAGACAAAGAAATGAGATATATTGTGAACATAAGTAATCCTAGATAATTTTTCATTTTAAAATATTATATTCAAGATTCAACTACTATTTCATACAAACATTCAAAATCATTTATTAATTGTAGATGCATCAATTAAAAAGAAGTAAAATGAAAAA
Organism: Chamaecyparis obtusa; assembly: GCA_027943335.1. Classification (NCBI taxonomy): domain Eukaryota; kingdom Viridiplantae; phylum Streptophyta; class Pinopsida; order Cupressales; family Cupressaceae; genus Chamaecyparis; species Chamaecyparis obtusa. Next base: position 575,005 of record BSBK01005448.1, read on the forward strand.
TGATATGGTGTGTCAAGGATTGTATTAGTATGAAATTCAATTAATATACTATAAAATTAATATATTGTTATATAAGAAAGTGTTTTGTGGACTTAGAATAATATGTAACAAGTTTCTTTGTTATTTTTGGAGTACCTAGATATCATCAATAGAGTGAATGAATTGATAATATGGTAATTCTATCATCATTTTGAGAATAAGAATGTTACAATAATTTCAAATTAAGAAATTAAGATGCATAGTTAATGTGGTAACAATAATGCATAGTTAATGTGGTAACAAAAATCTGCGGAATTTCCAGCAGAATTTCCAACCATAATATCTGCAGAATTTCCTTATCATTATGCTTTGAAGGTAGCCCAAAGACTCTTTCAAAGTCCTCACAAAGCCTTTACAATAATTCTGTTTTAATGTTTATATGCTGTGATGAGACTGCATTTCTTTGAGGCATTTTCACAAACCATTTGGATGCGTTACCTGTGATTCCAATTTTTTCTTGGATATCTACCATTGTACTTGACAAAAATCTTCATCCAATTATATGCTTTGATGGATTGCACTTGCTAGAAAGTTTTTAAAGCCTTTTCACCAAATTTATTTTCTGTAGCTTTCGCAATCATTGCATTTCATGAGATGACATATTTTTGAAGCATTCTATTGATTATAAGCTCATGTGTATTGTCTATATTTTTATCTTCTCTGCACCAGTTGATTATAAGCTCCTGTGTTTTGTTCTTAGTATAAATGAGTTCAGTTAAATAAAAGATAGGTATATGTAAAGAATAAGAAAGAAGGATGTGATCTTTTCAGAGTTTTTGGTATTATATTGTGATTAATGGTGATTATGTATTTGCATATGGACTTGAAAGATATGTACATGGTTATAAGTGATTGAATTCGATATTTTGGGATGGGATAGAACTTTCCAAGAAAATGAGGATAGAACTGTCCAAGAAAAAATGTTCTTTAAGTCTACAATCTCATACAAAACTTACAGTCGCATCTAAAATTTATAGTTGTGTCATGTATACTTGCAACCTACAAAATTTATTCTACACCTACAAAATTTATTCTAGTATAAATGAGTTGAGTCAAAGTAAAAGATTTGTAATTATAAAATTGTAATTGATAACAAATAAGAAATAAAGATGTATATCTATTTTGGGGGGTTTTGGTTTTGGTTATATATATATATAAGAAAAATGTTCTTTAAATTTATGTTCTTATAGAAAACTTATATTTATATTTATATTTAAAATCTATTACTGTATCATGTATACTTGCAACCTACAAAATTTGATTCATATATGCATAATATATGAAATAGGACATGAGATGTTGATATGGACGCGTCTAAGCTCCCTACAAAATGTATCGTTGATCAAATTTCAGAAAATGGAAAACACAATAGATTTTCGTAAAATTTTCACCATCTATTCTTCATGATCTATATATTTTGTGGTCGAAAACTACAAAAAAATTGCAAAAAAAATTGTTGTGTTTTCGCGAATCTAGAAAAAAAAAAGTTGGACATTTTTTTGTCTTTGGTGTGTTTTGTAGGGAGCTTAGCCATTGTCGTTGACATATACCTTTAAGATTTTGTACTAGGGCTGGATTATTTCACTTTATGTAGCTTGAGTCAAGGCCATGTTATTATTCTTCAAAAGAAGGCACGTATGATGCAAGATGCTAGCATGAAAAGTCAATATAATCCTTTGAGGCATATGAATGAAATATAGAATTTACAATGATTTAATTCCTTCCTCTTTCTTGATGTTATGATGTGCAATCAATCTAATTTCTCCATATCAATAGTGCACATGTTAGAGCATGTCTATAAATATGATTATCTATGCTCTAACTTGAAGAAATTTGGCACGTAAGGTCTAAGTCAACCTTGAAATGTATATGTTTGAAATTTAAAATTGGGATCTCCAAATTGCACTAATGATCTTATTTAAGGGATGTAATCACTATAGTCACTTATATAATTATATGTGGATGAAATAGAGAGTCGAAATGGTTGACTAGAGGGATTGCTTAAGGTTTTAACATCTACTTGTACTAAATCAAATTGAATAGAGTATATCAAAATTCCATATCAAGAGCTTAAGTTGTCATCTAGTGGACAACTTGCTAGATGAGGATCTAGATAAAGTTTTCCACTTGTGTAGAAGCATTGTGAGAAGTTTTGAGTATAGGGTGAACCACACATAAATTATTCCTAATTAAATGTTGTAATATGATTAAACATGTGATAAGTCATAATATAATTAATAAACAATGGAAGAGAAAACATAAATATGCAAACCATTATAGGAAAAATTCACAACCAAAGACACCCAAGCTTGTAATAATCTCTAAAAAAATATAATATGTTATTTTAAACCCCACTTATATATGTATAATAATAATATGAAAACATAAGAGTCTTGCAAAAGAACCTTATAAACAACTATCCAATGGCTTCATTATATAGTTAAGACTATATAAGCCAAGTACAAAAATTTAATACCCACATAATCATGGTCAAACAATTTGAAATAGAAAGTAAATGGACTCTTAATACTAGACTTTTATACCTCTCTTACACATGTAGATTCCATCATAATAGTAAAACTAACTAATTTCCTAACTAGAGGCACCCCATGACAATAATCTTTCCTAAATTTTGACCTTTGTTCCTTCATATTAATTATTCTCATATGTGCAATATCTCAAATATACTTCAAAATAAATTTAATAAATAAAAATATCCCCTCCCTCACATGGGTGCCCCATTTTCCCACTCCATGATGTTTGGAGATCATATACTACTTACTACTTGTGTGATTAAACACAACTTACAAGAAAGTATTTGCAAGGTGAATGAACCACATAAACTTGGTATTCTCGCACTTGACATTTATATTTTAAAGAAATTAAAAGTAAGAAAAAGGGTAACACGTTTAAGGGACTAGAAGAGGCAAGGACATTGCATCTCTACACTAACAACAATTATCTATGTTTACTAGCTTAGAAAGAGAATCAATTCTATTAGTTCTAAAGTGTCCACCTTATATATCATGACTCTATCACCCTCAAACTCATTATAGACAAAGTGATTGATGCAAGAGCATCCAAAGTGTAAGAGCAATCTCACATCACGCAAAAGTATTGTCTAGTTTTTCAATAAGGGCTATCTTTGGGAAGAGTTACTATTTTTAGTAAGTTTATTATTTGAGAACAAATTGTTCCAGTTGTTTCCCTTGAGGTTCATTTTGGACATATAAGTTTTCTGATAAAGTTTCATGGAAAGATCAAGTCTGGTTTCAATGAAGATATTGAATTTTCTATTTTGGCAAGGTGGTACAAAAAGTTTGAACTCAATTTTGAAGGCTTTAGAGGCTTTGAAAGGGGGTCAAGATTTGATCATCTCGTGCTTTGTGAGCCTAAGGTTGTAGAACACTTTGAGAGGTTTCCAAAATGGGGTTATAATAACCAATCAACTCAATGGATCACAAGTTATGGTTTTCTAAAGTTGGGTCATGAGGAGTCCAGTTTCAATGTGAGAGAGAGAGAGAGAGAGAGAGAGAGAGAGAGAGAGAGAGAGAGAGAGAGAGAGAGGAGAGAGAGAGAGAGAGAGAGAGATCACTTAAGGCAAGAAATTGAATGTCGGGCATAAAAATGAGAAATTTTCACTGTTTAGAATATTCTAGAGTGTTTAATTGTGCTAATTAAATAGGGCTAAATTGGAATTTTGGGGTTCAATTCCAGAAGTATACATGGTGGCTCTATCTTGCAAATTATTATAATGAAAATGCCCATGTGGCTATAGCATGTTACTTCTCTTATTATTGTAATTTCATTTCTTTGAAGATACTAGAAAGAAAGTGTTTCTATTCTTTCCACCTTTATGTTCTTGCAATTTTTAGTTTATTTCTCTTTTGTGTTGTGTGTGTTTGATTGAATAAGGGGAGTACCCTTCATCAAGTTGTATCAAAGAAGAATTTCTTGAGTGTATAGACAGATCATTAAACATGAGGTATTTTGCACCAAGATTATGATTGTAGGTCTAAGAGATAAGTACAAAAAATTCCTCCACAAAGGGATCATAGTGGAAGAGTTGTAGGTGTGACAGAAGAGGATTTAGAGTCCTATAGAGGTAAGTGCAAGGATTGCAAGAGGATTTGCATAGAGGAACCAATATTAGGGAAAGAGACACAAGTGACGATGAATTTGAAGAAGAAGGACAATTTGAAGAAGAGAAATAAATGGTCGGGGATCTTGATGAAGCTAGGTTTTATAGGGCCATTTCCAATATTGGAAAGAGACCAAAGATTGAAGTTTCTAAATTTTCTGAAAATCTTAATCCAGAAGAGTTGATCAATTGGATCAATGATATGGAGGAGTACTTTGAGCTTGAGGAAATAGAAGATCTTGAGAGGGTGAGATTGCAAAGGCCAAGTTGAAAGGTCATGCTAAAATTTGGTGGAAAGATGTTCAGCTAGAGATAAACAGAAGAGGGAAGGAGAATATAACAAGGTGGGATCAAATGGTGGACAAACTAAAGAGACATTTCATTCTTGTTGACTATTAGCTTGATTTTCTAAAGAAAATGCAAGGGTTGAAGAAAGCAATAAAACTTTTCTAGGAGCATACAGAAGAGTTCTATTGAGTTCTTATCAAAATAGGTCATTCTAAAGCTAAAAAGGAGAAGATTGACCATTCCATAAATGGGTTGAGGCCGCATATTCAAGAAGAGTTGATAATGGTAAGAATGTCTACCATTGAAGATGCATATCAATTTTCTTTAAAGGTAGAAGAAAAATTGAACAATAAGTTTGAGAGAAAACAAACTTGAAGAGGTTGTGGTGGAAATCCCAGTGGACAGTCCTATGGAGGCCAAAATGAAGATCATAAGAAGAATGGCGACGCGAGTAGCAGTTAGAATCAGAGGGGAAATAATTTATATCACCCTTGAGATCAAAATAACTTGAAGATTAGAGAGGAAGAGGGCAATTATTGGCAAGAGACACTGCATAGATTATTATATGTTTTCATTGATGGCAACTAAACTCAAATATCACATGCAAATTGTAGCATCAGATCCTATCGAAGGTCAGAATAAGACATTGGCTAAATATGAATTGAAGAACAAGGTGTTTTGCTAGTACTCGATAATTGGTTTAGTGAGGTTCTATTTTTTAAGATAAGTGGTTGTGCACATAAGGAAAGCATGTTGGAGGTATATAGATGTTAATTCCAAATTTTGGAGGTATGGTGATACCTGGTATGAAAGTTAGATGGATTTATTTAATGGTTCTTATGGTTGATAGTCAGAATAGCCGACAGGGTGGAGAAATCTATTTTCGGATGTGGTAAATTGATTTTGGTGGTAAATTATATGTTTAAATAATGGAGGTAACATATATGGGAATATGTGCATGACTATTTTTATCTCACTTTCAAATTTGAATTTGATTTTGGCAGTTTTGGTCAACACGTTTCACATTTCCCTAGAGTATTTTTATGCGGACATGATGCGATCATATTTTTAGTTGTGCACGTATAAGATTGATGTATTAGGGTTTGAATGAGTTGATGTTGCATTCTAGAAGTTGTGGTTCTGTGGATTGGAAGAAGGAAAGTGAGATATGAGCATCTAATTAGCGAAGAAACTGTAATTGTAATTGAGCAGTGAGCTCTAGGCAATGTAACTAAATGCATATGCATTTCCATTGTATAGTGCTTTTAATAGAGTACATTATTTGTGGGCTTCATCCCCACTGTGATTTTTCCCTTAATAGGGTTTCCATGATAAAAAAAAATCCTTGTGTTATGATGTTGTGGTTATTTGCTTTGTGTTCATGCTTGTTACTTTTCATTGTATATGTTAAGTGGTTTGTGAATCTGATTATTAAGGTTAAATTTTGTAGAACATTGATTCACCCCACCCCCCCCCCTCTCTCAATGTTCCCTCCTTCCAACAATTGGTATTAGATCCAAGTCCCTTGGAGGAAGTCTAATGGATTGATGGTGATCCAGGAAGGAAGAATGGATTCAGTTTTGCATGAACAACTCATAGTTACATTAGAGGAGCTTGATCAAACTAAAGTTGAAGCTAAAAGGTTGCAGGGGAATTTAAGAGAAGCTGGAATCTTCATCAAGGCATTGAAAGAAAATTTGAAGCAAGCCAAGATGAAGAGAAGGGAACTTTGTGAATATCTAAAGAAAAAGGATTATGAGAGCTCAGATGACAAATAGTTAAGTCGGGATTTGAAGGATAAAACTAAAGAATGTGAGAAACTCAATAAAGAGAATGCATTCATTAAGCATGATATGGAGCCTATAGTGATGAGGATGACCAAGGAGATTAAGGACAAGAATAAAAATGAAGAGAAGCTTAATCAATCCCTAAAGGAAAGATCTGATAGTGCAATAGACTTGTTTCTATTTTGTAGGAGGCCAAGGATGTTGAAGAACTAAGAGAGCAACTTGTGATTGCCAATGGCTACAAGGAGAAGTTCATTATCAACTCAGCCAAACTTGACTCACTACTATAAAATCAAAGGAGCACAAATGGCAAGTGTGGTCTTGGATTTGAACAAGGAGAAAGTTCCAAATTTGGTCAAGATGAGCCTAGATCTGAAAACTAGAAGGACAAGGGAAAAAGGACTGTTACAAGACAACCTAATGCTCAAAGGACTGGTGGTAAGTTTTGGTAGGAGAGAACATTGAGGGGGGGGTGAAGTAGTGTTCAACAAATTTTAACCTCTGTTTTTAAACCCTCAATCTACTTTAACATGTGGAATGAAAAGTATCATGCATAAATATAAAGAAAATAGTCACAATGCCATAACACATAGATTTTTATCGCGGAAACCTTGTTAGGAGAAAAACACGGTGGGGATTGAACCCACGAGATAATACTCTACAGAGATATTGTCTTACAATTATAAGGAATGCACGAGCATTCAGGCACACTACCTAGAGCTCAATGCTCAATTAAAATTAGAGCTAAAACCCTTTATATAAGGTGAGCATTGCCCTACAAGATCACTACAATGATCACATATGGTGTTGAACTGATGAAATAGCATATAACAATGCCTAATTATAGTTATGTATAAGCACAAAACATCTATTTGATGCACATTCACTCTAATTGCCTTATATTCCTATTCTTCACTAATGAGAGAATCAAATCTTAATCTTCTACATGAAAAAACTTCACACAACACCTTGTACTTCTTAGATGAAAAAAATACACACACAAACCCTAAACAATTGATCTTATATGTTCACAACAGATAAGTGCACCAAGTTGCTTGTCAGAAAAGTGGCCACATGGAAAAAAAAAATCAAGATTTTACAAAACCCATGCGGGTTATTTGAACTTCAAAACATTCCGGCTTAGAAAAACTAAGCCATGCTAAGCTAGGTAAAAAAATAATTAAAAAAACTTAAAGTTTTTCATAACTCGTGCGGGATATGAAGAACTAAGAAAAAATCTTCATAACCCATGCAAGTTATGAAGAACTAAAAAAAAATTTCATAACCCGTGTGGGTTATGAAGAACTAAAAAAAGTTCTTCATTACCCGCACGGGTCATGAAGAACTAAAACTTATGCAATCTTTTTGTTCCTCATAAGCGATGCAAGTTCTATAGAACTAAAACTTATGCAGGCTTTTAGTTCTACATAGCCCACATGTGGGTTATGTAGAACTAGGAGAGAGAGAGAGAGAGAGAGAGAGAGAGAGAGAGAGAGAGAGAGAGAGAGAGAGAGAGAGAGAGAGAGAGAGAGAGAGATCCATACTCACATCATATCACCTTTAACACACTCATACTACCTCGGATCCAAATAAATTTTCCTTTATTTGTACGTTTTCATTGATCAATACAAATAAGTTGGCCTAGAAAAATATGTTAGCATGGATACAAAAAGTAACCTTGAGATATTCAATGATCTTTACCATGCTATCATTGGACCCAAAAGATAGGTCACACATATGAGAACTCCATACCATGTTACCATGGGACCTATAGATACATCATACATAAGATTAAGCACATTACATAGCACAATTACTAAAATATAGCATAAGAGATATATTTTGAAGCTGATGGGAACACCAGAGCCAAGACCAAGTCTTGATCTCCACAAAATTTAGCACAAATCAAAAGATAGCACCTGATAGCATATATCCAAAACTAAATAGAAGTGACATGCCAAAATGTTCTGACATACTGCATGAATGTTTGGTGCCCGGAATAAGCTCTGAGCATTACAACCAATGAATACCATCCAATCTTCATATTTTTGCACTAACTGAATTCCATAGATGTACAAAAAAAAGATACATCACCATTATTAGAGCAAGGATAACATCCACACAATTCATCAAATAGATCAATATTGTACAACTCCCAGAGCACAACTATCTGGTACACAGGTTTTGACATCAATGACAACAATTCCAATAGCAACACCTCTCTCTCTCTCTCTCTCTCTCTCTCTCTCTCTCTCTCTCTCTCTCTCTCTCTAGATCTATAATTCTCTCCTCCCCTCTCTCTATTATTCTCTCCCCATAAGACTCTCTATTCTCTATTATTCTCTTTAGATCTTTTGTCTCTATCTGTCTCTCTAGATCTTTTTATTCTCTTATAGTCTTTTTAGCTCTCTCTCTCTCTCTCTCTCTCTCTCTCTCTCTCTCTCTCTCTCTCTCTCACACACACACACACACACATTAAAAAAATAACCTTGACTAAGGGAATGTATACCAACATGATTGCGAAATGTAATCCTGAGATTATCAACTATGTAAATCTTGACCTTAACTGGATTCTTTCCCTAAAGTAATAATATCATAAGTATAACACTACGTAAATGATCATCATTAAAGATCCATTGAACATGGTATGTATTCACAATAGTCCATAGGACGAGAGAGAAAAAAAACTCAAAAGTAATTTCTATCGTCATTCATATCACTAATACCTTGGACACATAGGATAATAAGTGGCTACATAGCTCAAAAACGTGTGAGTTGAGAGCATACACAATAAAAGGATAAATAGATTTTAAATAATTAAAGATGAAATATTAGCCACATGATAGGATAATATGGTTCCATAGGACATGCATATCCATGTTTACAATATGACATAAGAATATCTAGGATAAAATGACCACTTGACATTATTACACTTAATGTAATGTAAATTTTATTTATTTACTATTATATTATTTCATTGTAGGAAATTAAGTTAGTAAAGCATAATCAATAAGGTGAATAAAAGTAGACAAATTGTAATATATTAGCAACATTTTATCTTTATTTCATGATGATCTTTTTCTGATACATATCATGGAATTCTTAATTTTGTATGCAATGATGTAATTTTTACTATGGTGGTTCTTATTTTTCATACTTGATAATCAGATTTTAATATTACTAGTCCTTAATAGACCTAGTCCTTATTTTTCATACTTGATAATCAAATTTTAATGTTACTAGTCCTTAATAGACCTAGTACATGTTTAATTGAGATAGGGTTTAATCGAGCTAAGGTTTCATTTATATAATTGTTTCTGAAAATGTTTAAATTTTCTATGATATTTCTAAGGTTTTGTAAGAGTACAACAATTTTCAATGATTTTCCAAAAACTTTCTAAGGTTTTCTAAATATTTTTTCAAGTTTTCTAAAATTTGTAATTATTTATCTAATAATACAAGAATTAAAAAATACAAAAATGAGACATATATATTTGCACATAAATAATTTTAAAAACCCAACTATATACAAAAAAATTCAAAAAAACACAACATACAAGCAAAAATGAACAAAGAAAAGGACTATTGGTGCACCTACTATAGTAACTTATTAAAGTGTCGGGTGATGTAGCATGCTCGGTAGCCTCATCAATCAAAAATTACCTTGTCAGCTAAGGGGATTTGCTAGAAATAGTTGTGGATCCCATAGCAATAGTAGAAAACAATCATTTAACTATTTTCTTGGGTTTATAAACCTTTTGTTGAAAAATTGATTTAAAAGGGTTTTAATCAAAACCCATGTTGGATCGAAACCCCATGCATCATAGGTTTTGATTGAACATAGATGGCATCATACGTTTAATCAAAACCTGTGATGCATAGGGTTTTGATTGAAATCCTAGATGATGTTTGATTGAAACTATGAATTTGATCAAACATGCTTCCTAAACATCTTCACCCCACATGGGTTTTCCCTTCATGGGTGAAAGTGTAATTCACTATTGTGGGATCACCCTCCATTTACATTGCCAATATCAGAATTTAGGACTAGGATATTGAAGTCCCAAAACCTTATTGGAGATAGCTTAAGAAACAACACCAATTGATAAAATTAATTGATACAAAACAAGATGCCAATCTCTTCATGACAAATCTTCATGTCAAACCATTAAGGAGACTATGGAAGTGAAAATTGTTCAAATAATTTTTGTTTTATGAACATAGTTATAGAAAATGACACGCAAATTTGTCTGAGCCTTGTGGTCCAATACATAATCAGCCAAAAAGACCATCAAGGTCTAATGCTTCTACCTCTCATTTATCTTATAGCTTTTACTAATCATTTATTCTTTACATGACACTACAATGCATAGAGTGTTAAGGGTGTCCTTTCCATGAGTATACTCAATAAATTATAGATGTACTGGGATCATAGAGGGCAATCAAACAATATAGGCTGTTGAGGTAGATAATATAGTGATTAATGATGAGTTATAAAACAATTCATTTGGTTATAACATAGTGATATTTTAATATGAATTTATAACATAAATTTTACATTTTATACTTAAGATTGTAACATGTTCATTGATTTGTAATTGTAGAGCTGAATTAACATGGTGTTTATTATATATTTTAAGGTATAGCATGATAGAGTGATAAATTATTGACCATGGACCATATGTAACATCAAACACACCCAGAGAGAGAGATTGATTCATGTATATTTGTCTTAATAAGAGTATAAAAGTGTACATAATACACCATCAAAATGTCATATATAGTGTCATAAGGCCAACATTTTCTATTGAACTACAAGGTGTCATCAATATATAGCCATTCGAATAATGATGAATGTTCCATATAGAAATAAAGAGTGTGGCAGCAGCTATGCAGCCACGAAAATTGTTAACAATACGAAAGGGAAACACTTAGTTTTTTTTCAAAAGTTTGCGAAAAGCTATATAATGAAAAAGATTTTTGTGGCTGGATAGCCACTACCAGTTCCCTAATTATTAATATATTGACTTCTTATTAATGACTTTGTATCTTGACTTTTGAAACGATAAACATTTATTTGAGTTTGAAAAATTCAGCAGCTGATGGATGGTTAACAAGAATAAACATTAAACATTTGACTACAATATCATTGACTAATAGGTTTGATCAACTGTTCCAATGAAGCGTCTAAACCTTCAATTCCCTCGCCATTCACTTGAGGAGAGGAACTGTATTTGCAAGGTCCAACCTAATGGTCAGGAACTCTACTCCACAGCATAAGCATTGTTTTGTACCATCTTTGGTTCAGCAAGGTTCTTTTGAGGTGTACAATTGTTTGAGGGAATATTCTCATATGAGATCATCTGGTGCGTTTTTCGGTGGTCAGATTTTAGAGCCCACAATATCTTTTATTCTATTCCATAGCTTTTGCATTCATGAAGAAAGTTGCTTGCTCATCAATTTGTAAGAAGGTTTTTTCAATATTTTTATGAGATTGCTGTCTGCTTTAAGAGCTCTAAATTAGTCACTGCATATATCAAATTTCAAGTTAATTTTTGGCAAGATGGCTTTAACTTGATGTTAAGTGACACAGAGTGTTTCCCTGCAGTAATATGGTCATTTATTTCTCATACCGATTTAATATTTTATGTGAGACTTAAATTTTTTCATAGATCAGTTAGGAGTCGAAACTAGGATCTCCAATTTGCTGTTGAGGTACTCTACCATTAAGCTATTGGCCTCTTGGTGACCAGTCCATCTTCAGTTCAGGTGTGGCTCATATTCCAACACAAACCTTGAGCCGCACTACATCACATGCTCAAGGATCTCAAGGATCTCTGTTTGGCCTGGCTCTGCTGATCTAGGCTTTGATACCATGAAACAGCTCGGAGATGAACCTAGGACCTTCTATTTGCTGTTGAGGTTCGCTACCATTGACAAATTGACTTTTTTGATGATCGGTCCATCTTCGATTCAAATATGACTCATTTTTCAATATCCAAAACTGCAGATTCAATTGACTTTATCTTCAATATAGACTTTTCCCATATTAGTGTTTTGGAGAAGAGGATCGAATTCCAAAGCTGCCAAGTTGGTCTTTGGTGCTGTAAGTTCCCCCTTACATTTTTAATGCTGCAACTTTTTATTTTTGGCTCATATTCTCCCTTTCAACATTAACATATAGATTTGACCGGCTGCAGGGAAATCTAAATGGAAAATGTACTGCTGGAAGGGAATTTGATTGACACTGAAGGCTGCAGCAGCAAAAGGAAATTAGATGAATGGGTACTACAAGTGGAGCAGGAGCTGATGAATGAAGAAGAGATAATTGATCGAAAGTCAGCCACCATCTTCCATGTGCCAAAGCCACTACGAGATTCCAACGAACATTATTATACTCCAAATCTTGTTTCTATTGGGCCTTATCATTTTGGTAAGCCAGAGCTGAGCAGCATGGAAAACCACAAATCTGAAGCAACGCGCAGAATGCAATTGAGAATTCAAAAGAAATTCCCAGAACGTACAATAAAGTCCATAGTTGAGACAGACATAATGAAAATGGACAAGCAAATGAGGGCATGTTACGATGAAGAAATTTCCTGTAGTCCCATAGTATTAGCTTGGATGGTCACCAGAGATGCCTGTTTCATTCTTGAATTTCTCCTCAATTATATAAGTGGTTTGGTAGATTACGAGGAGGAAAAAGTTGCTTCAATTAAGTACAATTCACTTTTTGATGGATGTGTTGAAAATCCTACATGGGAAAGAATTATAGATGATCTTTTACTACTTGAAAACCAAATACCTCTTTTCATTTTGAAGCACCTCCTTGAAATGGAGATGGGTTCTAATGTTGCAGCCAACAAAAAGCTTAATGATATGATGCAGAAACTACTCTCCGTTACCTTACATATAATTTTTTCATGGGATGCCGAGCAATTCAATGGGGAATCCTCTCATCTTCTAGAAATATTCTACCTTTCCATGGTGGGCTCAAAGTTTGAATCCTATTACCAAGAAGCTGTGTCACTTGAGAAATCACAGTTGTTTTCTTTCTCTTGCAATTCCATTTCCATGCCGGCCTTTTTGAAAAATCGTGTTGATTTTATTAAGGCTTTTTTTGAATCCATGTTGATATGTTGTTGTAAGCCGTGTTCACATTTGATGAAGAGGGACTTGGACTTGTCCCTACCAAGTGCTAGCCGTGTTTTTGAAGATGAGGTAATTCCACAAAGACGAAGACGAAAGCTACCTTCTGCAGTGGAACTAAATAATGCAGGAGTGAAGCTTCAGCCGGTGCTCCTTACAAATGCAAATGCCTTAGGGGAATCGGTTGCAGCAATCAGATGGATACGATTTGATAAGAGCACATCAACACTCTATTTACCTGAAGTTTTCATAAAGCAGAATTCACATTCACTCATCAGAAACTTGATTGCAATGGAAGTTACCAGTGACAAGTATGGTCCCAGCCCAATAACTCAGTTTGCTAAATTTATGGATGAGCTCGTTGACAGCCAGGATGATGTTGCTGTGCTGAAGAAAAAAGGAATAATTAACAACTTTCTTGGGAGTAATGAAGAAGTGGCACAACTTTTCAACTCCTTAACCTCTGGGATTGTCTCTCAGTACTGGTGCAAACCTGTTGACGATGCAAGAATAGGACTTGCCAAGTACCAAGAAAAGAAACACAAAATCCTTTGGAGTGAATTCGTAGCTGCTTATTTTTCAAAGCCATGGCTGGTTGCTGGCTCCCTAGGGGCCATTTTCCTCCTCCTCATGACAGTCTTGCAAGTTTTCTGTTTATTTTTCTCATGCAATAAATCTTTCTAAAATGTCATTTTTCTCTGTAAATGTGCAAACTCTTGAATGAACATACTTGAGGGCAATGAATTTGCTATTCTTTGTTTACTCAAAGCTTCTCATTAGCAACTTATAGGAGTAGACGTATAGCATATTATCCACAGTATGGCTGAATTTTACAGAAATGAGTAGCATATTTAGTCCCTGCCAAAGAGCATGAATTATTTGATATTCAGAAGACCATTATACTCTAAAACCTACCTTTTCATTAATAGCAGTAGTGAAAAATTAGCAACCTAAAATGGAGTTGAGAATACTTTGTTCAATTTTGCAATCCACTTAGTATCCTCTGCAAATGAAAACGGAGCTGGAATTCAAAATTCTTTTAGTTACTCTATTACCAAACACTGGCTATCATGACCTTACCAAAATCTTCCTCAGGAATCCAGAGTAATCACTTCTCTAAAACCTACCCTCTGTTCTAGTAGACTAATGGAAAGGATTCATTCAGAGTGCACTTTCCATTCCAGAACATTTGATGTTGCTTAGAAATTCACATGCAGAATGAAAAATTAAGCAGGTCTCTCACATTGAGTTCCCAAGGGGTTGGAATCGCTACATTGCAAAACAATAATTATCAGAATCAATATTCAAGTTAAATGAGGTAGATATGTAAGAAACTGAAGCATAGAGATAGACCTACTAGCAGTAGAAAATATCACCAAACAAAACCAATAAAATGAACATTTTGTTGTTGTTTTTTGGTTTAGAGTGTGTGCAATTTTTTTCTGATGAAAAAAAAATGCACACAATCTAAACCAGAAAAAACTACTACTTTAATGGATTGTGGAAAATTAATATCTTAGTTAACATTTTGGGCAATGTAAAGAATTTTATTTGTAATTATTTGTAATATGGTAGAATTCTCTATAATTATTTGTAATATGGTGGAACTATACAATATATATTTCAAAGTTTTGGTATTATATAGATTTTACCTTTAAATCTCTTAAGTCAGAAATTCAGTAAAAATGTTTTGCAAAATCAATGCAACATCTTAAAAGCTTTTAACAACTGGGCCTTTAAGGACGACTTGGAAGCAACTTGAGGTGATATCTTCCACATGTTGAAGGATTGAGTCTGCTTGTTTAAAAAATTTAGTATCATGAAGATATCTCCACCACTAGCACTTGAAATCAGGTTTACCACATTAAGACACAAGGAGATTGCTATAGTAGCATTCTCATCATATCCCCTTCTCTGACCACATTGGTGCCAAAATCAGATAAGTGTTTATCATCTGCAGCTTTTTATTATCTGCATCTCTCATATAATAATAATATTCTTGGAGCTCGTTTTTTATGTTAAGTGAACCTTTCTGTGGCTTAAATTTGAGAATACAAAGATAAAAGTAAGAGCAATTGTTGTGGCTACAGGCATTGCTGATGCAGACAATCTCTGTTGCTGCAAATTTAGATACTCCGTTCCACCTGTATATGGCTCAAAACACAATCTCTAGATGAAAGAAGGAAAACAGACACAGTACAGAAACTGAATAATAGACTTTGAAAGAAAACACAGCACATATTACAGAGAGGAAGAACTTCTGTAAGCTGTGACAAATATACAGAAACTGTTTTTTTATTTACCATAAAATAAGAAGCTATTTACAATGTCAATATTCTATCTCCTCTAATCTCCGAAAATTCCCAAACTCGCTACAAAACCAACAATAATGTATTTATCTCTATAGCCTAGCAAAATCACAAAGACCAACCCTGTTTTGACTCTCTAATCCAAAAATAGCAATTAGTTGATAGCTGTTCCTTTATCCCCCAACAAAAACAATCCATAAAAAAATATTGCTAATTTTAGAAAGGCAACCCCTAAAATAACTGAGGACAAAAGTGAATCCATGGAAAGTGGAAAATGTCTTTATTGAAGGCACTCCACATCATTCTCCCCATCTCTTAGAAGTTCTGAACCTCTTGGTTCACAGTCATATGATGGAGTTGTTTGGCTATGCTTAAGAAAGTCACCCTCCATGATCCAAGTGTCGTAGGAATTCAGCTGGAATTCCTATTGCACAAAATAGCTTATATACCCTGGACTGTGTAGCAGCCAATTTAGTATCCAAAACTTGTTCAATCTTTTTCCCTTCTTCAGCAAGTTCTTGATCCACTTCTTGTTTTCCTTTTAATGATGTTCATTATTCTTTTGATCATAATTCTCCCAATTGAGTGAGTTAAGGTCAGTGACATTAAAAATAGGACTGATGTCCAAGTATTCAAGAAGATCAATCACATAAGCGTTGTCATTTATCCTCTTCAGAATTTGACAAAGCCTGATTTTCATAGGCTTCAATTTGTTGTAGGCACCTTGAGGATTCCTCTCTTTGCACAAAATGTAACATGACTACATCTCCTTCTTGAAAGACTTTTTCCTCCTATGCAAGTCACCATTTTATTATTATTCTCATTCATTGACCCAATTTGGGCATAACCTATTGATGTATCTCTCTAAAACTCTCTGCAAATTATATAGCACCTTGGTTGATTTGTGGGTTTACAAGCAGATCATTAAGTTTACAGATCCTTAGAATTTGTACCATGCACGCTTTGTAATGTAGGCTTACCTGTAGACCTGTTTATACTGTAATTATGAGCAAATTCAGCGTCGGATGGTACCAAATCCCAATGCCACGGATTGTCATCAACTAAGCACCTCAAAAGATTGGCCAAGCTCCAATCCAGTTAGACCATCAATTTGAGGCTGATATGCTGACTCATGCAACCTGTTTTCCTTCTCATGTTATTCATCATTCATCTGATCATCATTTGTCCCAGATGAGTGTGAGTGAGTGATGGTATTATCAGAACTATAGCGGAGGGGGCTGCCACAAACCGTGATTAAACTAGTTTTTAACAACCAATAGAATCATTCCGCTTTCTAGTGCTAAATTTTATGGTAATCATTCATACTGAAAATCAATCAAATTTTAACTATGGTCTATTCAAAATTGATTTTGTGAAATTTAGATTGGAAGATGCAGACACTGCAGAGATTTTCACATTTCACCATGCAAGAGAACGTACCGTTATCGAGGACAGCTGACTAACCAACAGGCGTTTGAGCTTTCATTTCTGGGGTTTAACATTTGTGCAGGAAATAAATCATGGTACATAGGTGGCATTTGCAAACCAGTTCACGTATCCGGTCTCTGCTATCACATTTTGCATACATGCGAGGGAGCTCAAGAATAGATTGAAAAAATTTGTTTCCTGCGCACTCTGCCCATTTTAATTCAGGCTGCAATAAAAAATGCAGTATAGAAACGACGCAAAAGAGTGATTTCTTTTACTTGTGTGCAGCAAATCGCAGTATGGAAACGACTACAAGGTGTAGCCGCGACGTCTTATTTATCAATCCGAGTCTGGTGGTTGGTTGCCCTAGCCCCATTCTAGAGTAGGGGATTTGTAAAATCCATTGTATTCATTTGACTTTCTTTGTTATAATTGTTGGCCCTTTTCCATTGTGGAAAAAAGGAGAGAAAGAGGAAAACAAAAAATGAAATGTTGCATCTACGCAAGGGGAGTTTTTGATTGGATGTTTTGTTTACAAGTTTTAGTTTTAGAATTCTTTTTTTGTTTTGGTGTTTTGTCATCAATGTCAAAGGGGAAGATTGTTAGATTCAGATTTTGTTGCCATTGGTGTCATTGATGTCAAAACCTTCACACTGACATCTTGGTGGTATCAGTTGGTTGTTGGCAGTTTTGGTTGTGTACTTATTAGATGCCGATTATGCATTAGAAGATTTGGTTATACAGGGGATATGTTTAGTGCATGTAGTTTTGGTGTTCTATGATATGTGTACTTGGTTCTACTAAAGGATTACATATCTTGGTACACTTGTATGATTTTGGTAATCAGTGGTGTGTGGTGTTGTCTGTCTATTCCTATTGACTGCTATGCTTAGGGTAAGTGCACCAAGATGGTGTGCAAAAAGGGGGCTATAAGAGGCCACTTTTTTCTGAAATCGAGTAAACCTGAACTTCAAAGAGAAATTGGAGGGTCTTGCACTCAAAATTAGAAGATGTGTAAACAATAAGAAGTGTAGTACTTTGAATCTAGTTTCTAAATTACTTAAGTTTTTTTAAAATGCATAAGATTAAAAGGGTCAGACCCTCCACGCACAAAAAACTATTTCTGATTTTTTCAGAAAAATATAACATACCTATTTATGTGCGCTCAACAAAAGATACAGTTAGATTTAATCTTTTGAAAAACTATTTGGCAGGATGTAGATAAGAGCGAGATCTATAATTTATGTATTTTTTCATAATTTTCTATTGAGTACTTTCTTTTAATATTTTTTGAAGTGACCGCATCCTGAAAATTTGTTACATGTTCGTGCGTTGACCATAACTTACATCAAAATAATAAAACATGTAATATTCTTTATTTTGAAGTATATAGATTCAAGTGTAGAACACTAATATGTAATTTTTTTTGCAATTGATTGAGTAGATCAAAAGTTGTTAAAAAAATGGTAGACATATGTCTGTGAGGCTTGTCAAGACACTGGTAAAGAAAATTAAATTTCACTATGTTAATGTTGTCCAAAAATTAAAAAATTTATATGGTTAGAAAGATGAAAAGATGTGTAAGATTATGGTGGTAATTTTAGAGATACCCACTTGATCATTTGTAAACCTAATGAGGATGATGTCAAGAATTCATGTTGAAAGATGAAAAAACATGTAAAGGGACTAAAATGGAGGGAAAATGGGCTCTCAAGCCTTAGGGTCGTTTACTAACCATTTTTTCCAAGCCTAAAATGCATACGAGTTTTTGTGTCCATCATAACCTGTTTGGGTTTTGAAAAGAAAAAAGTACATTTCAAAATTTTCAAAACCCGTACGTGTTCTGGAGATGTAAAAACATGCAATAAATATGTTTTACGGAACATGTATGGGTTATGAATAAACCAAAACACATGGTCCTAAACTAATAATACACTACATTTATGTATATAATATATATCTATGTTTGTATATATGCATATCTATAGTTTTATATACATATATTTATATTGATATATGCATATATGTCTGTATAAATGTGTGCCTCTTCTCGTTTCCTCTCTCTCTCTCTCTCTCTCCCTCTCTCTCTCCTTTTCTCACTATCTCACTCCCTCTCTCTCTCTCTCTCCTTTTCTCACTATCTCACTCCCTCTCTCTCTCTCTCTCTCTCTCTCTCTCTCACACACACACACACACACACACTCATTCAATGGTAAAATTTGGCTCGTTTCTTTCTATGTTAGCTTTTGTGGGCATTTTCTTGTTGATTGTTTTTAGCTATGTGGGGTTTTGTTAGAGCGACTGATGCATGGGCTCTTTTAATTTGTGCATTTCTCAGGGCAACAGGGGATAATGCGTGTCTGGACTCTTTCAATTTGTGCATTTCTCAAGTTTATGAAGAATGTGCATATCAATGGCAAATGAGGCAAATGTAGATGAAATTTGAGAAATAAGCTTCCCCTGCTTTCCAAATGGAGATTCGATGCTTCTTTTGGTTTCTATTTGATCAAAGGGTTAGTAAATTCATTCTAAGCGAATAAAGTTCTTTTTATACTAAAAGTCTCTTTTCATGGACTCTTTATTAGTCACAGATTTTCTTTGCCTTTTAATTTAGGCATTTTTGTGCATAATATAAGGGTTTGGAGAATTTTTTGTATTGTAATATTGTGCTTGCACAAATTGAAGTTTGAACAATTGGTGTATTGTAAACAATAGTAATAGAATTTTTGATATGATCTTGGGTTAGTTTTGATAAGCGACTTTTTTTAAAAAATTATTAATTTTATGTGTGTAAAACTCTGTATTTTGATTTGGTTAATGTCTCTTTCTAGCTTGATTCGGTTCATGTTTTTGTATTTTATGGGGTTAACCTTAGACCTGTACATTATACCTGAATTGAATTTTTTTGGTACTATTGATGTTGGAGTATATATTTGAAAAAGTGTAAATCTCTCCGAAGTTTTTTGTTGTTACATTTGATGTGGTTAAATTTAACTTTGTTGTATTTCATTAGATTTTGTTCTTTGCCCTTAATTATCTCTATAAAATTATTTATTGAAATGGTTTCAAGGTTAGTTTGGTAGGTTATTTTCAATGCATTCCTTAATATCATTTGCAATGTAATTCTCTATAATTATTTCTATTTTTGATACTGAAGCAGGCATGCATTATTTTTTTAAAGGGCAAAAATCAAAATCTATGCAGATTGCAGTCCATGTGAAGCATTGCAGTACTGACTTTCATCTCATTCATCTGCATAGTAATAGCTCATCTTTTCTTGCCTTCGGATTTGCTAGAGAACCATAGTTTTAACAGAGTAGTTTTTAGTTATTTATTTGGACAAATCTGCTCCCCATCCTTAATAAAATTGATGTCTATTGCACCATATGACCCCAGATTTGTCCCTGTAGAAAAGTTATTGTAATATGTATGATGAGGGGTCTGGAAAATACGTGTATTGTATTGGGGCTTAGATGATTTGTAGCTTGTGCCACAGATGCTTATAACATCAAGGGTTTGGAAGATTTGTGGTTTGATTACTTGCATTTTCATGCTACACCTGTTCCATAGTTCCCATTTTTACTCAAAATATGAAGCTTGCTAGTGAACAATTTGGATTTTTTATTTATGTTTGAGAGTATTGTATGAAAGTTGATCAAGATTTTCTTTGATGCTACATCATCTTTTTTGAAGCATGGTAGAAAGTAGAAGTGCAAAACAAAATTTTTAATTATTTTTGGGTGAATTGGTGCAACTTAATTTGTTATATATCATTCGGACCTTTGAAAGGTTAATGTGCTCTCTGTACTAATTTTACTTACAAATAGGGTCGGTTAATTTTATAAGTGTTTTTTTTTATAAAAAAAAATCAAATGTCTTGTTTGCTTAAATAAATAAATTTATAAAATAGTTTTAATTGATCAAATTTGTTTCAAAATGGGATTTATTTTTGTGAAGTTCAGCAAAAAAAACCTATAATAAGGCACTTGGTTTAATAGTAGACTTAACAAGTTTAGTCTCACTCATTTGCAATATCATGGTCCTTAGACCCTCGTAATTTATTACATTTTTTTAGGTTGTTTGTGTTAGTACTCCTAAAGAAAAATAAATGGATAAATGCATATGATTGTAAAATAAAAAGCATGCAATATGCAATGGATTGGTTCTCATGTTATGCTCGACTCTTTCAAGGGTGAATACACATTCAGTTGCCTATTCCAATTTAATATGGTGATGTTATGTTAGGCCATGCTTACAAGTAATGTGATCTTGGAAAGGCCATAGTGTGCCTTTATATGGAATCATCTCGGTATTGCTCATAAGATATAGTGTTTAATATGCAATGGATTGGTTCTCGTGTTGTACTTGACTCTTTGAAGGGTGATTTACATATTTAGTTGCCTATTCCAATTTCATGAGGTGATGTTATGTTAGGTCATGCTTACAAGTAGGGTGATCTTGGAAAGGCCATAGTGTGCCTTTATATGAAATCATCTTGGTATTGCACATAAGAAACATGCATCCTTGACCTAGAATCTCATTTAAGGTTTTTTTATATGTATGTATGGGTTCCAAATCATCATGGATCTGAGTTGAATTGTTGGAAAGTTTTGATGTAAGGGCATGTTGGTGAAATGACACTCTTATTGTATAACATAAAAGTGGACTATTGTTGGAATTAATAAAAAAGTAAATGAGACTATTAACACTCTAAATATAAGAGGGTTGTTGAAGAGGGGAAGGTAATGAAACATTAAGAGGATCTCATGATCTATTTCGAAGTAAAAAATCTAGTTATATTAGTAACTCTTTTATCTATTTAAAATATTTCAATCCTTGAAGTTGAGGCTAATTGTTTAATGAAGTCATTGAAGAATAGTCAAGTTTTTTATTGGCATAAATGGTCATCTTTACAAAACAAATGTCAAAACATATAGATTTCTCTCTATGGATTTTAGTTGACAAACACTAGCTTTCTAGAATCAATTAAGTATTATATGAAGTTTTTGGTGTAACATAGGGAGATGGAAGTGATGAATTGAGTTGTAAAAAGAGCACAAAAAAGAGGTGGGGGAAGAAGTGAAGTGATGACTAGAAAATGAAGAGTATGCCAAGAGAAGGGGGTAAAGTAGTACATGGACTTGGGATGCTTTGATTTGGTTACATGAGGGATGCCTTATTGACTCACATTCTTTTGGTTGGGTTTATTGATCTATCCCCCCTCTTGCTCCCAAACACACAATCCATACTAATTTTCAATTGTTTTATATTCATTTTGAGCTATTTTTATTATGCTTGTCATGATTATTCCAAATAAACTTCTATATTTATTTAACATGACATTGTGAAAATTTGTATTATCTACAATAGAATGATATGATTTTTTGTATTGATATTATTCACTTACAATACAAGATATCAAATCTTGTACAAATATGCAATGGAGAGAAAATTTAAAGTGTTAAGAGAAATTTATTTTTAAAAATATAGCATATTGTGAAACTAAGCATGCAAATACATCAATATGGGTGGGTAAAACCTAGTAGAGACATCAGTCAAATATGGACAAGAATGCCAATTGGATAAATTATTTTAAGATGAAGCAATAAATAAAGTTTGGTAAGATAGTGCACATGAATGGAGATGCATTTAAACCTTTTGTTTGTTCAGGTATAATTGTATATATGAGTTGTATATAATATTTTATCATAGTTTTATCCATCATGAGATCATTTGTATGTAGTTGCAAGTTATTAATAGTATAAAAAATGTTAATGTAAATCATTGTTAGGGCATTGTTATATTTTTTTTGAATACAGTATTATGATATGAAACCAACTACCAACATATTTGAGTGGGTTGGTAGACCTTAGTGGTTGTGTCATTTAGCCACTTATGACTCAAACCTTTTTTGGTTAAGAGATCTAAGATAAATATATATATTTCAACTTTTCTATGAGGTTGTACACTACTTTGAAACACATATGAAGCCTTTATTTATTCTTAAAATTATGCATACAAGTCTTTTATAATAGTTTATCATATTTGTTTCATCACAGGTGATGTAGGATCACCTAGGGTAGAAAAGTGATTTTCATCACCCAAAAATACTCTGATGTTGTTTTTATTATTTGGTTGTTAATGATGTTATAGTCATCACACTATTACCATATAAGACGATTCATAGTGTAGAAGTATATTCTGGTTCTAGTTATCATTTCAACATATGGAGTTCAAGATTATAATTTTACTTTGTACTAACACATATTGATCCTAGAGCTTCCAAAATGATATTAGAGCTTCATATTTTCATATTCCATCAGACCACATAATTGATAATGAATTTTCCTAGTTGATAACATGATACAACTTTATAAATTTTTTAGAAAGACCCAATTGGTCTATACAACAAATATTTTAAACCTCACGCCCAAATTTGAAGACATACAATATTATGGTCCTAGAAAGCTCAATATTAGAATCACAATGAGTTGTAAGGCTTACATGTTGTTGGATTCACTCAAGGAGTTTCCTACATGTTTTAATATAACTTGTCCATTGTAGCACTTTACTATTTGATATATATCATTCAATATCATGCTTGCACTTATTATATAAGCATAACCCATTCTACATTGGAAATTAGCTTTAGTTAATAGTTGGTAGTTAGCTTATCATGATGGGTACCATGTCTTAACCTTAGAAGAATGATTGAAGATTCACACATTGAATGTGCTTATATTATTCATAATCAAGTACAAACATCCATCCCATTGCAAGTCCTTGTAGAAAGATTGTGGATGTAGTTTTGATTGTGAATTAGTAATATCATTGCTTCATCTATTTATTGTGTCAATTTATTTCTATTGAGTATCCTTTGTTATATTGGCTACATATTAGGATATTCTTTATTAAGTGGTGTTAAAGAATGATTTTGAATCTTGAGTGAAGGTATCAAGTGGTGTCTAAGTGAGTTTCAATTGTAAGCATTTAATGGTATTAGACATCATTCAATGGTGTTACAACTAACTCTTGGGCCTTAATCTTTAATAGTGTTGACACAAGTTTTAGCTACACGTATTCTATTGATGGTATTCATTTACCACTTTCCCACCATCCAACCTTTGAAATTGAGCTCAATCCTAAGCTTAGCTACTTCATTTCCATGCATCCAAACACTTTTTACATCTCTCTCAACAAATTAACCAACATAGTCGTTAATGCTAGCGAATCTGTTTGTGACCCTTCCCTTCATATTATTTCTAGTCTTCATTGTCCCATGAGTCCTTATCCCGCCGCCTCATTTTTACCCCCTTATCTTGTTGAACATATTTATTTCAACTCGTTAAATACTTATAGGTATCTTCAATCTAAGAATACATAAAGGAGTGGCTCAAGCCTTTTGGAGAGAAGTTGTAAGTACTACTATCTATACTTTGAACCAAGTACAAATTACGAAAGGTACAAACAAAACACCTTATGAGATATGGTATGGTCATACTCCTAGTGTCAATTATTTTAAATTTTTTGGAAGTAAGTGTTACATAAAGAAGGATGAGAAAAATGGTAATTTTGACTCTAAGAGTGATGAAGGGATATTTCTAGGATATTCTACTAGAAGTAAAGCTTATAAATATTTGAACAAGAGTACAACAAGATAGTCAAAAGTGAGAATGTTATAATTGATGAATTTTTTGAGAGAAATGAAGAAGATAACAAGAAGAAATTAGAAGACTATGACATGTTTGATTATGTTCAACTTCTGGAGCCTGATACAATACTACAAATAAATGAAGTGGTGAATGATGCACAACCAATGAATGATGATGAAGGTAACAAAAGAGAAGAAATG